>JBBBDQ010000792.1:1050000-1442500 GCA_037127315.1 Ascarosepion bandense | reverse complement strand
CAACATAATTTTATGGCATGTCAGCTTATTTTCAAATTTCAGTTGCACACATTCAATGAAATTCTTTGAGAATATGTCTTAAAACTTGATTCTCAATAATTGAGTCTTTTTTGTCTAAATCCTTTTTCCTGAGGTCCTAATACATCAGTAGAAAATCCAACTCCTTTTCCATAACAAGAAAACTGTTATTAGTTTTGTCTCATAATTGTTAAGTTTTGTACAAGTTCTGCACTGATTTTCAGGCCATCTTTGCTTTCAGAATTGTTGCATTATCTATTTTGCCAGACCAATAGATTGATTTTTTTTTTTTTTTTTTTTTTTTTTTTTTTTTTGTGGGTTCTTTGCATCCAAATCTATGGACGATAAAGAATAATTCTCTCTCGCTCTCTCATTTTTGCACTCTTTATCTCTCTTTTACTCTGTATATACTCTTTTTCTTTTCTTTCTCGTTTTTGCTGTTTTCGTTTTTGCTGTTTTCGTTTTTGCTGTTTTCGTTTTTGCTGTTTTCGTTTTTGCTGTTTTCGTTTTTGCTGTTTTCGTTTTTGCTGTTTTCGTTTTTGCTGTTTTCGTTTTTGCTGTTTTGTAAGCAATCGTCTTAGGATGACTGCTCTATAACACTGTCAGCCCTCTGCCTTCAGGTAGAGGGCGCTCTCTGCTTCCGAGCAGGGAGCA
Organism: Ascarosepion bandense; assembly: GCA_037127315.1. Classification (NCBI taxonomy): domain Eukaryota; kingdom Metazoa; phylum Mollusca; class Cephalopoda; order Sepiida; family Sepiidae; genus Ascarosepion; species Ascarosepion bandense. Next base: position 1,441,828 of record JBBBDQ010000792.1, on the reverse strand, counting down.
CAAACCCAGTCGTGGTTCCGCCGAAGGGTAGAACTACGACTCGGTAAAAATAGACAGACATTTTTTGGCCCGGCTATATGGCCGGGAATACCCACAATAAAATGACCATGTGTCACATCCGGCCTTGCGTGGGAGGGCTAGTAAATACAGCAATGTTTTCGTTTTTGCTGTTTTCGTTTTTGCTGTTTTCGTTTTTGCTGTTTTCGTTTTTGCTGTTTTCGTTTTTGCTGTTTTCGTTTTTGCTGTTTTCGTTTTTGCTGTTTTCGTTTTTGCTTCCACCCCCGTTCTTTCTCCTTTCCCCTCCTTTCTCCCCCCCCCTGTTCTTTCCATTAAAAAGTTTTCAAGTTATAACAATTATTTTTCTAGACACAAATCCTACTATTTAACCCATAGCTGGGGAGAAGAGATTCATACATTTCCCGAGGCTAATTGCATGTAAGTGCAGAGCAACAGGATAACGATTTAGTACTCCACCTCTTTCCTCCTAATCCTACATCTCTCATCTCTCTGTAGCATCATCAAGTTCTAGAAATTTATAATGAACTATTATTAGATCTAAATTATTCTGGCACGCACATGAAATTCAAATGCTTACCTGTTTTGTAGTCTGGATTAAAAGAGGTGCCAGACTATCAGTTGCTTGAAAATCGATGGTGCACCTATAAGATTAGTACTATAGGACAGTGGAAATTTTATCTTTTAATGATTTTTATTAAAATTACTTTGAAACTGGGAAATAAATGTAGAAAGGAAGATGGAATTATGTTATGTTCTGAGCTATAGCTTCCATCACTTTCTCACCATCAGAACATTAACTTCCCTGTCTATGCCTTTTCTACGAATATTTTCATCGCAATTCTTCTAATTCCTTTATACCTAGATGCCATGAATTTAAGCACAGTGCTAGATAAGCGGCAAGGTCTCATAATTTTACTGTTGAAATGGCTAGATGTGACCATAAGTTTTATACTGTAAGTTTCTTTTCTCGCACTTCTCACCTGTGGAATTCTCTTCCGGCTCCTTGCTTCCCTGTCAAATTTGACCTTCAAAAATCTAAATAATGTCAGTCATTTATTTCTGTCTTTTTTTAATCATGTTTTTTTTTTTCGTTTTGTTCTTTCTCACTCACTTATTTCTCATTTTATTTCACACTCAGTTAACTTTTACATCTTAGTGGCTTTATTGCCTTACTTGGGGCAAAATGATTAAAAAAAATGCTTCTATGACCTTTGACTTCTCATTCATCATACATTTGCATAACATAATAATTCTTTGCATTTTTTTTCTCTTTCCAGGAAAAAAAACAAAATAAAATGTGACTGTTTGATTTGCTATTCTTGGGTGATTTTAAATGTTTTCTTTTCTTTTTCTTTTCAGAGCAGACAGAAGTAAACCACATGCTGAAGTGAGTGAAAATTAATTTTCTTTTAATATCTACTAACGAATTTTATAAGAAATCATTATTTCATAGTTTTATTTATAAGGAAGTTTGGCACTTTGTATCTGGTATCCAGTGAATTCTCTTTTTAAAACGCATAAATCGGATTGGTCTAAAACCCAACCCCTTTCATACCCAGTCATAAAGAAGAAAGTCATGACATCTTGGTAGTAGCCTTTTCAGTGTCACCAAACAAACATGTGACCAAATAGAATACTTTTTTTTCCATTTCTTTTATTTGTATTTTTGTGACACCTCCCCGGCCCCGGTTGCTGTTGGTTTCGATCCAGCCAGCTGGTTGTTGATTGACTTTGTCACGGTTTTCTCCCTTGTCCCATGTTGTGTTGATTAATCACAAGGCAGTCGCGTGAGTTTCCATTAGCTGTCTCTCTGCTGAACTAAACCAAGCTGGCAAGTGTGCATACAATTAAGTAATAAAAGAAAGAATTATAACACCAAGGAAAATAAGTGGATCGACAGCTGAAAAGTGTTGTAAAATAACGTCTTTATATACGGATTATACACAATATTCTCTTGGTCTAAACAGCACCAAATATGCCACCACCCAGAAAAACAAGTGGAATATATACAATATGCTCTTCAGGATAATTTCCCATTCCCGCTTCTATCAACTGGTAGTGGAACGGACATTTCTTAGGTAAATCGAACTATTCTCCTAAGCAATAACAAGGAATCTGGCTGGCAGCAGCTCGCTGCTTCGAACAGAAGTCTAAGTTCGTTTTATGTCTAGTCAACTTGTTGCTTGTTTTCCAGAATGTTATGGAAATTGCCGAAGTGCTGGGTTATTCTCTTTCAGTCAGCAATTTCAGACTTGTCTGAAAATTCTCTTGTCTGTCTCTTAACGCTGGTTGGTTGATTGGCGACAGGCTTCTCTATGGTCGGCACCCAACGGCATGGCAATCATCTCTCTGTCTCTTTACTTCTTCGGTTGGGAACTGTCTTTGGTCATTACGTTTCTGGACCGGGAAATCGAACTCTCTGCCACTCGAGCTGCAACTACTCATTTTGTCTGTAAATACTCTTCTGTCTTTAACTCTGGTTAACTGGCATCAGGCTTCTTCTGTCGATCTCTGCAACTTCTCTGTCGCACTCTGCAACTCAAAACTTTAACTGCAAAATCTCGTGTCTGTCTTTATCTCTGGGTGGCTGGTATCAGGTCTCTTCTGCCGATCTGTCATTCTTTGACTTCTCTGTCGCTCTCTGCAACTCAAAACTTTGACTGTAGAATCTCTTCTCTTCTTTCTGTAACTTTGACTGTCTGGCGCCTATCTTCGTCGTTACATTTTTAGGCCGGTAACTGAAACTGAACTTGAACGCCAACTCGAACTCTGGACTTTCCTCCGATCCAACTGATTTTGGTCCCTCAGGACCCTGTATTTATGCACATGCCATGGCGTGGGTCCGATGGTCGCTGGGTGTCTAATTCCCCCCCTTCTCGGCAACCAATAAAATCCTGAGGTTAGCTGCTACTCGTTGTTGCCTGTGGTTTAACCAATGGGATTAGTCTTCTTTCCATGACATCAATTGTTAGTCGTCTCCCCCTTTCGGGGCTTGGTCACCAGACCAATGGAATTTCTCTCGATCTTATGACGTCATCTCCCCATACCCCTTTTCTGGGCTGGACTTAACCGAATTTTCTCCCCCAAAATTTTCTTGTTCTCACGAAACAAATTCGGGGATTTTTTTTTTTTTTAAACAATAGGCATTAACCTTTTTGAACTGTCTTCACCCAAAACAAGTTGACAAGGGTCCATTGACATCTTTATCCAAATAATAATTTCTATGCACCTGTTTTTAATATCCATTCTCTGAGTCACCTATATTTTCAAGTGTCAAGAATGCCTTATCAGTTTTACTCTGATGTCAGTGAAAATACCTTTTCTCTAAATTACTTGACTCAGAATCAAAATATTTATCTTTAGTTCTTTCACGAGAGTCACCAGCCAGTCATTCCGACCCAAAATGAAATTTCCCTTTCCTTTACCAAGAAACAATAACAAATAAATTTATCTTTCCTTTATGTTTAGATGGGTGGACCGAAACCCATATCTATTGTTTCTGTGGCTTGAAAACAAATCCATTTCTCTTTTCTTTCTCTTCTTTCCGGGTTTACAATAATAGAGAAATACCAGATGTTATTTTTCGTCCCTGCTTTCTTTTTAAAGATAAAGATTTTCCAGCCACAGTTAATAATTAGTTAATAAAATTAATCACCTCCATTTTCCTTTGCTCATATTCGGAGGATAAAGAAAATTTTCTCTTATGATCTATAATAGTAATTTGAAGATTTTTCCGGTTATGGTTATTAATTAATTAATAAAATTAACTAATTCTGGTCCGCTACAAAATATTGTTATATTTTATCTGTTAATCCTTCAATTCAATCTTTTATTATTTAATGTTTTTTTATTGTCAACCATTGATGCAAGAAAAACAGAATTTTTAGCCAAAATCTTTTTTTTTTTTTTTTTTTTTTTTTTTTTTTTTGTAAAAAATATAATTTAATAGTAAAAATTCCTTTGTCGTTTTCTTTTAATAATAAATTAAAAATTTTATGATATAACTTAAGTTTGGAGCATTTTTTCATCTAAAAAACCTACAATTACCGTCCTTTGTACTGTTGTGGTTTTGTTAAATAAAATTGAATAGTTTTGTATTACAGCATTACAGTCACAATGATTACTACAACAACACTATTACTCTGACTAATACAATTCTTACTACTACAGGTATACCTCAGGTGACATCACTTTGAGTTAAGTCAGTCTTGATGAAACATTGTGTCAAAAAATATGGAAAAATAAAAATCAAGTTTAAGTCATTTTATTTGACTGTTTGTCTGCCACAAATATTGAAGTCATAATATCACTAGAAAAGTGTTAAAAGCACATAAACTCATTTCACTGTACCAATAAATAAGAATAAAAGTATATAAAATCGTATTAAAATACATACACTTACAGTCGTAAATGTTAATATAATCATCATTAGAGAATTAAATATGAAAACATCTGAGTAAGAACACAGTTCAAGGAACTCTCGATCAATTTCTTATTAAAAAGCGTGGAACAACAACAGCCAGAATCAGCTGTTGATGCTGATGATCCAAAGCCATCTGTGACCGTGATGTAAATAAACAAATTGAATGTAAATATTGGTAAATTTGACATAAATTAGTCCATTTCTACTCTATGCAAAATAATTTTAATAACTGTTTGTTATTTAACCTTAGAAAATCATTTCATTTTTATAATGTCTCAGAGCAAACCACATTCGCAAATAAAGTCTGGTGTACTGTAAAGATCACCAAATTGTAAACATCTACAATTTACAAGTATGTATGTACATGTGTTCACAAATTTAGATTACTTTTTTCTGTATAATATTAAAAACTAAATTTATTTGTAAGCTTAAAATAGATTCTTATTGACCATATATTATTAAAAATGTATTTATAAATAAAATACAGAACTGTGAATGGTTATTTGTGGTTTATACATGTAATTCTATAATATGTCTAACACTAGTGTTGCAACGACTTCTTAAGAATGGAAAATATTTTGAATGTCACTTGTACCTTTATTATAGATCAAATAATTTTTTTTTGTCTTTCAGTTGGTCTTCCATATTTTTCAACTTTTTTGCTTCACTCTGATGGCTGTGATGATTATGAGACTGAAACTGTTCTGGACTCCTCACCTATGCCTCATCACTTCTCTGCTTGCTTACAGACAGGTAAAAAACAAAACAAAAAAAACACATTGTGCCCCCCCCCCAATAAAAATATTATATATACAGTTAATGTAACAAGACTTATACAATAAATTTTTCCATCCACTTGAAATAATCAGGCCCCATCTCTTTTTTTTTTTTTTTTTTTTTTTTTTTTTAAGGTCTCTTTCTTTATATACTATCCACTCGGACTAATATCCCCATCTTTGCAGCTTTTACAAGGTTTTGGCCATTGTGCCCTCTAACCTTAAGGTGATTAAGTAAAAGAAAAAAAAGTAAAGTTCCAACTAATTTTCAACATGTCTCTGTTTCTTAAATTTTGTACTACCATGGAATTGTTTATATACTAAGTTTGTTTATTCCTCTATCTATTCTTATTTCTTAATTGTGAAATGAGTAATTTTTCAAAAAAATAAGGAATTATACAATCTGGTTTACATTTTCTTGTCCAGTTTAAAAACTTAGATGAAATGCCAATAAGATGGAAAAGTTAGTCAGACTAAGGAAGGGTCCTGTATTTTGTCTATATTTCTGAGATGAGATAGTATTTACAATATTTACATTATTCGAACTATTGTCCTCATCTTGGTTGATATGTTTACAATATTTCAGCTGTTGTACGCTCCAAACACATGGCCAAGTGAATATAGATATTGATTAGTTCCAGTGACGTTTTTTTTTTTTTTTTTTTTTTTAATCAAATCACCCCAAGCAAGGCGAAAACGCCACTGAGGCGCAGGGGGCTACGTAAGAGTGAAAAGATTAGAAAAGAGAAAAACCGGAAACCACATCCTAAACAGGAAACAAGGGATGAGCCTCTTCACCTGTTCAATGGACGTGGGTGGAGTGTGACTTGACCCAAAGAGTTGTGAGTTCAGTACCAGGCTACAACAGTAATGAACAAATAACTTAGAATTAAGTCAAAGGGAGATAACTCAGGGTTACCAGAAGTGTTGTGGCACATGGAATGAGAATGATATACTGCAATGATCGTAAACTGACTTGGCATCTGGATCAGTCACTTTCTCACCAACATGATGTGGCTTTTGTTTTGTCTCCTCTACAAATATTTTCATGGCAACTGCTCTGACGATCTTCTTTCCTTGGTTCTCCGACTATGTGAATTTAAGTGTGCTTCTAGATTGGCATTGCCAAACCTTACAATGGTGGTGATGTCTGCAGAAATTCGGTTTGAAATTCCTAGCACCGGAGCGAACAGCGACCAAAACGTCATAAATATGGCAGCAAAGATAATGTAAATAGTGTAAATAAAGACACAATGAAAATCTGATTAAAGAAAATAAAATGTCTGAATGATTTCTTCATCTGTCTGTGTTGTTTTTTTTGTTTTTTTTCTCCAGTTGTTTGGTTGGGTTGGGAGCAAAGACAGACATTTTGCCCTGCTTGCTTTGTACTTAGCTGGTATGGGTTACCAAGGATACCAAAATATTTCTCACCAACTGAATATTGTTGGAGAGTTCAGCAACATCCCTCTTGAACAAGTTGTTGAGTGGATAACACACAACACAGAACCACGTGAGTCATGTCTTTTTACACATTTAGATTTATGTAGATATTCAATTAAGATCTTTAATTTAAAAAAAAAATTTATTTCATTTTAAAGGTAACAACTTGCTACTTGTTAATCTCTTCCTCTTTTTCCCCTTCTTCCTCCTCTTCCTCCCCTTCTTCCTCTTCTTTCTCTCATTTCTTCTTCAATTCTTCAGGTTTAATTTCCATATTTATCCCATGTTGTACAAAAAAAAATTCATGTCAATATTTTAAGATTTATTTTTCTTTTTTCATATTTTGGAAGATTCTAGGTCCTTACAAATTCAGATCTTTGTCTCTTTTGCAGATGCTGTATTTGCTGGTGCCATGCCAACAATGGCTACAGTAAAACTTTGCACCAAACGGCCAATTGTTAATCATCCACATTATGAGGATTCTGGTCTTCGGTATGTTGCATTTCTTTACCCCCACTCCCACCACACCTCCCAATATATATATATATATATATATATATATATATATATATTTACTTTTTTTTTTTTTTTTTTTTTTTTAAAAGCCCATCTCCAGCAATTTATATAATGAACTGGTACAGTCATTAACATTTGAATTAAAACAAACAAAATTGATATTCAATTTTGCTTGATGTTTAACTTACACTACATTCAGACTATTGTGCTGTTATCACAAAATTTCAGTCATTGTGCTCTCTGACCTTCAGCAGAAACATATCAATCTGGATAACCTGCAAGGAATTCTGAACTGAAGTTTTCATTTAACCTACAGGGGTAGACCTCTCTCATTCCACTGCCCATGTCTAGGGATATCTTGCCTAGCTTATTGCTCACTCATTTCCACTGTCTCCAAATACACACAGCCCAGCCCAGGATTGAACTCTCATCACTGTCATCACATTCATGAACAAACAGGAGGGAATGACTACAGTGAATCAATAGCTGCATCTACTGCTAGGAAGGTTGGGTAACTGAATCAGTCCAGAAAGTTTTTCATGTCAGAATCCATTTTGCACATTTATAAATCTACCATTAGTCTGCACATTGAATACTGTTGCCATATCTGGTCGAGTACTTCTGCTATTCATCTCTAGGTTCTCAATAAAATCCAAAGGAGGATCAGCAATGTAATTGATTCTGACTTGAAATCTTGACCAGTAACTTTCTCACCAACATGACGTGGCTTTCTTTTGTCTCTTCTACAAATATTTTCATGGCAACTGCTATAAGCTTCTTGCCCTGGTTTTCCGACCACATGAATTTAAGCATGCTACTAGATCGGTATTGCCAAACCTTACAACAGATTGTGCAAAGAAAAGTTAGCCATTATGTTGTTTCCAGAATAAAACATATTACTGAATGAAAGATCAGAAGTAATGTCCAAATGTAATCATGCCTATAAATACATCTTAGGTTCATACAAACCTGGATAAAAATGTTTAAAGATCCTAAAGTAACTCCTCCCTAATTTTGAAAATTTTTGGTTGTTTAAAATTTCCAGTTGCACATTCATAAAAATCCCTGTATTGTGCTTGAAAACGAAAAATCAGTTATTATAAACCATCTGAAGATACCGAAAGATTTTGCCTTAAAATGACATCACTTACTGAAATGGAATTCTGGGTAACATTTACATGTTAACCTCTTAATATCTTATTCCATGTAAGGGCATTTTTTTATTTAATTTTTTTTATTTTTATTTTATTTTATTTTTTTTTTTTTTATTTGGAAATCCTGTTACCGTTTAGATCATAATCAAGTCTATCTTTAACAGCACCAATTTTGCGAGATTAACAAATAAGTGACAATTTTATCTATTTCTGAATTTTATTTAATCATTTCACTCCAAGCAAGGCAATAAAGACACAAGGCTGTTTTAATTGCATTTCCTCGAAAGGAATCAAAATTTTAATGTGAAATATTGTGTGGTTTTAAGATTTCATGACTTAACTATCTTGTCCAAGAATCTAGTTTAAAAATTGACCTACCCTAAAATGTTTTCCAGGGTGTGATGAGTAAATTGTTGCCATTTTATATTTTTAATTTCAGACATATGCATTATTTGTTTTTATGTTGCCGACTGTACAGTATAGTAGGGTCAGTTGGGCACTCTGTGAGGAAAAAAGCACCATGAAAGAATTCATTCCACTAGAAATTTGGAAACCCAATGCTGTACTGCTTGGCATTCACGCTGAAGGCTCAAATACGATCATTTCAGAGTGTTTGGGCATAAATTTGAGGACAGTGCAGAGGATTCCGAAAGAGTTGGATGATTACAAAGGGGTTTGGAGTGATCACTAGTAATGGCGACATTATGTGTCCATCTTGAGGCCCCGTGGGAAAATAAATGAAGGCCTACATCAATTGTCTTGAGGTAGTGCTTCCCTAAATCAAGAGGGCAGCTGCTGGAAGACTTATGTCTAGCAACAGGAGAACCTAGTAATGGCTGTCAGAAAATTTCCGTGACCACATCACCCCTTACACCTGCAACCCACTTGATTATTATGTGTGGGACACAGTTGAGCGAAGAACAAACAAAACTCCTTGTAACATCAAAGATGAATGGAAGGCAAGGATTACGACAACATTCACTAACTTCAACAAGATCCTCAAGAGTTGCAGGAAATTCTAAAATTGTCTGGTTGTCATAGTTGAAACTAATGATGATTTTATTGAATAAATTTTCTTTAGTATTTCAAGATATTTTGTGTAATTTTGGTAAATATATCTGTTAAAATGAGATGTCAGTGTTATTTTTGTTGTGGCCTTATTTAGACAAGTTTATTCATTGCACCCTGTATATAGCGTATGTGTGTGTGTCTGTCTGTCTGTCTGTCATATTATATAATGCAATTATATTTCCAAATTTTTTTTATTTGTTTGTTTTCTTTCTTTCTTTTCTCCTCTCAGCAAACGTACAATGAAAGTGTATTCCATGTACAGTCGTAAATCATTAGAGGATGTTAAGAAGAACCTGGTGGATCTGCATGTCAATTATGCAATTGTAGAAGATTCCTGGTGTCGAAAGAGATCTCGGTAAATAGACTGCCCTTTAGTTCAAAGTGAAGCTTTTAAACTTTTTGGGAGAGTAATGGGGATCAGAAAAAAAGTAGGCAATTTTGTGCACACAAAAAAACTCAAGGGTCAAAAGAAAGTTTTTTTTTTTGTTTTTTTTTTCCCCTCTTTGACACTGCTATTATTTTAACTACCTTCACTCCTCAGTAATATTTTAGAAAGCGATGATTAGACTTTAAATAAAACCTAAACACATAAAAATTAATTTATTCATTTTCTTAGTTTGTGAAATGAAAATAAAAATAACTTACACTATTTTCTATAGTTTATTCAAATTGTTGGCAAAATCAGCTAATTGTCAATCGATTTAAACATTATAAAATGGTAAATTTCCTTGTAGTTGGTTTGCATTTTGATAATTTAGTAAATTTTTATCAGTTTATGAATAAAGTTTTCATATTTATTTCTTTATAAATTGGTAATCTTTATAAATTGGTAAATATTGTATTGCATTAGTTCTAATTATGTTAATTTTTATAATGTTGTAAATATGAAATTATTCTTGTCAATAAATAAGTTTTTAATATTTTTGTTGTAAATTCTCAAGAACAGAAAAATGTATAAATTTATTTGAATCATTAGGTTTTACTTCAATTCTAATCATTGCTTTTTTGAAACAATGAACACTGTAGAGGAGGGAAGGTAGTTAAAATAATACTGGTGTCAAGGGAAAAACCATCCTTTTAACATTCTATTTCTTTGTGGGCAAATAAGTTAAAGATTACCAAAAAAAGAATATATTTTCAACAAGATTCAAACTCTTACTGATTGAAAGAACTTAATTCTTTTACCAAAGAAGGTATACTCTTTCAAAATTTCTTGGTTGAAATTAAAGTTCATGCCTAAGTTGGTGGCATATTATCTACTGTAACTGCTAGGAAAGTTGGTTCTCTGTGTCGATCCAGAAAGTTTTTCTTGTCAGAAGCAATGTTGCACATTTATAAATCTACCATTCGTCCATGCATTGAATACTGTTCTTGAGGTTCTTGACAAAATTCAAAGGAGGAACAGCAATGTACTTGGTCCTGACTTAGCATCTCGACTTCAATCACTTTCCCACCTACATGACGTGGCTTCCCTCTGTTTTTTCTTTGAGTATTTTCATGCCAACTGCTCTGACAAGCTTATTTTTTTCCTACTGCTCCAACCACACGAATTTAAGAGTGCTACTAAGTTAACTGAGTTTGAATTCCAATTGAATTCCTTGCATTTACTTACGCACAAATATCCTTGGGAAATGTATTAATCTGTCTCTTCCCTCCAGTTATGGGTAAAATAACAGGACATCTACTGCAGAAAATAATGGCAACCTACTGCCCAGTCAGTCATGTCTCTTTCAAGACATGATTGCCCAAGCGTGTATCACATATGGCACTTAACTGACTGACTAGGTTAGCATCTAGGTCTCAGCCTTTTGAATTTTTCATTTTTGTGACAATGTAATTGAATTCATGCTGTTAATAAAATTTGTACTAAGTCTTTTTTGCAGTTGTAGTTTGTTTTTGCTAATTATTTCGATTCAAAGTTAACTTGCATTGAACTGAAATACAACGGGGACTTTCTGCATTAAATAAATAAAGAAGGGAAGAAATTAAATTTGAAGAAATCAGCTTTTATCTTTTAACATTTTATTGTTAAAAGGTTTCATCCCTAAATTCGAATTTAGCAAAGTTGAAACTTTTCTTTTCTTTATAAAATTAAAATGTACTGAACAAAATATTTGTATTCTAAAAAGCTATAAATCATCTAAGTAAGAATGAACTTTTTATTTTCTTTTTCCTTTTGCAGCGTTGGTTGTTCTATGCCAGAAATTTGGGATATTAGCGATAAAGAGAATCGTCACAAAACACCAGTTTGCTTGTTACTGAATGATAATCCAGAACCTTACTTCAAAACAGTCTATAAGAACAATGTCTATACAATATTGAAAGTGCAATAATAATGATTTATAGGGAAATCATTTCTTCATTGTTCATGGTTATTGTTGAAATGTCTGCTTTGGGAAATCTTTTTCATTCGTTCTTTTCAATTCTCATTCTTCTTCTATTCACAAAAGTAAATCAACAGAATCAATTCACATTTCCATCTTGTCACGAATAAAATGTCTTTGTATTCATGATTTGTCTGTTTTTTTTTGTTTTTTTTTCCCCCTCTTTGTCTTTTTTTCCCCCCCTCTTTGTCTTTAAAAAGGATTTTCATTAATATAGTAGGTATTATAACAAGAGTTTATTCTTCCATTTGTATTTACCCCATTATGGGCATTGTTATTTCAGTGATAATAACACCGTAATTCACAGATCGAAAAGGAATGGAAAAATGTTACTTTCCCCATTAATTACTACTACTACAGCAGGAGAGAGCTATGGAAGAAAAGTTTTCCCATTTGTATTTCCCTCATTATGGGTATTATTATATCCATGTCTACTGCTAGAAAGGTTGAGTCATGGTGGCAGGCCAGGAAGTTTTTTTTTTTTTTTTTTTTTTTTCCAACCTGAGTCCATCTTGCACATATACAAATCAACCATTCGCCCATGCATTGAATACTGTTGTCATATCTTGTTCTAAACAGGCCTCAGAAAAGAATCTGCAATGTAATTGATCCCTTTTGCTCCACCGAGCTTAGCTCACTGATGTCCCCTCTACAAGAATTTACTCGATCAACCAGACTGGCAACAAGATCCCACCATTTTACAGTCAAAACAACCAAATGCAGCTTTCACTTCTACACTATCAGCTTCTTTTCTTGCACTTCCTATACTTGCTTTTCTGATAGCTACAATGTCCAATAGTTTAAATGTAACATCAATTGCCATCTCTTATCCCCGTGACTCCCATCCTTTTCCGGCCACCCCTGTATCTTCTTTTTTCATTCTGCTCTAACACAAGGGAGATAACCTTTTCTGTACTCCTACAGCATAACACTAACAACCTTGGTTTCAAGGTAAGCATTGCATGAAACTTCTAATTGGTGAAAGTTAAGTCAACTTCAGAAAATTTCTAAATATAGCCTTGATCAAATAAAAATCAATAGAAAAAAAAAAAAGGTTAATGTTCAAAGAAAAATTAGCAGGTACTCTAGACTTGTGGATGTCAGCTTGGAATGAGAAAGCAGTCAAGTTCACATTCCAGTTGAATTTGTTTCATTCACATATATACAAATAACCTTGGAAAAAGTCTGAATTTGTCACTTCCTCCATCTATGGGTTAAATAGCAGGACAGATTGAGGTCAATAGCTTTAGTTGGTAATCAGTCTACTATAGAAAGTAATGGCTACCTACTGCGGGAAAATCTTTTGCTCAGTCACGTATTTTTCGAATCATGATCACCAAAGAATGTATCACATATGGCACTTAAAACTGACTGAATTAAAGTTGGTTTGAATCATAAAGATATTCTCTAGAGCAAGGGTCGGCAACCCATGTCACATGTGCTATATGTGACACTAAGCAATTTCCAATGGCATAATTTGTTGAACTAAAGTTTCTGGAAGACAAAAATTTAGAAATGTTTGCTGCTATTCTCAAATGTTGAACATTCCTCCTAAGGTCTGTCATCTGTTTGAAGAAAATTGTTTTTGCTCTTTTGGCTTTTGTCAAAAATACATAAATTTTTGATTTACTAAAAGTAAATATGCCTGTCTGTTTACACTCCTCCCCAGTTTCTTTTTTTTTTTTTTTAACAAGATTGGGAAGTTTCCCTTATTTTCTGTTTAGAATTGAATTCCTGGTTCTTTCTAAAGTCTTTTCACTACTAGTAGTCCTTTGCATCTTAGTAAATTGCTTAACTTTTTTTTTTAATCAGAGTATTAAGAAACAGCAAAACTTTAGAAACAAAGAAAAGAGTACTGAATTGTTATGTGATATCTCCTCTACAGAAGGATGCTGAGGATACCATGAACCGAACATGGGAGCAATGAATTTAGAGAAAATGCAAACAAAAAGGAAACTGATATCAGGAAGGGACAGTTAAAATTGAGAGAGAAAGAAAAAACCATTACAGACAATAACAATGAAATTTTGAAAATGAGAATAAGGAAATCCAAAACTCGTTAGGTTTGGCAATGATAGAAACCTAGAGTAACACATTCTTTTTTTTTTTATGTACCATGTCCCCCCAGAATGTAGGTGATCATGGCTCTCCTTAATTTCTTGTTCTTAATAAATTTTCTTTCATTATTTTTCCTAAACCATTCTGCAAACCAGAAGTATAGTATGTGCTATTTTCCTGTCCTGTGAGTATCAAATTTTCTGTGCCCTCTTCTCATTGTGCCCCAGAAATTTCAACTGTCCCTTCCCGATGTTAAATCAGTTTCCTTTTTGTTTATATTTTCTCTAAACCTCATCATTGCTCCCATATTCGGTTAATGGTATCCTCAGCATCCTTCTGTAGAGAAGATATCATGTAACAATTCAGTACTCTTTTCTTTGTTTCTAAAGTTTTCCTGTTTCTTAATACTCTGCTTAGCTCTTGGAATGCATCTTCGGATTTCAGTGTCATATTTTCCGTCCTTTGTTAGAACAATTCCTGGACATTTGAATTGTTGCACTGGTTTGATTTTGTTATCTCCAATTTGTATTTTAGTTTTGCACTTTTGCTAACGACGATGCATTCAGTCTGTTTGCAATTTTAGTTCTTTCTTCCCTCCACTACCTTCCGTAGTTTTCTTTGTGTGTTATCAACACTGTGTCATCTGCATATCTGATGTTGTTAAGATCGTGGTCACCAGTAATGAATCCTGGTAGGACTATATTCTCTCAGAATTGCCTTGCTGTATAGGCTGAATAAGTCCAGCGAGACGACACGTCCTGATCTTACACTTCTTTCTTTATCTACTGCACTCATTTTATGTGCAGGTGGTTTGCTTCCAGTATAAGCTGCTGATTATTCTAATATCCTTCCCAAATATGTCACAGTTGTTGAGCAGTTCCAAACTTTGTCAAAGAAGAGGTGCTATTTATTTTTTGTAGAAACCAATGATTTCAAGTAGAATAACCCAAGTTTCCTGCCCTCCAGCCAAACACAGAGCTGCCGTTTTCAAGTTACCAACAATTAATGTATAAAGTTCTTTATTAATTTCTTTTAATTATATAGCAGTCATTATTGTTAAAAAAAGGTAAATTTTGTAGCTTAAATTTCGAGTGAGGTAAAAAAAAAAAAAAAAAAAAAAAAAAAAAAGCCTTCATAGCAATTCGTATGGAGTAGTACAATTATCATTTGAGAAAAACGATCTTAATCAGGCATAAAAAAAAATTAACCAGGACACATTGAAGTTGCTGTGAATCAGTGCTAATTTTTGGCTTATACAATTCAATAAACTTAAGGTATAACTCTTTTAAATTAATCTCTTTGAATGAGTAATAATAATAGTTTGACTCCACAGCAAATTTAGGCACACACACACAAAAAAAAAAAACAAACAAACAAACATTAACATTTTCTTTCTTTTTTTCAAAAACTCAGTTTATTAACACAAGAGATTTTATTTTAAGAAATTGAATTGAAATCTGAGTGAAGTGGTAGCAGTTCTAGTCAAGTAAAACCAAGGGAAGCAACTTTCTGAAAGGAATAATAAACAAACAACTGGAGTTTTTTTTGTTTTGTTTTGTTTTGTTTCATTCTAATTCAAAACATTGTCTACTGATAAAACGATTAATTTTCCTTAAAAGCAATATTATGTCACAAGTTACAAATTGATAGAGATTAAAGATTAGGAAAAAGAAAATTCATTGGATTACACAAAACATCACAGTGAAACTTAATATATAACCTTGTTTATTTAAATCCTTTTCATAAAGTGTGGAAAAAAAAAATTAAACAAAAATTTAAGAGATTCTCAAATATTTTTTAACTACCCCCTACCCACCATTTCTATAGACCAAACCAAATCTTGATAACAATAACAGGCTTTTAAGTATTAATAAAGGTTAATTTTTAAAGTTTCATTTCCTGAGTATTCTTGCTAAAAGACAGCATTTAATCATTTCCAAAAATTTAATGACTAGGAATAAAAACTTACTTTGAAAATGCCAGGGGCGAGTGGGAGGATTTAGCTAAGAGACAAAAAAAATAAAAAACGCTGCAATGTGCATGAAATGAGAGATGAGTCTTAGCTAATGCACTAAAATGGCATTGTGCCTGAGACGGTAAGGGAAAGGATTAGTTGCTGGGTGAAAGGGTTTGGCTCAGGCAAAGAGCTTTATTGTCGAACAAAAAAGTACTACAACACTGAGCCAGCAGCAGTAGGCTTTAATATTCGAGTGTTGTCCAAGCAGAAGAATCAGCCTTTCGAAGGTTGATTTCCACTTTGTTGCAGGTTATTCGAACCTCACTTTGACTACAGTCGATCACCTGTAAAGGAGAAAAAAAAGAGGATAATATTTAAAATGGGAATGTGGAAGATCTTTGAACTTGAAAAAAAAATGTTTTCTGTAATATTGTAAAATCTTGCCGGATCTTAAAAAAAAAAAAAAAAGGTCTTAAACTCAGTTTATTAGTGTTATTTAATTATCAACAGAGAACAAAATGCATTTAATGTAAGTCAGTTAAGTGCCATATTTGATACATGCTTGGGCAGACGACTTTTCTGCAGTAGGCTGCCACTACTTTCTACGGTAGAATGGTTGCCAACAAGACTATAGAACCTGTCCTGCTATTTAACCCATAGGTAGAAGGAGAAGTGATGGATTCATACCTTTCTCTAGTGTATTTGCAAATATGTGAATGAATTGAATTCAACTGGAATTCGAACCTGGGTCTCTGATTTCTTGTTCCGATCTGATATCCACCGCACCACAATGCACATCCTTAAAGTAGGTACCTCCACAAAAATGCAATACTTTGAATAGTAGTAAGTTTATGTTTGCTTCTTTTTTCTTACTTTGCCTCACTACCCTCTACAGTCTTTCTTTATGTGTCTGCTAATCAACACTCTTTCATTTGCCGGCAACCACACATTCTGTCTTCTTGCTGCTGATGCTTAGTAAAAAAATAAAAAAGTGAGAAGAAAGGACTAATTTATGTAGGAGTTCTTGAAGAACACTGAGTCATCTGCATACATTAGATTAAACTTAATATTTTCAATAAGCAAAATACTTTGCTCTATTTCAAAAACTAATTTCAATTGACTGTAAAAAAAATTTTTTCGTTAAAATAGCTGATTAACACCATTTTTAGTCATCTTTCATTGCAATGTAATCCTCTTTATTAAAAATGAAATCTTCCAAAAATAAAATATGCTTTTCTAAATCTTTGAGAAATATCAACCAATTTAAAGTATATTTAATCTAATTTAAAACAAATATTTACTTTAAGTTTAAAATATCACAGAAATGCAGTGGATATGTTTGACAAGCTGATGACAGATCTAATGTTCCATGGAGACTATCTGTAAAACATAATTTAAGAAAATGATGTGAGCACTTTTTTTGTATTTAAATTTTAAGTACTCGGTAATCTTAATTTAGGAAAACATTCTCTGTAATCTGTTTTATTGAATTTTTAAAATTTTTGCTTTAAATTAACTATCATTGCTCCTATTTCCTGATAATGTTGTGCATGGCCACCTATACTTACAAAAAACTGTACATTTATACACTAATTAAAAAAAAAAAAATATTGAAAATTATTTTTTAAATATTGATGTCTGATTATTTGTATGAAACTTTTCAATTTATGATTAGTAAATATAGTTTTCACTTAATAATATCAAAACTGAGAAAAATAATACAGAATTTTAGGATTTAAAACTTAAATTTTTCTAATGAAAATTTAAAAAAAATGAAAAATAATTCTTGTAAAAATTCATTATTCAAATTTTTTTTTCTCAAAGCCTTAAGTGTACTTAATATAACTTATTTGTAAAAGTAATTAAAAGCTTTTCTAATTAAATAAGATAGTTTTGTTGCATGATTCAGGAAAGATTTTCAGTAAATGACGTGTCTATTTGTTTGTCAAAAAAGATTGATGACTTAAATTCTCCAAATCCTGCTTTTAAGTAACATAAATACAAAGATTCTGGAATTTTCATAAAATTAACCAAGCGGGAGTAATACATAAAGAGAAAAAAAAATTTTAACACAAAGATTTCCTAAAAAAATATTTAAGAAAAAAAAAATTTTTTTAATTCATTTGTAAATAATTCCTGAAGATTTAATCAAAATCCAACAATTATTTGACTTTTGCAAGAACTTTCAAAACTGTTTTTTTTTACCACAAAAGACACTAAATTTCTCACGCTAATCTTTGACCCACCCACAGACACAAGAAAAACAAGATTTTTAACCAAAATTTTGAACATGCTAGAATGGATTAAAACATTTAATAAAATAACAAAAAATACATTGATCTTTTTTCTTACTATAAAACTGTTTTTACCAAGTTTGGGGCCCTTTTTCATCATGCCATATTGTTTTTGTTTTTTTAGAAAATATTTGGACGTACCTAGTTTAAAGCAGTGAAAGAGCAACTCATACAGGGGAAGTTTAAACATTTAGAGATCTTGAAGATGAAATCCAAAATATAACAAGTCAAAGTCAGGTCATACACTTGCAACCCTAATAAACACACACACTGGGACATTAGGATAGCTATCAGACAGACATACTCAGAAATGAATGACAGGCCATTCATTTCTGAGTATGTCTGTCTGATAGCTATCCTAATTACAGAGAACACATTTAGCAAATCTATATGGTGTCAGTGTGAAACCGCCTTCACTTGTCAGTGGACTGAACATGTACATGGCAGATTAGTGTATCATTGAGTGGCTCACTTGAGTACAGAACAAATGAACTGCAATAAAAAGAGATGGATATTAATAATGGTATATAATGATTTTTATGCCAGGGTTCCTTGAGACATGGAAACTCTAGAAGGTTGAGATATGCTGCTCTTACTTAATTGAAGGCATGAGCAGTTATTCATAGTTTTTCCTCACAAAACAACTGTTGCTGTTACAATGTGAGATAATGAAAAATAACAGCATACACGAGGAAAAAAAAAAGAAAAACGGATCAGTTATGTTAAACACCTGGATCTACTCTACAAGTTAGAAGATAAATTTAAAGCCAAGTGTCTGTGTAAAATTTACAATGTCAAACTTTAACGGGGGGCATGTGGTATACCCCTCTCACTCTACTACACATACATAAGACTAGCCCCCAATGATAAAACTAATTCCTTGCATGACTCAGAAACTTTTCCCCAACCCCCAATATTTCATAATGATCAACCATGACCAGAAACGTTGTTTTATTAAACTGAAAAAAGATTGTGATTGTTAGGATTGGGGGGGCTCTATATAGTCATCTACAGACAGTCCAGTTTCGCTGTATCACAGCCTGTCAGTATGGTTAGACATCTGATTGCTTCCAGCCAGAATTGAAACCCAACTGATTTGACATCAGTAGGCGATTCTACCTCTAAGCTATGAACGCTCGGTGGAGGGAGGCAGATTTTAGAATGTTTTATACACAATGTAAACACACGCCAATAGCCTAGAGTGTTCAAATTCCTTACTGAATGAACAATGTGTAAATAACAGTGAGTAGCTACTGTTTTTAAAGTCTAACCATTTCTCCAGAGTGCTCAATCAACAGGGGAATTGGTTGGGAGCTGCGGACTAAGTTTGTGATGCTGGTGCAAAAACACATGTACATGATTAATGCGAAACAAAAGCCAACTACATAGGGAGAACTACTCAGTGTCTTGACATAAAAATAAAACAGCTTGTACGAAGTAAGATCAGGAATTATACTTTAGTTTCTTATGAACCTATCCTAAATACCTATGGTTCCTTAATATGCGAGTACCTAATAAATAACAGAAAGTGTGCTACTGAGTTCAGTCGAGACTGGTTCATGGTGATACCCAAGTCACACTCATTATTTCATTTAAAGATGCTGGAGGCTTTGTGTAAAAAGTCTCGCAAACCTTCTCTCTGTAAACAGCATGAATATTTGCTGGGGCTTGCTATCATTAGTCTCTAGTACCTTTTTTCCTACCATATCTTAATTTTTTTATCAATCATTTGTAACTTTATTTTATTCTAATTTTTTTTTATCTCCCAATGAGGCCTGAAAAGTGGAAGCAAAATCGGTTGCTTCTTCATTTTTCTTTTTAAAATGCCTAATCGTATCCGGCTACAAACATTCATAGCTATATTCGGGTTCTGTACTAACAAAAATGTTTATATTTTAAATTGAATTTTAAAAATAAAGTTTTCTTGAAACTTTTATTTTAGTTTTAATTGAAAGCTAAATAATTAAATTTACCATTTCCGGTTAGCAAAATACTCTGATGTATTTCAAACAGAAATTATATTGATTGGAATCTAAAATTTTCAATTTTTTTTTATCTTTCAATTTCAGCCATTTTTAAGTGATCGACACATTTGTAAACAAAAGTTAATTCTCAGTTTTAAAAATCTTGCAAAAATAAAATGTACATCTGTGACATATTACTTTTGAAAAATTAGCAAATTTAATGCTAAATTAATCTGATTTGTACAAATATTGCTTATTTATAGCATGAAATTTAGAATAAATTATTTCTTAATCACAGAATTCAACTTTTTGACCTGTCCACCATATTTCAAATGTGTTGATGATAAGTGTAAGACGATCACAAGTGACATAATTGTACAAATTCTTTTCCTTGAAAGGGAAGAAACTCTGAAACACATAACTTTTTAATTTACACAGAAATTACCATTATTTTTAAAATAAAAAGGCATGATGATTTGTATTAAACTTATTAATTTTTGATTAGTAAGTATAATCTTCCTTTAAGTTTTTAAACTCACCCTGACAAACCTTTGAAGTATTTTAAAAATATTTTTGAAACTTTATAAATTAATATAATAAAAAAAATGAAAACAATTCTTTTAAAATTTCATTATTATCGAAATTTTTTTTCACACTATAATGTCCTTAATTTATATCATTTATTTAAGCAATTAAAAGCTTACCAGAATAAATAATATAGTTATATTGCATTTTTTATTTCATTATTGGGAGCAGATTTTCAGAAATAGAGTCAAAATTTAAAAAAATATAATAGATGATTTACATTCCCCAATGAATCCTGCGTTTAACTAATAAAATCAATTATTGCCACAAAATTTAATTTCTTAAAATTTCAAGAAGTGGGGGGGCGGATACGAAAAACTTTTTTACCAAGATTTAAAAAAAAAATTTTTAAATTAATTTCACTCATTTATGAGCGAGTCCTGAAAGTTTCATTAAAATTCAACCATTTTTTTTTGCAAGAATTTCCAAATTAATGTGTTCTTCATCGAAAAAAAACTGAGTTATGTAATATTACGTTTTCCATTGTAAACTCTCATAACAATTTGGTTACCCAATTAATGAAAATCAAAACAAGATTTTTACCAAAATTTTGAGTGTGTTACAAGAAATTCAAAAATTTTAAAAAATAATTAAAATGCTTTGATCTTTCCTCTTAAACATTTTGATGGAAAAAAGTTCGTTTTTATCAAGTTTGGGGCCTGTTTTTATGCATACTACGCTGTTTTTTCAGTCATTTAGTGGAGGTACCTTATATATATATATATATATATATATATATATATACACACACATACCTATACATAATATTACGTAGACACAGGAAAAGATAGTACCTGATTTCCACCATAAATTAAGTAATAATAGTAGTAGTTATTAACTGACCATCAGTAGGCAAAGGAAGAGGAAGACGCATTTGCTCGTGGTTGAGAAAAAAAAAAATGACCCTTTTTCTTAGAAGGCAGTCCACATGATAAGAAAAAGGCACAAAAGAGCAGAGATGGTATTCATAAGTGAGGATTATGAACATTCTTTTGTCAACTAAGGCAAATATCTTCAACATTTTTGAACAGTTTAATTTCCTCCTTTTTATATGTAGTGCATACACCACATGCACATGTGATAGACTCCCTCCCCACTCTTAAATATTTGTGTGTGTATGTGTGGGGGCACATACTAATAACAAAAAAGCCCACACTAAGAAAGGAAAGAGCAAAAGGTAACCACCTCTCTAACCCATAAATAACAATGCTCAATGCCCAGGCTATCCATAGAAAGGAAAAAAAGAATAATGTGCATTATAATGTCAAATGTCAACAAGACACGGCTCAAGGTGCTACTAAAGATTCACACTCTTCTGATATGTACTGTACTCCCTTAGGAGTTGCTTGCTCTGTTCTTTATTGAAAATCATTAGCTCTGATACTGGGGGACTTCGAGGGCCTGGCACTATTTGAATGAATAAACTTACTCTTTAGTACTTCATGATATCTTTATGTAATTTTGGTAAATGTATCTGCTAAAATTAGATGCCAATACTATTTTCATTTTTGCACCATTTAGAGAGACAATTTATCCATCGCACCCTGCATTTTCAGGTATGCTATATTGATGAGTACAAATGATCAATATCAGGGATTGTGTGTGTGTGTGTGTAAGCACAAAAGGCTTGAAAGATTGCATTCAACCATGAAACGGATTGTTGCCACTAGCTGTTGGCCTCAATGTCATATTTTCGAATTAAAAAAAAAAAAATGTCTTAAACAATTTGAAAATAGTAATTATCACTCACCCCACCTAAAACAATTCTTTTGTTAAAAGACTTTTTACCACCATCGTATTTTATAAAAATATTGCAAGTCACTTGGTTAGTTTCAATGAAGGACTCCTCTGGTAGCATCATTTTGGCATATATTGTCACTGTGACCATTGTGCCTGTTTGATGCCAATCATAGCGACACTGGCTAGAAGCTGCGACCTGTAAAAAGATCAATAACTTCACAATGGGAAAAACAAAAGCCTTTGTTAATGTTAATAGATTTTGATAAACAAACTTATAACATAAAATCTGTATTAAATGTGCATTAATTCACAAGTCTGGGATTTTTTGTTTTGATTTTTTAAGAGATTCTAGATATTTTATAAAATGTAAGAAATTAATTAAAACTGGTTAAAATATTAAAATTATTAAATCAAAATTCATATGAAATATTCTTCATACATTAATCTCTAGATTGTTAGATAAAACAACAATGTTCATAAGATATTCTGATCAAAAGATATATTGTGACGGAAACAGAAATAAAGACAAGATACCATATCAATAAAGATTATGACAAAATTAAGCAACCATCAAAGAAAAAAAAACATCCCATAATTTTGGCAAACATATTCATTGGATAAAAATATACAAAGTTTGCTTTTCTTTTATCTTTACATGTAATGTAACAGTTTTCAGTCACAAAAATGTAATTCAGTATTGAAGAGATATTGAAACACTAGCTTTGAAAAGTCAATTTATTTTAATGTAACAATATGGAAGCTCAGACAAGAATAATTCTCATCAGTCATCCTATGATTGCTGTGGTCATAGGGTCACTTGTGCAGCTGAGCACATAACCAGCTCCTTTCATGTCTCATTGACATTTTCAATGTCTGCCTCTGTGAATAACCTTCCAGTCCATTCAGTGACATTGTCAGCACATTTTTTTTTCATTTGGTCTGCCTCTTGTCTAAGACAGCATCTTGTAGGATGCCAGTGGAAAGATTGCTGATTCTTATGATGTGCCCATATTGTTTCAACTTTCTATTCTTGACAGTAGATATGAAGTCATACAATGGGCCTGTTTTTTTATTTGATGCTGCCTTGTACTGTGAGACAATAATAATAGTTTGGCATTATTTAGGAATCAGACATTATTAGTATTATTATAAAGTTTATGCCAGCAGACAAACATATTCTTTCTTGTTAACAATGTCTGTTAGCATTAACAACATTCTGGATAATGGCTCTTCAATGGTATCATCAATTGTTGTTGAAATCTATCATGTTTCTATTTTCCAGATATAGCATTTGCAATCCATGTCTACCTATCTTTATACAGGTGACCATGGCCAAGTTTTGAATTCAGTATTGTCCTTCCTTTAGATTAATTACCAACAACAGCTAGAAACCCTAGTTTGCTCTGCTATTTAACCCATAACTGAGAAAGTGATGGATTCCTACCTTTCACAAGGTTATTTGTGTGTGATGAGTGTAATGAACTCAACCAGAATTAGAACATGGTTTGTGAATTTCTTGTTCCAAGTCACCAAGCATTATACTACATGCACACCCAGATGACACATATTTCTTTTAGATTCCTTTTAAATGTTGATAATTCTAAGAAAAATATATTTTAAAAGTTAAAAAATGTTTAAAAAGAAATTACTGAACAGTATAAAGGAAAGAAAAATGTTGAATTCTCAGATTTTGTGAAAAAAAAAAAAAAAGAAAGAAGGAAATAAGAGATGAAAGAAAAAAAAGTCATTATCATTGTACTTACTACTTGTTTTTTCCATACATGTTTACCAGTTTCACAGCCTGGTTGATCAAGGAAAGAGGAGAAGTCTGTTGTTTTTCTCTGACAACATGACCAATATTTCATCCTTAAAAAAAAAAAAGAAAATACCGAAACATTGCTGAAGTAAAAATAGTACAACAAAGATAATAAATTAAACTATTTTGAGTGTATCAAAAGTGTTTTCACTTGTTTTAATCAACACTTTATCCAAAGTACCCCACCTCAAAAATTCAGTATGTTTTTTTTTTTAGCTCATGCTCTCTGGTATTTGCCAAGGATCATAGTTTTTCAGAAAGTTTTCAAGTTCAAGTGGTTAATTTTGTCTTATTTTGCATTTTAAATTATCATAATCAACAACTGATGGTCATCCATTTCTCAACTTTATTTTAAGCGACACATCAGTCAGTTAAGTGCCATACGTGATACACGCTTGGGCAATCATGTCTCGAAAGAGACATGACTGACTGGGCAGAAGATTATCCTGCAGTAGGTTGCCATTGCTTTCTGCAGTAGACTGGTTGCCGACCAAGGCTATAGAACCCAATCTGTCCTATTATTTAACCCATAACTGGGGGGAAGAGACGGATTAATACCTTTCCCAAGTGTATTTGCGCGTAAGTGAATACAATGGATTCAGCTGGAATTCGAACTCGGCTCCCCGATTTCTCGTTCCGATATCCACTGTACCACAACGCACATCACCATTGTTTAAAAAAGCTTAAATCAGTTTGGAGCAGAACAGTCAATTACTACATAACACTTCCCAAAAATTAAGCAGTTTCAGCAGCCCAGGTTAAAACAATAACTCAAGTTTGCCAAAACCTTAAAACATCTGAATAGTATTCATAATATTAGGCCACACACAAACACTTTATATATATATATATATATATATATATATATATATATATATATATATATATAGGATGATGGGGTGTACAATGCTGATCTTCTCGCAAAATGCAACACTGGCAGAATTGAAACCTTCCTGATGCAATCACTTGCAAGGAACTTGTTGCAAGGATGAATGATGACAGAATACCTAAGGTCCTCATGAATAGCCAGCTTGACAAAGAACTGTTGGACAGCCATGGCTCAGGTATAAAGACAAGCTAAAGAGGAACCTCTCAGCTGTCAATGTGCTTCATACTGACTTTAAGCGAGTTGCCCTAGATAGAGTTAACTGGAGATATTTGTGCCAGAGTGGTATCAGAAATTTTGAAATCAGTCATATTGAATGAGACAAGAGAGAGTGGCAAAAAGTGTCAATAAATATTCCTGTCGCAATGTCCCGAGATCATCACTGTTGCACAATATGTAGACTTGTATGCACTGGTGGTACTAAAGTGTCACATCTGATACAAACATAAAAACTGAGTGTTGTTGTCAAATTCTCATACATCAAAATTGAAAGGAAAGTCTATATAAATTTGGAAATGGCATGCTATACTGCTTAACATTCGTACTGGAAGCTCTAATACGAACATTTCAGAGCATTTGGGTGTCACTTTGAAGACAGAACAAAGAATTCAGAAAGAGTTAGATCTCCTGTAAACATGGTGTTTGGAGTGATCCTTAGTGATGACAACGTTATGCCACTATTTATCTTCCTACAGGACCTCAAACTCAAGACGGAGGTCTATATGGAGTCCCTTGACAAAGTAGTGCTGCCCTGAGTCAAGAGGGTGGCTGCTGGAAGACACTATGTCTGGTAAAACAACTCTGCAGCATGCAACACAAGCAGGAGAAGCCAGTCAAACAATTTCTATGAACACATCAACCCTTACATGTGGCCACATAACTCCCCAGATTGCAACCCTCTTGATTATTATATGTGGGGCAAGAGACCAACAAAACTTCTTTTAACACCAAAGATAAACTGAAAGAAAGGATTATCACAACATTCGCCAACTTAAACAAGGAGATCATTCAGAAGAAATGTAGGAGATTCTGAAATCATCCAGGAGCCTGGGTTGAAGCCAATGGTGATTTTTTTTTTAATAAATTTACTCTTTAGTAATTCAAGATATTTTTGCATAATTTTGGTAAATATATCTGTCAAAATGAAATGTCAGTTTTATTTTCATTTTTACATTATTTAGATGATAATTTAACCATGTATATATATATATATATATATATATATATAATTAAACAACATTTCTCAGAAAAACATAAACATGTAGGTAATATCAGACAGATTTTAGTCAACAATACAATAATCCTTACTCATACACACAGTAAAAAGAACCTTCAGATATTGGAGGCCATGTACATTAAATCCAAGCAACCCACACTTAATAAAATCATGTTTAAATCTGGTCATAACACATTATATTGCATTTGAATACATGGTTCTGTTGTCATTTCGCGCTATCATGCAGTGTGACGTCATAGAACCGCATTGCAAATTTGCGAACTGTGTTTGTTATTTTTGGTAACTATTGCCGTTGCCTAGCAGTTTTATGTCAACACAAAATAAAATCGTCACTGATGGTGGATGTCATTGTGTTACCGTTTTAATAACCTCTCTGAAGATGGCTCATGTGAGCCGAAAGCTTAGATCCAACTTAATAAAAAATTATCCAAATGTTGGAGAATTTTTGTCTTTCTTTTCAACTAAAATTAAAGCCAAAATACGACATTTAGAACGGCTCATGATTAAACATAATAGACATTCATTGTCTCTTATATTTAACAGTATATGTTTAGAATATATATATATATATATATATATATATATATTTATACATATATATCAGATTAAATAATTTGCAAACATAATGTCTGCTTATTTCTAATAAAATTCATTCATACTCACAGATAATCTTTCATGTATTACAATTGAAAGATGTCAAAAATGAGCTGTAACATTAACAGATTTTATTATCATTCCTTTCAAAAGGTACCCAAGTACTTTCAACCTCTTTCCAAGATTATTTTCAGGGGTGTGAGTTATGGTAACAAAAAATAACCGCAAAAACTGTGTTGCTAAAAATTACTGTACATTTTTTTCTGCTTCAAATATAATGGTTGACAAATTGCTAGCATTCATTAGAACGTGAAAATTATCCAAAATGGAAATTTTTTTTATATGCTGTAATGTCATGGTGTTCAAGCAGAAAGAAACTGTTCTTTTTAAAAACATTTTAGAACATTACTATAGTATTCATAGCTGATACTATTAATTGGCAGCTTAAGTGTTTTAATGAATATTGCCTCAAGAATCTGTAGTTTGCTTTTGTTGTTTTCTTGGTGTAGGATAGTTGTATTAGCGATCATTATCTTTTTATATTGCAAATGTAGATAGGAATGTTATTGCAGATGTTTAGAAATGGATGAATGATCAGACAAATGTAATATAAGACGTCTAGTTAATGTAGTTGTTGTAAATCCAACATATATATTTTTTGTTAGAAATACATTCTCCCAAAGGACATTTGAATTGGTATATAATGTTGGTTTTACAAAATACATCAGTTGGTGGGGAGGAGTTATTACGGATAATTAAATTAGTAGTATTGTACCTTCTATTTATTATTAATTTTATTATTTTATTAGGATCAACAAGAGATATATTAGTACGAATGAAATTTTTAAATTATTTTTTCATCCTGTTTGTAGTTATCATGCATCTGATTGCAATAGATGAGTTTGATAAGTTTACAATCTTTTGTGGAAGTATCATATTTTGTTTGATGTGTATTGAGGTTTTTGAAATATCCTCTTATTTCTTCATCTACAATGTGGTTTGAGAAGTCATTATTAATGAGAGTCTGCTTAATATTTTTTAGTTCAGAGTAAAATATCTTTTTGCAGAGGAGTTGATTTGTGCTCGGTTAATTAAGTTGTGTATAAGTGCTATTTTGTAGTCGTTAGAACATTCACTCTTATAGTTGAGAGTGCAAGAGTTTTTACTGGTTGGTCTTTTATATGTGGAGGTAGTAAATGTGTTATTGTTTGTGTCTATTAAAATGTCAAGGAAACAGATTTTGTTATCTTGGTTAAGTTCGTATGTAAACTTGAGGACAGAGTTCTTTTTAAAGTTTTTTTTTTTTGAGATTTATTATTTCTTCTATATTTTTAACTAATATATCATCTACATATCATATGTAGATGGAGGGTTTTGTAGTGGTGCCAAATATATTATTTTCTAGATTGGCCATGTAGAACTTGCTGAAGGTTGGACACAGAACTGAGCCCATTGAAACACCGTCCCATTGCACATATATATTATTTCTGTGATCATCGAATGGGACTTCAGTGGTACAGGTTAAAAGTAGTTGTTTTAGTATTTCAGGTTTAATTTTCAGTGAGAGCAGAGAATTATTATTATATATATTTTTTTATAATGATGTCAATGGTTTCTCTAACATGAACGCTATTGAATAGATTTTCAACATCAAGTGATGCTATGGTTTCATTATTAGGTTTTTCCATTTTTAATATTTGTATCAGTTCAAGAGATGATTTAATGCTATATTTGTTAGGTATGTATGGTGTAATTAATTAGTTAAGCATTTTAGTTAGTTGGTATATAGGAGTGGGTATTTAAAACGAAGCTACTCTCAATTAACCATCATCGACAATCTCACCTACCTCCCATTAGCATGGACCAGGCTTGCCTCCCAAAGAGTAAAACACTACGCCTCCTTGGTCTCACACTTTCAGCGGACCTCAAACGGAATGACTATATCGAATCCATTGCTAAATCCGCTGCTATGAAAGTCGGTTCTCTGTGTAGGGCCCGGAAGTTTTTTCCGTCTAAATCTATCCTGCACATATATAAATCTACCATCCGCCCGTGCATTGAATACTGCTGCCACATCTGGTCGGGTGCCCCCGCTATTCTCCTCGGGCTTCTCGATAAGGTTCAGAGGAGGGTCTGTAACGTGATAGGTACCAACTTGGCAAACCGCCTGCAGTTTCTCTCCCACCGGTGTGACATGGCTTCCCTGTGTCTCTTCTATAAATACTTTCACGGCTTCTGCTCCGATGAACTTAGATCACTGGTGCCCCCTAAATACGAATTTGAACGAGATACTAGATTAGCAACTAGATCCCACCCTTTTACAGTGAAACCAATAAAATGCAACCGTAACTTCTACTCCAACAGTTTCTTTCCTCGCACTTCCCGACTGTGGAATTCTCTTCCACACAATTGCTTCCCCGACGGCTACAATCTCCAGGAGTTTAAATGTAAGGTCAATAGACACCTCCTAACACACTAACCTGCTCCCATTCTATCAAACACTCTTCCCATCTGCCCAACCCTCATCCTTGGTATCCTTACTCATCTGTCACCTTCCTCCTGACATTCCCTATGTCTAACCACTCCTTCTCTTTACCTTCCCCTATGTAGCCCCATGCGCAATAGTGGCAGTAGAATGCCTTGCTTGGGGTGAGATGATCAAAAAAAAAAAAAAAAATTTGTGATATAAGAGGGTGAAGTGGAAACTTAGGCTTGTTCATTTTGATAGAACCATAAATGTATCCTGGATTGTCTTGCTCCGTATTGTTAGCTGTGATTAATTTATTAATCTTTGTTTTTAGCTGAGTGGTAGGGTTATTGGTAAGTTTTTTAAATTTGGTGTGATCATCAAGTAACAGTTCTATTTTTGAGTTGTAGTCAGACTTGTTTAAAGCAACAAAGATGTTAGCTTTATCAGCTTCCTTAACTACTATTTTTGTGTGATTGCATAATTTTTTTGCAGCAATCTTCAATGAAGTCTTTATAAGTTTAGAAGAATGTATTTTTTTATCATGTCTATCTTTTATAGATTCTGCCTTAAGCAGATCATGAAGTTCTGGTTCTGTAGCAATTAGTTGCTGTTCTTGGAGTTTAATTATGTTTTGGTATAGTGTCTCAATTTCAACTTTTTTATGTAGTCCATTATATTTTTTGTATACATGGCAATTAGTTCCAAGGTTAAGTAGTTCCTTTCGGTTGTCAGTTAATTCATAATCAGAAATGTTTATAAATCTTTCAAAGTTATTCGGGAGGTATATAGTTCCTTTATATAATGTTCTGAGTTTTCTTTGAATTTTTAACCTATGTTTACATTCCAATCTGTTAATAATTTCTTTTAGTCTATTTAGAATTTGTTAAGTTGATAGTTCTTTTTAATATGTTATGCTTTTCTATTTGTTGAGAGTTGTTAGGTTATCATTAGTTACTTCAATCTGCCTTTTCACTTTTTGTTTTTGTGATTATTTTTTGTTACCATAACTCACACCCCTGAAGATGATCTTGGAAAGAGGTTGAAAGTGCTTGGGTACCTTGAGAAATGAATGATGATAACATCTGCCAATGTTACAGCTCATTTCTGACATCTTTCAATTGTAATACACAAAAGATTATCCATGAGTATTAATGGATTTTATTAAAAATAAGCAGACATTATATTTGGAATTTATTTAATCTGACATGTTTAAAAGAAAATTTGCTGTTGGTCAATAAATTGTTTACAAAGGTGACTGCAAAACTCTTTTAATTAGCAATCCTTGTTAATCCCTACTGCAAATGCTCATTCAGGAACATTTGTGTTTCTTTAATACCCGCAGAATAAACTCATTTCTACTGCAACTATGCTGAGCTGACCTTAGTTACATTACCTGGGAGAAAGTGAGTGCATAATTTGGCATTATCAGCAAATTGAACAAAATAAATATACTCAGGTTGTTGGTCACAAAGACTTTATGCTAGTACAAATATTGATGGCTTCCAAAAACTCCAATTTCACTTGAAAGGCATGGGTCAACCTGACATATAGTTTTCAGGCACTTCACAAGGCTGCAGCATACTGGGATTATTTCCCAAAGCTGATGATTATCAGGAAGCCACTAGCCACCTCCTTGACAAGTCAACCATGGTGAGATTCAAGCTGGAGTCTTTTAGTTGGAATATTAACATTTTCAGCTATGCATCTACCATTTAAATAGTATATCATAATCAAAATAATTTTTTCCCCATTGTATGGCTACATTCAAATCTTGCAGCACAGGTAAATTCGACTTGTTACAAGGACTTACCCTTCATGAAACACCGCCTGACCACTGTGGTAAACACAAACTTGTGAGTTTGAATGTTCCCCTTCATACACCTGAAAAACAAAAAGAAACAGAAAAAGAAAAACAAAATCAATCAAAAGTAACAGTTGTTTATTTTTATTTATTTTTTTTATTCTTTCCATTTTTTTTTAAATCATCAAAATATTGTAGATTGTTTATTTTTTCATTCCAAAAATGCAAAGAAAATCTAATTGGATAATTTTGGATCACTTCAAAGTGAATTTTTCTAATTTTGAAAGATGAATTTTACTAGGACTGAACCCAGGAACTCAAATTAACAAAAGTATGTTAAAAAATGTTAATATGTTAAATGTTAACAGATTGCTTCCCTGACGGCTACAATCTCCAGGAGTTTAAATGTAAGGTCAATAGACACCTAACACACTAACCTGCTCCCATTCTATCAAACACTCTTCCCATCTGCCCAACCCTCATCCTCACTATCCTTACTCATCTGTCACCTTCCTCCTGACATTCCCTATGTCTAACCACTCCTTCTCTTTACCTTCCCCTATGTAGCCCCATGCGCAATAGTGGCAGTGGAATGCTTTGCTTGGGGTGAGATGATTAAAAAAAAAAAAAAAAGTATGCATAATATTCTTATAAGCTGGCCTACCTACTAATATAATGAGAACTTCCAGATTATAAAAAAAAAAACCCAAAAAAACCTAATATTCATGGAGTGGGGTCAGTGTACTTGGTGAATCTATGCTTGTAAAATTGTAAAACCTATTAGATCAATGCTTCTTAAACTTTTCTTCTCTAGTGCCTTTTTTTTTCTTTTTTTTTTTTAAGAAATTGTTTTTGGGATGATAATGATTAACAGATACAAGTCCTACTATTTAACCCATTGTTGGTAAGAGAAGAGGTGGATTCATACTTTTCCTTCGCGTATTTGCAAACAAACTCAACTGAAATTGGAACTCAGCTGTATGATTTCCAATTGCCATTTGCCAGCCATTATCTATTACACCACCTGCACATCCAAGCAGGTCACCCATCTAGGGACTAACAATGATCAATGTTAATTAACTTTGGTGATTGTATGAGAAATGGTTTTTCAACAGGCTATGGCCATAAGCCTATCAACTGTTAAAAATGTGTATTAAATTATTAAATGGAAATTACAATGTAAATAAAATGACTGAATTAGTATAGTAATTGTGTAATAGACATGTCAGTCAGTTAAGTGCCATATGTGATATACGCTTGGGCAATCATGTCTAGAAAGAGACATGAGTGACTGGGCAGAAGATTTTTTCCCCATAATAAGTTGCTATTACTTTCTTTGGTAGGCTGAAATCTGGATAAAAATGCCTCTTGTTTCTCTGCCTGACCATTATTAAATAAAATAAATGTCTTTCACAATTCAAGATCAGCTCAACGACTGCGAAAATTCTGATAAAAATTTGCAGGATTCATTCAGAAGTGAAAATAGACGATTATATTAAGTGGGTTTTGTCTATATTTCATAATCCCAAAAGCTTGTAAGTACTTTTATTTGAAATTAAATAGAATAATAAATAATAAGGGCAACAAATAAAGAAGAAAACAAGCAACCACTGAAATAAACTGGTTCATTTAGAAAAAAACATGGAAAATTGTTTTGAGAAATAATTTTTTATAATTAGCATTCATTAGATCAGGAGAGGCCAAACTTGCTTAATGTAAAAGCCACATACAATAAAGTTGAGATGTTATGTCCAAAATTTGGTGATCATATGCAAACAGGCGTTTCAACATGATATGGTCAGAAGAACATCTAACTTGGATGTTTAAAACAATAATAATTAATTACAATCATAAAAACCATTTTAACTTGCTTAGAATAAAATCAAATATATCAGGAAAATGAAGAAATGAAAGATAACAGGCTTTTATTGAGAATGTTTGAGTTTGTTACAGAAAATATAGTCAATTATTACTTGTTTTTTGATTAGTATTTCTTTCATTGCATTTCTATTGCTTTCTCTTAACTCTAAAGTCAACATGAATTAAAAATAATGAAATCTTGCATCTCTTTTCCTCATGAAGGCTGCTTGTCCAGGATAGCTACTTTATTAATTATGCTACACAAACCAACTAGTCACAGATGTCCAAATCTAATCATACAACTTATTTTTTTTATTTTCAGCTCGAGCGGTCAATCTAGTACTATTTTTTAGTACTAGCAGTAGCATGCAATTCCTTCTTTGTCAATGTCATCTTCAATGGCTGGGTCATGTCCATTGAATAAATGATAGCAGTATACCAAATGACATCCTGTACAGTGAACTGGCCACAGGATACTATATGGTAGGCAACCTACACTACATTTCAAGGATGTTTGTAAGAGGGACCTGAAACTCACAGGTATCGACTATGAGAACAGCTAGGAAATTATTGCAGCTACTGGTGCCATGCTAATCAAGGAGTCATCATGAAGGCCAAGAAAAGACAAAACCAACTGTTTGAAATCAGAAAACAACAGAGGAGGCAGAGAGAAAGAGCAATGTTAGACCTTCATTCCATAGTCCAACTTTGTCTATCACACATGTTAAGCCACACACAAATGCTGCTCACAAAAGAACTGAATGTTTGACCAAAGAAGGTACTATTATCAGCTCACAAGATAAATAAATATCTATTGAGTAGTATTACTATGTCTTGACAGCATACAAGATCCACATCTTCAAGCCCACAAAACAATACTGTAAATTCCAGTTTACAAGTTTTCAAGCCCCCCAAAATCTTTTTAGGTCACAGGTAGCCTATTATGTTTGGCAGTTGACCTAAGCAGTAGGTATAGGTTAAACTCAAAATTTTGAGGTTGATTTGTATGCTGCAATTCACGGCATTAGAATTTCATAAATTTTTAACAAATGGACACAAAGTAACTAGATTTGCACGGACCAAATAGGGGGACATGGACAAAGTTCTAGTAACATTCAATATATCATGCAGGTTGTTGTTTCTAATAATATCTGTTAATTTTTTTTAAGGGGGTGGATGTGCCTGGCCTCAAATAGGGTAAATGAAGTGGTGTAAATTTTTCACTGGTATTCCTTATTATTTCTGTTGCTTTTTATTGCCACTCTCAAATTATTCTACATTAATGACTACCCCACCCCAAATGGAACAATATAACTACCCACCCACACACAAAAAAAAGAAAAGGGAAAATAGATATTAAGAAGATATAGATAGAACTACATAAAAAAAAAAGAGAAACCTATAAATTAACACTGATTTTTTTTTTAGATTTTAAATTTTTATATTTAATAGCAGATCTAATGGTGGAGATTAATGGATTAAGCAGTGTATATCCGAGTTGCCTATTAATTACAGTCTGAGAGTTACAATAGAAAACAAAGGAAATAATACTGATGTTTTCATTTTGTTTACATAATTAAAACTTATGAAAGTAACTGGATTTGGCCAGACTAGAACCGATTGCTTTCTTTTAAACAAGTGGAGGAAAGCAGAAAAATATTTGCAATAGAGAAGAAAAATTTGGCCATCAGGGCTTACCTGTTTACAACTAGAATTTTGACAAGGAGTCCCAATAGTTATATCATTAGAATCACCTAGGAAAGAAAAAAAATCTCTGGAATAAGAATTCAGTATAAAAACTGATAATACATAAAAGAAATAAAAATAAAAGAGACTTAACCAGTGATATCAATTAAAAGGCTGTCACTTATTACTGTTTGTCAAGGTGTCAATAAAATTGGTTTTTTTAGTTTTGAATGTTTTATGGAATTTTAACAGGAATTCACTATTAAATCCAAACTGAAAGTTAACAAAAATTAACTTAAAAAAAAAAACCTAAGGACCTCAGTTCTTGGGATCCAAACTTGTTAAAATTATTTCTAAGATAAATGAAAAAAATTTCAGAATTAATTCTCACTGCTTTCAACACAGATGAGACAAGCAACCACTGAATTGATTCATTCAGAAAAAAAAACATTCATATCAACAAGTTAAAAAATACTTTGAGTCATTAGCAAACAGAATTCCCTAAATAATTTTTACTAATTCTTCCAAATATCAACCCAACTTCAGGATGCTAAATGACGTAATGTCTACTAAACAAAAGTGAATAAATGATGGTGTTGAAAATTTTAAATGTTATTTAATATTTCTGCTACTTTAAAACATATGATACATAAATTAATCCCAAACTAAAATATTAATTACATTATAAATCTAAAAAAAAATAAGAAATCATTTATTCACTTTTGTTTATTTGACATTGAATTATATTATCCTCCATAATTTACCTAGACTTTTCAGTTATCCTGATGAATATTTATGAGTGTCACTTAAATTTGAAAATTTGGAAAAACAAACATTTTTACTTTTATTATACTTGTTGCAAAATAAATTCCTTGTATTTGCCTTGATAAATTTCGTCTGAGGATGAAATGTGTCAGCTAAGTTTTTCTTTATTCATATAGTCTTTTTTACAGATATATATTTTAGTTATATCTGAAATTTTATATATTACAGAAAGTTCTGGAGATTAACGAAATGAATAATTTATTTGAACATTCATTTTTTTTAATCGTTACTCATATCTGAGTAGATATTCTGTTTTTAATTAAACAGTATATATATATATTGTTATTATGAAAATGTGTGCCATTCGGCAGGATATATATATATATATATATATATATATATATAAAAAGGCATATTTGGGCAGCAACCTATCTGTCAAGCATTTTCATTAAGTATGGCTGACAAGGAAGATTTAATTAATTTTTTAAGCTATTCCAGCATCCTGACATTTTTTGTTTTGTTGGAATTAAGGAATATAAAAATTGTCCATAAAAAGTGCTTGGGACAATTAAAAATTATGGAAATTTTTATATTCCTTAACTCCAACAAAACAGAAAAATGTTAGGATGCTAGAATAACTTAATAAAAAATTAATTAAATCTTCCTTGTCTGCCATATATATATATATATATATATACACACACACACACACACACACAAGGAAAAAGCTTCTTTTTTTTTTTTTTTAATCATCTCACCCCAAGCAAGGCATTCCACTGCCACTATTGCGCTACATAGGGGAAGGTAAAGAGAAGGAGTGGTTAGACATAGGGAATGTCAGGAGGAAGGTGACAGATGAGTAAGGATAGCAAAGATGAGGGTTGGGCAGATGGGAAGAGTGTTTGATAGAATGGGAGCAGGTTAGTGTGTTAGGAGGTGTCTATTGACCTTACATTTAAACTCCTGGAGATTGTAGCCGTCGGGGAAGCAATCGTTTGGAAGAGAATTCCACAGTCGGGAAGTGCGAGGAAAGAAACTGTTGGAGTAGAAGTTACGGCTGCATTTTATTGGTTTCACTGTAAAAGGGTGGGATCTAGTTGCTAATCTAGTATCTCGTTCAAATTCGTATTTAGGGGGCACCAGTGATCTAAGTTCATCGGAGCAGAAGCCGTGAAAGTATTTATAGAAGAGACGCAGGGAAGCCACGTCGCGCCGGTGGGAGAGAGACTGCAGGCGGTCTGCCAAGTCGGTATCTATCACATTACAGACTCTCCTCTGAACCTTATCGAGAAGCCCGAGGAGAACAGCAGGGGCACCTGACCAGATATGGCAGCAGTATTCAATGCACAGGCGGATGGTAGATTTATAAATGTGCAGTATAGACGGAAAAAACTTCCGGGCCCTACACAGAGAACCGACTTTCATAGCAGCGGATTTAGCAATGAGTTTGATATAGTCATTCCATTTGAGGTCCGCTGAAAGTGTGAGACCAAGGAGGCGCAGTGTTTAACTCTCTGGGAGGCAAGCCTGGTCCATGCTAATGGGAGGTAGGTGAGATTGTCGATGATGGTTAATTGAGAGTAGCTTCGTTTTAGAAGCATTAAAATTTACTAACCATTTCTGAGAGGCATGTCCGTTTAATACCACCTTCATTGTGCGGTTAGAGAGGAATGACTGGATTAGTTCAAACAAATGTCCAGTTATACCATAGCTCCGCAGTTTACATAGAAGGCCAGCATGCCAAACTCTGTCGAACGCCTTAGATATATCCAATGCAACGGTTCGGGCTTCGCCATTCCTGTCGAGTGCCTGGTATATGTACTTGGTGATGGTCGTTAGCATATCAGCAGTAGACATGGTGAAGCGGAAACCATATTGCTTGTCCGAGAGGAGCCTGTGTGCTGTGAGATGCTGAACCACCTCGGCGTTGATAATGGCTTCGAACACTTTGCCAAAGATTGGAAGAAGGCTGATAGGGCGGTAATTTGCAGGGTCAGAGGGTTCTCCAGTGTTTTTAAATATAGGAACTACAGAGGAAGATTTCCAACAGGCAGGAAAGCAGGAAGCAGATAGGCAGAGGTTGTAGAGCTTAGAAAGGACAGAGGAGATATCAGAGGCACATTTCTTTAAGACTATGGTTGGGATTCCGTCACCACCGCTCGCTTTGTGAGGGTCAAGTTTTAAGATTATCTTAGAGACAAGCGAAGGTGTAATGTGGACATCATTCAGTTGTGCCTCGGTTCTAGGTGAGAAGTCGGGTGTCAAAACTCCAGACAAGTCCAGACTCGAATTGTTCGAGAATCTGCAGGCAAAGCATTCAGCCTTATCTGCTGGGGAGGTGAGGACCTCAAATTTGTTGATTAGCGGGGGTATTGTGGACTTGCTCTTGTTAAGTACTCTTTTACAGAATCGCCAGTAGTCTTTAGAGCCGAATTTAGAGCATGCTATGCGTTGCTTCATTCTGGCAGCAAACAACATCTTAGCTTCGTTAAGTATCCTTTTACACTTATTACGAGCTGAAGTGAAAAGGCGCCTGTTTTGGTCCGACGCGTAGTTACGATAGAGTCGGAAGAAATGATTCCGGTGGGCAATGGCAGCCGAGCAAGCGGGTGAGAACCATGGAGACGAATGAGATTTAAGCTGGAATTTCCTAGCAGGGATGAAGGCATTGATGCCAGCCTTAACCCAGGAGGAGACCTCGGATGCACATTCTTCGATGGGAAGACTAAAGACATTGTTCCAAGGGATGTAACAGAGGAAGTCTCGGAACGAATCCCAGTCTGCTCTTTGATAGCAGTAGGATATTCTACTTGTCTGGGTTTCATGGGTCGGGCGGGAGTGGAGTGAAATATTGACGGACACTACAGTGTGGTCAGAGTTTCCAAGTGGGCAGAGTTGTCTGGTAGTGCAAGAGTCTGGGATAGAAGTGAAGCAGAGGTCTAGAAGTGAGTCCCTTCCGTTAGGGTTGTCGGAGAAACGCGTGGGGAAGTCCACTACTTGCGTAAGGGATTGGGTGATTGAAAAGTTCATGGTGTGGACACCAGCAGAGTCAGTGACAGCATTCTTTAGCCACTTGGTGTGGTGGGCGTTAAAATCACCAAACACGAATACATGGGCAGAGGGATGGGAAGAAATGGCTTTGTCAATATTGTCAGAAATGATGTCAAGTAACGAACAGTCAGGGGAGGAAGGAGAGCGGTAGAGAAAGAAGAGCTATGACCAAAAAAGTTATTTCATGTGATGCAGTTAGGACTTTATTGGACCAAAGGAAGAAATGTGTCACACAAAAACTGTTTCCACTTTGACAGGGGTTTTTTGATAAAATTGTTATTGATATATATATATATATATATATATATATATATATATTGCATAACAATTTTTAATAATATTTAAATGCTCAAAGTTCTCAACTCAGAAGTTCAACATTTATCTGGTTGAAAAGAAGATAATTTTGTTTAAACAGAAAAAAACCCCAAATTAACCAAGTAGTCATCTAATGACTCAAACATGGATTGTTTTGTTGACCTTTAAACTGATTCATTTCTATATATTTTCAAAATATTAAAAACTTAAGTTTTTTTCATTTTTCCTATTTTGTTCTCTTGAAATAAAGTTTTCAAAATTTTAGTTTCAACAAAAACATTTCACAGATGAGTGACAGTGCCATTGGCAATTCTGTGCATGGTAAGTTTCTATATATATAATTAGTACAAAGCTCATTATACTCATATTGGAAATAGATGCCTCATTTTTTATATTTTTATTATTTAAAATGTTATTATAGTGGATAGTTGAACTAAAATAATATATATTATAATTAGTAATGATTAAATTAGACCAGTACTACACAGTGAATGTGCGTTGTGGTGCATTGGATATCGGCTCAGAACGAGAAATCAGGGAGCCGAGTTCGAATACCAGTTGAATTCATCGCATTCACTTATGCACAAATACCCTTGGGAAAGGTATTAATCTGTCTCTTCCTTCCAGTTATGGGTTAAATAACAGGACAGGTTGGGTTCTATAGCCTTGGCTGGCAACCAGTCTACTGCAGAAAGCAATGGCAACCTACTGCGGGATAATCTTCTGTCCAGTTAGTCATGTCTCTTTCGAGACATAATCGCCCAAGCGTGTATCATGTATGGCACTTAACTGACTGACTACACAGTTGTATTAAAAAGTGTTCAATACATTTATATTGTAGAACTTTTGAATATTTTTCATTTGGAAATGAGTTATTTCCGCAACCTAGGTTTTAACCTCTTGGTATCTTCAAGCGATTTATAATAACTGATTTTTCGTTTTTCAAATGCACAAAAAAGAATTTTTTTATGAATGCTCAACTGGAATTTTTAAACAACTGTAAATTTTCAAAATTTGGGAGGAGTTACTTAAGGATCCTAAAACACTTTCATAGATGTTTGTATGATCTTATTATGTATTTATAGGAGTGATTACATCAGGACATTATTTCTGATCTTTCATTTAGTAATTTCTTTTTGTTCTGGAAACAACATAATGGCTAACTTTTCCTCCTGATACAATCTGTGTGTATGTATATATATATATATATATATATATATATATATATACATACACACACACATAGATAAATATGTAACTTTCATTAGAAATGACAGACAAGCTGCTGTTTTTACATAATTTTTCATGTGATCTTATAATTTTTTTCAATACATAAATTGTCTGAATGTTTATTTATCAAAGTGCTTTCAGCCATACTTTTAGTCATTATCAAGGATGAATTTTATTTTACTTTTTAACTGAATATATAAATATGCAGTTAAGAATAAAAAAATTCATCCTTGATAATGATTAAAAGCACTTTGCTGAATAAAACATTCAGATAATTTTTATATAATTTATGTACTGAAAAGAGAAAATTATATGATCAAATGAAAAATTATAAAAAAAAAACTTAACTATAGCACTTTATCTGTCATTTTTAATGAAAGTTGCACAAAAGAGGGATTGCTGTTTAAATACACTATATATATATATATATATATATATACACACATACATACCTACCTGATATGTGCAGTTGTATGTCATTAGTCAGAACATTTTGGCTTCTTAGTGTATATGTAATGTGGCAGAATGGACGTGACAAATGAGGAAGCTAGGTGCAGACTTGACCTGAGAGTGGATTTACATGACCAGACCAGCTGCATCTTGGTTACAAATGTGGAAAAGATCCAGGTTACCACCCCAGAGAAGAGTACAGTCTCTCAGATGAGAATGTCAAGTCCACATTTTGGACAAGGTACTCTAGAGCAGCACACATGTACACACTAGCTGCAAGTAATTAACTAAGTTGAGATTTGAGTAAAAAGCAATGTTAAATAAGAGACTCAAATCCTGTCATTAACTGGCAAGACAGCAACAACTTTTTTATATCTACACCCACTTAAAATCTGTTCTAACAAAGGACATCCAGATTTTTCTTTTATAAAATTTTTAAAGCAATTCAAAGATTCTCACTTGCCTATGGAAAGTTAAAAACCATCACTTTGATTTTTCTCTCAAGCAGCATCAGGGACAGAAGACCCACTCACCTTTTTTATCATTGATCTTCAAGTCTTCCATTAAATTATTAAGTTTCTCTTTCAGGTTGTCGAGGACAGTCATTTTTAATTTGGTGACAGGTTCATCTTCAGAGGGTCGTGGAGGTGGGTCCTTAGGTTTGGGAAGGCGAACTGGTGGTGGTGGCTGTAAGGACAAAAACAAGAAACTTAGTCAATAATTCACAAGGGTGAAAAATATGACATTAAAAATTACAAGAACATCAATAGTCAATGTTACAATAATAAAAAATAAAACATTTTTTTTCATAGAACCTGAAGATATTTAATTGAATGATGCCTACCATAAAATCTGGTGTTAGTTATAAAAATTCAAATAAAAACCCAAGATTAATTATGCTCAAAATAAAATAGAGGCAAGGCAAGTCAAAAGAGAGGCCTAGGAAGCATAAATTCAGTAATTTATTATTTTTACAAAAAAAATAATCTTTACTTTTTAACATTGCATTAATGTAAGTTTATTATTTAAGGTTTTGAATTAAGTATAAGGTTTATTTATTTTATGTTGCAGTATTTTAACTTTATTGCAAAAAAAAAAAATTACTTTAGAATAAAAATTGTCATGAATGTTATCACAATATACTTTTTTAAAATTATATTGTATTTCATAACAATATATAGATTATAAAATTTATGCTTTTTAATGAAGAATTAATTTTATTTTAAAAGAAAATTTAAGAAATGTCCTTCATAAATACAAGACGAAAATGTAATATTCGAGTATATTGCAAGTTTTTATGATTAATTTTTTATGTAAAAGATGGAAGGTGGGGATCACACAATATAGATATTTTTTAGGTGAAAAAATCACATATTTTCAGTCATTAGTTGCATTATAAGTAATTTTTTTCTGGAGGAGTTAAAATTTCTGCAAAAAAATTCAGGGATTGCACTATACGTGAAGTCAGTTCATACCCGAATATATACAGTATTAAGAATTAACTCAGAGAGCCAATATCATAATTGAGTAAATTTAAATTATAGGTATCGCTAATTAATTAAGTTAATTACTTGAAATAATCTGAGAATTTATTCAAGCATCATCAATCTTCTTTTTCAAGCATCAAAAAGGAAGAGACTTTTTTTTACATTACTTGTTGCATTCAACTGTTATAGTTTCTTTGCAGGAGACAAATTTAAGCATTTGCATATATTTTTGTGTATTCATTTTCAAGGGAATTAGTGCAAAAGTGAAAACAACAGAATAACCCGAAATTTGGATTTGGCTTGCTGATTTCACTTTCCATGCCAATAAACATTACACTACTTGCAGATCTCGTTTTTTTCCCCTATTATATAAAAAAAATAAAGTCTCTCTACACACACAAGTATGCATCTATAGGTATACAAAATAAATTTTCCACTAACGACTTGTAAACCTAGCCTGTTAACCATTACACTAGTACTGATTTGAATAAAGAGGATATGGAAGACTGATAAACTTGCAATATATTCAGAAATGTTGCTTAACCAAATAATGGTCATGAATATTCTGATCAAAGGGTTATCTAAGATTTGATTAAAAAAAAAAAAATTACATGACTAACTGTTCAAACATTTTTTTCTCAATAGGCATTCAATTTTCCAATTGCTCCTAACCACAATATCACTGGTATGACTAACCAATATTT
Source organism: Ascarosepion bandense (assembly GCA_037127315.1). Classification (NCBI taxonomy): domain Eukaryota; kingdom Metazoa; phylum Mollusca; class Cephalopoda; order Sepiida; family Sepiidae; genus Ascarosepion; species Ascarosepion bandense. The sequence goes on along the minus strand of JBBBDQ010000792.1, from coordinate 1,399,096 downwards.
TTTATGACAATGCTATAACCATCAAAATCCATTAGCAGAATACTTTGCTCATAAATTCTCAAACTCTATTCTTGGTTCATTCAGAATATCTATGCTTAACTGAGTCTCTGTTGGGTGATATGTATCTAACTCCTTCCATGGTTTCTGCTATCATCTCTAAGCTTAGACCTACACAACGCATGTGGACCTGATTGTATCCCTGTAATAGTCATTAAGAAGTGTGCTCCTGGACTGGATCTTGTTCTCTCTAAATTGCCTTGTTGCTTCCTACTTTCCTGCCTGCTGGAAGTTATCATCTGTTGTTCCAGATTTTAAAAATTGAAGTGAACTAATCTGCAAAAGGTTTAATGCAATGTCAATCACTATCATGAATACTTTTTCTCTTTCCATTCATTATTAATGTTGCTATTACTAATTTTTCCACATCCACTAAAACCTTGTGTCTTAGTGGCTTTACTGCTTTGCATGGTGTGATACTAAAAAACAACCTTATATTTACAAACTAGAAAATATACAGAGGCCTGAACTCACACAAAATTTTTTTTTAAATTGTTTATGCAAGAATTTAAAAGATTCAAAACATTTGTTTTGAAGAAAATTATTTGAACAAAAAAAAAAACAAAAAAAAACAACTTGTTTAAAATCTAAAATCATACTTCTTTTTCAACTGATGTTGAAACTTCTTTTGTGGGTGGAGTGGGATTATGTTTTCCTTTGGTACAGCCCTGAAATATATAAAAAAAAAAAAATGACATGATACACATGTACATTTTATATATATATATATATATATATATATATATATATATATATATACATACACACACATCATTCCTTGTCAAATCAATAAATGTACCAAATTCGAGAAAGTCAGTGTCGGTGATGTTGATCATCACCGACACTGACTTTCTCGAATTTGGTACATTTATAGACCTTCATAGGAACTGAATAGTGCTTATTTTACATTTCTAGATCAAAGGGTTCCTGAGATATGACACTTAGACACTTAACATAAAAGTTGAATTTTGAAAAATAGACACAAAAGGGTTCTACTGAATTGGTTCAAACTCAAAATGGCGGATTTGGACGTCTGCCATACATGCTAATATTTTCATATCTCCCAATATAGTCCATTTGTATATCTTTTTGAGTTAGTGATTTATGAATACTGAAGAGTATTCATATAAGAATTATGATCATAAAAATCAACAGAATTTGTGGTCAAATGTTGACCAATTCAGTAGAAAATAAACTTAATTTTGGTTTTGTTATACAACAAAGATTTTTATATAAAAAAGTGACATAATAAAATATTATTTAAAAATGTAAATGATAAAAGTGTAAAAATGCCATGAAAATATTTTAAAATCTAAAAAGCTACAAAAAAGTAGTTTACTATGTCATGGAAAAAAACTCTTTAGAGCAAAAAATATTATCAAGAGAGAATATGGTAATGGCAGTATCATGAAAAAAAAAAAAAAAAAACTGCTTCCTGACAGTGTTTTTATGGATGGTCCTAAGAGGAGAAGTATTGAGAGTGATAGGGGCAAGTGAAAGTCCATGATTATTTACGTTCTGAAGAGACATGACACATAAAGAAGAAGATGGAAAAAGATAAGCTGTATCAGTTTGGGGCAACATCTTCCAAACAGTGTGACATAGTTTTCTGGTGTGCTCAAAAATGAAATTAGTTGCACCACCAATAAACAATATTCAAAAATGTGAAAAATACAAACTGAAAATGTCTCATAATGTCCATATAAAACTGTCAGCTCCAAATTGGAGAAGGTGTTTAATTCTACCTACAATGTTGTTAGGTTGTATGGCTTTTAGTAAATACATGAAGACAGCCTGAGCTGAATAACGTTTTCTCCTACAGACGTTTATTCCTCTTATGTTGACTGTAGTGAAATAAAGTTAAATGTCTTTCGAGTATGTTCCTTTTTCCTTTAGAAATAATTTAAGAGAAGTAAGGATAAGAATGCATGGTCATCAGCAAAAACAGAAGCCCAAAATACCAACTACAGGTCGAGGATGCCAAAATCAAGCAGGTGCAGAAATTTAAGTACCTGGGAAGCGTTCTGACAGAAGACGGGAAGTGTGACACTGAGATTCGAACGTGCATTGGCTTGGCCAAGGACATACTCCAAAAGCTAAGCAGAGTATTGAGAGACAGGAAGATTTTATTAGAAACAAAGAAAAGAGTACTGGATTGTTATGGCAGTGAATGCTAAACAAGCATGATGTAGAAACTTGAAGCAACAGAAATGTGGTACTATGAAAGGATGCTGAGGATACCATGGACTGAATATGTGAGCAATCACAAGGTTTTGGAAAGGATGTAAATGAAAAGAAAACTTGTACTTAACATCAGGAAGAGACAGTAAAAGTTTCTGGGACACTAATGAGGAAGGAGGGCTTGGAAAATGTGATACTCACAGAAGGGATAGAGAGAAAGAGAGACAGGGGAAATCAACGCTACAAAACCTTGAGAAAGTGTATGGCAAAGCAGGGTTTGGGAAAGATTCCTAGAGGAAAAGTGTTAAGAGTAACAAGGAATAGGGGTAAGTGGAGGGCCGTGATCACCTATGTTCTGAAAGAACTTGGCACATAAAAAAAGAAGAAAATCAACATCAATTTCTATCATGTTAGACGAATATAATAAATAAATCTATATATAAAATTTTTCAACTTCTGTCTATCCATCATACCCTCTAAAATAGACATACATTGACTGATCAAAACCAAATTTTTGATAGTAGCGCAAACAGGTAAGCAGGTACAAAGTGCAATTGGATTTTACTAGGGTGCATAGATAATACAATAAATTTTCATTAATTTTGGTGAAAAAAATTAAGTTTTATTATTTAACATGCAAAATACTCACTCTATTTTAAAAATCAATTTAATAATTAAAATAACAAATACTTATTTCATAAAAATGTAAAATTTTTTTTTTTGCATATCTCTTAAGTTTTTATATATACAAGAATCAAATTTTCAGTTAAAATCACAAGACCAAACACTTCAAAAAGTTGGAATTTAGCTCCAGAAGAAAATCTTTGCACAAGGCCAGTTGTATGCTCAAGAGTAAGAAATCCTAAGAATGTATTCTTCACTGTTAAAAAGGAAATTTTCTTAAAAAATATTGTTTACCATAAACTCCTATAAAATTCAATTATTAAACCATGAAGTATTTTTCCAAACAAATCAGCTTATTCAAATTTCATTGACTGGTTTGTGAAATTAAATGAAATGTAGATTTTGTATATCTCAACAAAAATATTAGTGATAACTTTAACAATACTAAATACGGTGAGGATTTCATCAGTCAATCTGTTGATATCAATTAGAAAAATTTCATTTTTCTTTTGAAATCCTGCTCTATTGAAATTAATCTTTAAATGAGTTCTAAGGAAGGTAAATTGGATAGGACAATTTCTGATTTCTATATCCTAATAACCAGCATAAAATTTCATTTTGTGGTTTATTATTTCATAAAACTTCATGTCTTATATTCAAATCAAATCTCACTCAAATAAGTCTTGGACATATGAAACCAATGTTATTATTTGTTTTTGAAACTCACTGGAATGTCAAGGAAGACGGTGAAGTCAACACTTGATTTATTGCAGCAGGACCATTTTTTGATGGTGTCATGAAACACTGGTACCCCAGGGTGGAATGTACAGGAATCTAGAAAACAAGAAAATAAACTTTGTGCCAACAAAAAAGAAATAAACAAAGATGAATTGCCAAAAGGACAATTATTCCCTTGACATCACTATTATTATATACACTTTTAACTCCCTCTGCAATCTTTATTGTTTTAAAAAGCAATGATTAGAATTTTAATAAAAACTAAACATATAAAAGTAGATTTTTTACATTTTCATTATTCTTAAGAATTGGCAACAAAGATATTAAATACGATTAAATTGAGTAAAAAACAAGTTTTCATATTTATAAGTATGGTAAATATTGCACTGTAGTTGGTTTATATATTTTTAGAAATCTGTCATTTTTTTTATAAAGTTTTGAATAAAAAGATTTTTTGAAATTTATTTCTTTGTAAAATTGTAAATAATAAATATTTCATTGTACTTGGTTTACATATTTTATGATCTTGTAAATAAATATTGCAGAGAGTTTCAAAAGTGTATATAATAATAGTGGGGTCAAGGAAATAACTGTACTTTTGACATGCTTTTTATTTTTGCATGTATGAACATTAAACAATGCCAAAATAAGAACAAATACCTCATTAAAATATTCACAGGTTTTGCTTTTAATAAGAAATATAAATACAGTATTTGCCAGCAATTGATTGTCCAATAGCTTTTTTGATTTAGACAAAATTACAAGCTAGCATTTAAATTTTACACAAATGCCAGTCAAACTCACAAAATTTTGTGTTCTACTGAATTCAGGGCTTTGGATTAACTTTTTTCAACATGATAATGAAAAGTAACACATCACCTTAGTGGCTAAAAAAAAATATATATATATTTGAGTTATTCATTCTGTAAACTGGTCTTCTCGTCCTGCAACGACTATCTACTACTCTTAATGTGAAAATAACCGCTTTTAGAATAAAGATAATAGAAATTTAATTAAAAATTGTGTCCCCCAAAAGTAGAAAAAAAAATAGTTATTGCAAACTAATCTTCTATCATTCCCAGGACAATGTTAACCCCAAGCCCTGATTACAAGTGCATTTAAGGTTTGTCCAACCACTGCTAAAATCTTTCTTCTAGTGTAGTCAGTTTAGATATTACCTAAAATCAATGCAAGTATTATTGATTGAAGATGTGTGACTAGATATAGAAATTGTAACAAATATCACAAGTAAATGAATACCACTAAAGATGTAACAAAAGAATGCATAATTGAATGCTTCTATGTGAGGTACTGTGTGTACATAGGTACCAATCATTAGTGTATACAACAAAAAAAAAAAAAGAAGAAGAAAAAATGGCTGCCTGATAAAGAAAGAGGAAAGGAATGGTTGCTTGCTACTCAGGTCAGTTGTTGGATGGGAAAAGAGGATTCTCTTGAGTGGACTCTTATTTATTAACAGAAAAAGGAATCAAGTAAAAGTCTTAAATTGAATAAATCATTGTCATAGATCTCAAAGTATTTTTTTTAATAATCGTTTCACCCCAAGCAAAACAGTACTGACACTGGTGTGCAGGGGTCACAATGTGAAGAGAGGGAAGACAAAAATAAACAGTACAGATGATTATGCAGAAAGATTGAGAAAGAGGTGGGAGTCATGGAGATAGAAGATGACAATTGACGTTGAATTTAAACTTTCGGAGATTGTAGCTATCAGGGAAGCAAGCAAGCATAGGGAAGAAAAAGTGACAGGAAGGAATTGCAAGGAAAGAAACTGATAGAGTAGAACTGACGGTTACATTATTTGATTATTTTGATGGTAAAAGGGTGGGACCTAATTGCCAATCAAGCTGCAAGAGTAAATTTATGAGGGCGGGGCACCAGGGAATGAGGCTTGTCAGAGCAGAAGCCGTGAAAATACTTGTAGAAAAGACAGAGAGAAGCCACATTCTGTCGGTGAGAAATTTGAAGGCAAGCAACCAAATTGGGACCAATTACATTGTCGAGATCCTCCTAATTCTCTGGGATTAACTTTTTTCTTTTTCCAAATATGCTGTTTAAGTGTTCTGCCACAAATAGAAGGTAGTGATTTTAATGTCATTTGAATTCTGATGCTGCATGTTTTGTTACACCTTTTTTAATAGCTTGAATAAAAAATTTTAAAAATGGCACAAAAATACTTTGATTGCAAAACTATTAAATTGATAAAAATGACTTTTATAAATCTTAGAAGAGGAAATTATGCTTGGATACTTAAAATGAGCCGGGAGGCCAGACAACAAATGTAAATATTCTCGTCTCTTTATAGAGAATTTCTAAAAAACAATAAAACAATTTCGGAAAATGTTATTTGAATTTCGTTCCTATTCAGTAGTAAGAATCAATCAAATTGCAAACGAAACTACTTTAAAGACTTTGTATATTATTACTAAAAAAAAGTTTTTAAAAGTTGATTGTTTTTAAATATTTTTTACTTTTAAAAATGAAAAACGTTTAACTTGAAACCGGGTGTTGATAAAGATGAGAAGGAATATTTTCTTTAACTTAGTTAAAAATCAAAAAGAAAAAAAGAAAAACCTCGAATGTTTGTGAATTTCTATGTGCTTTTTTAGATTAATTACAATTGTGAGAGGAAATAAAATCTAAATCAGTTTTTTTTTCTTTTTCCAAACATTCACAAAATAAATTATCAAAAAAAAAAAAATTAAATATTATAAAAAAAAACTTAAAAAGCATTATCTACAAAAAAAAAAAAGTTGATTGTCGGTAATTAATTTAAAAATCGCTGTGTTGTAAAAAGATTGGGAAAGTGATACCGAAACAATTTTTTCAAAATATTTTTTTTTTCACCTTCAATAAAGCTTTTAAAATAAGTTAAAGTTTTATTTTTTAAGTCGGTCACCACTTCGCAGATGAGCAACGTTTTAATTTAAAACTTTAAACTTTCGGATTTTTTAAAATTCTACTTGTGAATAAACTTATCTGCTAAAAAATGTCTAGGAATACTGAAGCTCGCTTGAGATGTGAAACCGACAGTCACCATGGTGATTCTTAACGTCCACACTCCACACGCACATTTATAACAAATAAACTTAAATTGAAAAGCTATCGACTAAAAAATACTTCTCAAAATCTGATAAAAACAGATTATTGTTAATGTTATTTATTTTTTTTGTTTTTGACGGGTTTCTTGTTCAGACTAAGAAATTTTTGTGTGTGGAGGTGTGCAATGAAAAAAAAAAAAACAGAGATGACATCACATTTTTTCTCAGAGATTTTGAAATTTAAATTTTCAGTCATCAAATCATTTTAGCTTTTACAATTAAAAACAAACTAATCGATGAAAATAAATAAATGAACTATTATTGATTCATATTCTATCCGGAACTGTGACGCACAGATGGGTCATAAAGGCTTTAAATTTTATATTTTGTCGTGTTCACTAAAATATTAGCTTCATAACATAACGCCTACAAAATATTTTGTACAAAAAATTGTAACACGCAACCAAGTGCTTTACATCTTAAAAACGCGCCAATTAAACCGTACAAAACCATCGAATACAAACAAGGAAGGTTGTTTTATTGATCATCATTTAGGTAGATACCGACAAAATATCTCGCGGATGTGTTAGTATATCTCGTGGTATTTTAAAGCCAATTAGAAATAAAATAATAAATACAATTCTGCAGCCGACTTCTTAGAAAATATCACGAAGTCCTGTCCCAAGAAAGAGCCACACAAATGGTATCAAGGTCCAAGTCACTCTAGCTGCTGGTATTCAAAACCCCATTCAGGTCCACACGCAAAAGCACCGCAACGCTCAACTCAGCACTGACCAAACTACAGAGACCGCCTCAGACTACGACGCTACTGCAAGAACTAAAATTCTACCCATCTCGTTTATCCATGTTACTACGACGCACGCATACTGATTCTTTTACACACTCGTAAGCACATTTTTCACTTTTCTTACATACGTATAGTTTTCTATTCACGAGCTATTAAGAACCGAAAATGACATTACTCATTCAATCAACCGACTTGTATTTTTGTTATAATGTTGTTAATACTATCTTCGAACATCGTGGGATTAGCTAAATTACGAGCAGTCCCAGAAACAATATGTTATTGTTATCGAATCCCAACAAATGTGTCAGTGAGTCAGTCAAAAGTGCCATACGTGATATATACACGCTTCGGGCGATCATGTCTTGAAAAAAACATGACTGACTGGGTACTAAGATTATCATTTCGTAGGTTGCCATTGCTTTCTGAGGTAGACTGGTTGCCAGCCAAGGCTAAAGAACCCAATCTGTTCTATTATTTTAACCCATAACTGGAAGGAAGAGACAAATTACCTTTCCCAATGGTATGTGTCGTAAGCGAATGCAATGAATTCAACTGGAATTCGGACTCGGCTCCATGATTTGTTGCTCCAAGTCGATATCCACTGCTGTACGTTTAGCAAAAAACAGAAGGATCCCTTTATTTTCCATTGACGGATTGTAGAATGAACAAAAAGTGTGTCCTTCTATAACTTAAATCGATAGACATGACGACGATGATAAAAAGGAAGAAAGGCTGCTTTTTAAAACATTTTCTTTCCGTCCTTTTAAGAGTGAATGAAGAATTCTCACGGTGAGGATCAGTGTCTGTACACTGCAGAGTATGAAGCGAACAAGAATATCCTTTGTCTAAAAATAAAGACAAGTCAAAAGATTAAAAGAATAAATAAATACCCAAAACCGGATTTCTTCATCGAGACATGAATCCAATAGAACTTAGTAACTACTACTTATTTTCAAAACTATACAGTTTCTCTATGTAAGAGAAACGAATAGACAGTCTTCTTCGCTGAAATAAAATATTTTCTTCTGTCGCAATTTAGAATTTGAAAAAAAAAATTATTTATGCCGGAAATTATTTTTTATTTTAAATTTAAAAATGAAAGTTTCCTTGTTTTGTTTTTTAAAATGAAAAAAGCACTTTTTAAAAACGTGATTAAAATTAAAAATAGAAGAATTCTCAAATTGTTTTGTGTAAAATTTCAAAATATTTAAACTTGCAAAACCAAATTTAAATTGAATGCTTTTGATAAGTGAAAATAAAATTGACAGTTGAATTTAAAAGGCAAAAAAAATCTTTCAAGAAGTCATTCAACTTGGAATGATGCAAGTCGGAATGTTAAAATATTTTCTAATGAATCGTGGACAACTTACCGTCCTCGTTGCTTGAGGGGTCAAATTCCTTGCCACACGATCGGTTATAACAGGTAAGCATGATTAAGAAAAAAAGATAAAATTCCCCCAAAAAAGAGACTTCTTTTTTTCTGAAAACTCACTCCAATGTAGAAGCCAGAGAAACGTAACTCTCTAGAACTTTCCACATCCAAGGGAGATCACTCCGACCAGACGAAAAGCCAGAATAAAAAAAATAAGATTAATTAAATAAAGGGATTCCCTATTTAATTTCTGAATATAAGTTGAGTTTCACCAACCCCCAAAAAATTAAAAAATAAAATGATATAACTGATTATGTTGGGTACACACCTGCAGAAATGTTTCAACTATGTGCATCAGTATGTATGAGTAATTAAACACTGCTTGGAACTTTCATTAAAAAAAAATATAAGGATGAAAATATAAATAAATTCTATTTTATTTCTACTGCATGAAAAAATAATTGTTTTTTGTAACAGCTAGTGTTTTTCTTTTTTAATTTAACATTGATTTTGAGAATAGCGAATTTATCTGGATTGCATTCAGGGAAAAAATAAATAAATTTATCTACATACCTACAAGCATCTATCTAATCTATCTATCTAATCTTTCTATCTATCTATCTCATTATGTTCATATCTATCTATCTATCTATCTCATTATGTTCATATCTATCTATCTATCTATCTCATTATGTTCATATCTATCTATCTATCTATCTCATTATGTTCATATCTATCTATCTATCTATCTCATTATGTTCATATCTATCTATCTATCTATCTCATTATGTTCATATCTATCTATCTATCTATCTCATTATGTTCATATCTATCTATCTATCTATCTCATTATGTTCATATCTATCTATCTATCTATCTCATTATGTTCATATCTATCTATCTATCTATCTCATGTTCATATCTATCTATCTATCTATCTATCTATCTATCTATCTATCTATCTCATTATGTTCATATCTATCTATCTATCTATCTATCTATCTAATAGTGAACGAAGAAAGTTCTGGTTTTTGGTCACAACAAAAGAAATATTATTTATATTCATAACATGTACAAAATGTGAAGTTGAAATTATGTGTTGAGAGAATGAGTAGAGAAAATAATTGGGACTTTAAAATTAATTGTTCATGAATTAAACGTAAGAATAAATTCTGTCTTTGTTATGTTCAATAAAAAAGCAAGTAGATAAAACACTTGGTCCAAAAAAGTTGCTTAAAGTGACTTCATACGTATACGTAGAAAATGTGGAATATTTGTTCCTTTGAGTAAATTAATATAATTGTGAGTGTGTAAGTGAATATTTTAAATGTATGAGTGAGTGAGTGTGTTGCACTTTTGGTATGTGTTGAGAGCTACTTAACTTGGCAGAATTTAACAGTTGATAATTGCGTTGATTTCTGTGGCACTCGGTTGACGTTTGAATTCTCACTGAGAATTTAGTCATAGGTCTCTTTCTTAATACAGATGAGGTGGATCAGAATGCAGGTTGAAATTTTTGGCGTGATATGTAACTGAACATGTTCTCTGACATGTTCTCATGTGCCTTTGTTTTATTGACCACTCCACGAAGATTAACGAGAGCTTCAAACTTTACGTATTTCAATCCCGCGCATGTGCTAAAGAAATACAAGTTATCGTTCTGAAGTAAATTTTGTACCTATGTATTGTATCTTAAGAATGAGTGCACAAAAATCAGAGATACGGATAACGTTTACCCTGCCCAGCGAGTACAACAGGAAAAAAAGACTGACTTTTCAATTAAAGTCTCCTTTTCATAAGAGTATAGAAATCAAAGGGTTAATGGTAGGTTATTTCCTTTGGACTGTCAATGCAACACTATGTAAAATTTTTTTTTTTTTATCCGGACTCACTAAATGTGCAATATGTAAATTCATTGTAACTGCTTTTCTTATTAAACTTTGTAAGGTGGATTCTAACTATCTATTTATCTATGTGCATATCTATCTATTTATCTATCTATCTATCTGTCTATCTATCTCAGAAATTTAAATGCAATGTCAATACTCATCTACTAACCACTTGACTCTAGCACTTCCCCCACCCCGAATATCCTTCCTTTTCTCTCCCCCCTCTTGCAACTGTCATCACACCTGCATTTTGATCTATTGCTTCTTTCTAATTGGTTTGTAATCCTCTTCTCCCTCCTCTAATTAATTTTCTTTCAGTTATGTAGCCCCCGCACATCAGTGGCATTTATGCCTTGCCCAGGGTGAAATGATTAAAAAAAAAAAAATTTATATTATTGTGCACAAATATATATAATATTGGTTTTATTCACAAAACAAATAATTCCCAACATAAACATCTGAATTAGTTCAATAAGCCTCAAAACACTTCAAATATACATATATGATTACTTATGAAAAATGTTCAAAAGGGACTTGCTATCTAAAATGAAATATAAAGTTTAAATCTTTATAATGATTTCCACAAGCTTGAATATGTATAAATTTCTACTTTGACTGTTTGAGAACAAAGAGGGTGATTGACTTTTCTACTCGACACTATCTCTTCAGATCATGTGACAACTTCCTATTCTCATGAATATCTAATTTTATTTATTTTTTTTACAGGGTTAGTCAAGGAGAGAGAACTTTTAGTCTCTCACAAACCTCCCTGCCTAGTAAGCGGAGTCTAGTAATAGTGATATTGGTTGTTTTTTTCCAAGTAATTTTTCTACCTACTTTAGTATGACTGGGCTTATCCTGTCTATGCTTTCTGTGTCCATTATTGTTTTGCTGCTATGAGGTTGCTTTTTAGTTATCACTTGCTTATTAGTTTTAGGTTCAATATGTGGTTTTAACCTCTCTATTGATATTGTTGATTGTATCTCATTCATTCATTTTAATTGCAAGAAATTTATCAGTTCTTTGTAATACTTAAAAGGGACCAATGTAAGGTGCATCCAAAGGTTTGAAAACTATATCTACTCTTAGCCATATGCTTTAACTCTTAGCCATATGCTTTAACTCTTAGCCATATGCTTTAACTCTTAGCCATATGCTTTAACTCTTAGCCATATGCTTTAACTCTTAGCCATATACTTTAACTCTTAGCCATATGCTTTAACTCTTAGCCATATGCTTTAACTCTTAGCCATATGCTTTAACTCTTAGCCATATACTTTAACTCTTAGCCATATGCTTTAACTCTTAGCCATATGCTTTAACTCTTAGCCATATGTTTTAACTCTTAGCCATATACTTTAACTCTTAGCCATATACTTTAACTCTTAGCCATATGCTTTAACTCTTAGCCATATGCTTTAACTCTTAGCCATATGTTTTAACTCTTAGCCATATGCTTTAACTCTTAGCCATATGCTTTAACTCTTAGCCATATGCTTTAACTCTTAGCCATATACTTTAACTCTTAGCCATATGCTTTAACTCTTAGCCATATGCTTTAACTCTTAGCCATATGCTTTAACTCTTAGCCATATGCTTTAACTCTTAGCCATATGTTTTAACTCTTAGCCATATACTTTAACTCTTAGCCATATACTTTAACTCTTAGCCATATGTTTTAACTCTTAGCCATATACTTTAACTCTTAGCCATATGCTTTAACTCTTAGCCATATGCTTTAACTCTTAGCCATATACTTTAACTCTTAGCCATATGCTTTAACTCTTAGCCATATGCTTTAACTCTTAGCCATATGCTTTAACTCTTAGCCATATACTTTATCTTTAACTTCAGCCATATGCTTTAACTCTTAGCCATATACTTTAACTCTTAGCCATATGCTTTAACTCTTAGCCAATAATGCTTTAATGCTTTCTTAGCCATATGCTTTAACTCTTAGCCATATGCTTTAACTCTTAGCCATATGCTTTAACTCTTAGCCATATGCTTTAACTTTTAGCCATATACTTTAACTCTTAGCCATATGCTTTAACTCTTAGCCATATGCTTTAACTCTTGGCCATATGCTTTAACATGTCTTAAGCTTGTCTGGGATGTATTGACATCATTTTTTTACAGAGCCATAATCTTTTTTTATTGGCTGTAAGGAGTTTAAGGTATGCTGCAATTCCTTAGCAAACTTCTGATTATTTATGTCATTGTTAGTATCATCAACTAGCAATGGAGGAATCATTATATGTGTGCTTGTAACTGCAAAGAATGGTGAAGTATTAGAAGAATTAGGTGTGGCATTAATATTATTGGGAGAGTGTCAAGCCATGATTTCTTTCTAGTCATTATTGCTGTCTTCATTTTTCTATGAGCACGTTGAACATAGTTGTGCACAATCTATAGATTTTTGTTGTTGTTGTTGTTTTGTTTTTATGGCATATCAACCTCGGCGGGCCATTTATTGCCAACTAAATTTTTTATTTATTTATTGCTGGTAATACCTTTTTCTTTCAACAATTTATTGTTGTTTTTATATAAGTTTTGTGTCTAGTAATACTTTTTTCTTTTCGGGTATCAAGATTCATTGGGATTTGTTTTTTTAAGGGCAGGGTCCCCAAGTCCTACCGTTGTTATTTAACCCATAACTGGAGGGAAGGGGCAGATTAATACCTTTCCCAAGGGTACCAGTGCTTAAGTGAATGAAGGGTATTATAAGAAGAAATATTATTTATATTCATAACATGTACAAAATATTATTTATATTCATAACATGTACAAAATGTGAAGTTGAAATTATGTGTTGAGAGAACGAGTAGAGAAAGTAATTGTGACTTTAAAATTAATTGTTCATGAATTAAATGTAAGAATAAACGCACATCCATCACTAAATGCTTACAGCACCTGGTATTCCCAAGCAGTCACCCATCTAAGTACTGACCAGGCTCAACGTTGCTTAACTTCAGTGACCCAGCGAGAACCGGTGTATTCAACATGATATGGCCATAAGCACAATCTATAGAAGTCAACTATTGAGGCTATTTCCGAAAATAATTCGCTCTCAAACTGGGTAGCATGATCAGTTATTACATGAAGAGGAATATCCATTGTGTGATCCATGCATGAACAAATGCACTTGATAACGAGCTGCACCAATAGTATAGTTATTGCTATCAGTAATTAACTGATATTCAGTATATTCAGGCCGTTGGTGAGCTAGGGATAGAAATTCACTAATTTTGTTTTTAATATTGTTAAATGATAAGTCATTTAGTGTAAACATAGTGTTACTGCATACATAGATTTTCTCTGTTAATAGCATGACTATCTCCGTGAAATTAGAGATTAATTTTCTATAAAAATTCCTAAAAAAATGGCAGATAGGAGAGGGAGAATTCTGTAATGCGTTAACATTACTTTGTGTAGGTCTATTACCATCTGAGCTGATATTATATCCTAAAAAATAGATTGAAGTTACATCAAAAGTTGACTTCTCTATTGAAATTTAAAAATTTTTCTTATGTAAAATTCTTACAACAGTTTCAATGTCTTTTATGAAAATGAGAGTATCACAGCCAACATGTTGAAAAATCTTATCCATGTATCTTTGTAAGGTGGATACTGCATGTTTTAATTCTAATGGCATGTATTTATATTCATGTAAACCAAGAGGAGAAATAAGTGTTGTTTTCCTTTTTATATTGGAGTGGATAGACTAAACTATCGCCCAGTTCACACTCCACCCACGTCTATTAAACAGGTGAAGAGGCTCATCCCTTGTTTCCTGTTTAGGATGCGGTTTCCGGTTTTCTCTTTTCCAATCTTTTCTCTCTTTTCTTTTCTTTATTTTATTTTCAATTGGAGTAGATAGACTAAACTATCGCCTGGTTCACACTCCACCCACGTCTATTGAACAGGTGAAGAGGCTCATCCCTTGTTTCCGGTTTAGGATGCGATTTCCGGCTTTCTCTTTTCCAATCTTTTACTCTTATGTAGCCCCCTGCGCATCAGTGGCGTTATCGCCTTGCTTGGGGTGATATGATTAAAAATAAAAAAATATCATGTGGGTGCATTTTAAATTGATGGCATGCTGATACTAAGTTAATTTTGTTAGTTATTAAATATTTTCAATTTCCTTGAACACTGTTGTGAGCTTGACAATTGTTTTCTGTTGGCAAACTATTAGTAATCCGAAATTATTTAAGAAGTTGAATCTTAGTAGCTTACGGTATATCATGTTGAATATACCGGTTCTTGTTCGATCACCAAAGTTAAGCAACATGAGCCTGGTCAGTATTTAGATGGGTGACCGCTTGGGAATACAGGCACTGTAAGTGTTCTGTGACGGATGTGCATTGTGGTGCAGTGGATATTGGCTTGGAAAGAGAAATCGGTGAGCTGAGTTCAAATTCCCGTTGAGTACCCTGCATTCACTTAAGTACTGGTACCCTTGGGAAAGGTATTAATCCGTCACTTCCCTCCAGTTATGGGTTAAATAATAGGATGGGGCCTGGAGGCAACACATCTAGTGTTGGTGTCACACTAAAAACACCCTTGGTAGCCCTGGCGAAGCATCAAGTATTCAGCTATTTGACAAGATTATGAATTTTGCTATAAACTGTGCCAGGGTTCCAAATGCACAGGGAATACTGGAGGGGTGTAGTGAGTTCTATCTCGGCCAAGGCCACAGGACAACGACGAGTAGGGGGTACTGGATATCCGTTACTACAAAAACATACAAAGAAAAGATCAGTGAAGGTTCGGTAAGCTTATTTCAGCTTTAAGCTGCCTATAGCAGCATATTTCAAACCCAGTAGCTGTCATCAGAGTGACTGGTATTCAATCCATAGTTAAACCGTTCATGTGTTCATGTGGAATGATAGATAAGCTGGCGCCGGTATCTATAATAAATAAAAATTTGTTTGTCCCCAACATTGCTGGCATTTGTAATAATGGCGGACTTGTTGGGGGGGGGGAGTCATCATCCAACCAATTAGTTTTTTGTTTCACTTCGAGCTGGCAAAGATGGATGCAAACTTGGCTGCTGTACTAAGTCTCTTGTTTTGCTTGGCTACTTGGACTAGTGCTTACATATGTGCACTGCATCCACATAATATATATATGTGCCATACATATCTTCTGCAGTTGTCCTTTTTGGAAAGGTTTGAGACCATAAGGTATTGTTTTTGAAGCTTTCGACACTCCTTTGGTCTGGATGTGGTTGCACGTGGCTGTTCTTCCTTGTATTAAAAGCATTAATCATCCGTCAACTATTCCAGTCTGGTCGGGCTTAAGTCTTTCTGCATGGCTAGCACAGGACTTATCAACACCAGCAATGCCTGAAAAAGTTTGTAATACTATTTCATTGCTGATTTCTAACCTCGATGCAATTGATAGCATTTTTTTGAGATACACTGATGATCGACATGTAGTAACAGAGGTGGACATTAGTTTTTCCAGCATCTCTGGTTTTGTTTGCTTGTGTGAATCTATTATAGTTTGGTTTTGTTTATCATAACTGTGCATACTCAGAACACTGCCAGGAATCTTAAATACTATTTCTGCCATTAGCAATGCAATGATATTATAAAATTTTGTGTTTTGAAATGTTATACTTCTTAAATAGAATTGGGATTCAATTATTGTCAAACTAATGGGTAATGTTGATTTGCATGAATTCTGGTGTTTTGATGGTTATTTGTTGGACAGCCATTTTGTAGTGCTCTTGTTTAATTTTTTTTTTTTTTTTTGTGGTAGCTATTAAATCATGTTTCTTTTTTTTTTTTGTCTGGGTCACCAAAATATGTTGTGTGTGAATATATATATTTTTAGTTTTATTCACAAAACAAATAATTCACAACATAAATATATGAAAAAGTTCAATAAGCCACAAAAGTCTTTATATCAAAACAGTTGAAATATACATATATGTTTACTTATATGAAAAATGTTTACAAGGGATTTGCTATCTGAAATAAAATATAAAGTTTAGTCCTTACTTTATGATGATTTCCACAAACTTGAATATGTATGACTTTCTACTTTGGCTGTCCCAGAAAAAAGTGATTAACTTTCCCGCTTAACAATATCTTGTCAGATCACCGACAGTTCCCTATTCTTACGAACATTTATTTTTAGTTTTTTTTTTACAGGGTTAGTCAAGGGGAGACAACTTTTTTTTCTCGCAACAATATCTATCGATCTACTTATGTGCATATCTGCTTAGCTACATGCATATCTATCTATTTATCTATCTATCTATCTATTTATTTAGCTGTCTACTTACCTACATGCATATCTATCTATCTATCTATCTATCTATCTATCTATCTATCTGTCTGTCTACTTACCTACATGCATATCTATCTAACTGAATTTATCCATGAGCACACTTGAATAAAATATAACACATAATCATGTTTAAACAGGATGTCAACACATATATGGCTAAGAGGAAAATTATCCAAGGCCCCTCAGTCATATCTTCTTAGGATATAGGAGATTATGGCTCTCTACAGTTTCCTATCCTTTTAGTTCAAAGCAATATTTGTCCTTTTTTATCACTCACATTCCTTTGTTTGCTCTTTAAGTAGGTTACTCAATGTCTTCTCTTGTTCTTCTTGCCTTCAACATATCCTGTGGGTGTCAAAATCTCCAAGCCTTCATTCCTCATTTTTTGTTTCCATTTTCCTTAAAATCCTTGTTGTTCATATCTTCAGTCTATGGTGTTCTCTGTATTCTTCTGTAGAATATTATTTCTTCTGCCTCAAGTCTCCTCTTTCTCTGTGAGCAAATTGTCCAGCATTTACTGTAACTGATATTACATTCAACACTTTTTTCTTTATTTCAAGCCAAATTTACAATTTATCTTTTCTTAATACTTTGCTTAGCTAATGGAAGGCATTTATTTTTATAGAGTGAACCAAAAGTAAGTATACAGTTGTTTAATCATTTATATACTTACACAACTTTACAGTAACATTTGCATGCTTTGCGATATAGTAGTGCCATAATTCAGAAACTATTCTAACTTTGCTGAACTGTTTTTTCAACAAGATGTGGCGCTTCATTATACTTTGGCAGGAAGGGAGATACCTTGATCAAACCTTCCCACAACATGGCTGCATTGAATGGCCACCCCATTCACCCAGCTCAGTACTAATAGACTTTTTTCTCACACATACACACAAGGAAATCACATTTCTTTTCATTGTATAGATACACAATGCTATATTTTACAGTGAATAGCTGAAGCCCAAAAAAGCAGAAAACATACACTCATAAAATCAAATCAGAATCACTAAAAACAAACTTTGGTATAAAATACTAAAAAATAAGATCTACAATAAATGATACTGATAGCTAATTGGACAAAAAGTCAATTGAACTTTCAATAACTCATGTTTATGGTTCTTGGAGCAAAAAAATAAGTTTGTGTTCAGAGCCAATCACATGACTGAATTTGTTTTTTATTCATGTTTACCATGGCAGACCAGCAATAAGTCAGTCAAAGACCCAAGTCGGACACTAAAGGGACAACAACAACAGCAAGACACTTCAGCTGACTCCTGAAAATTAGCACACAAAACTTGAACATTTTTCTCTGATCATTTATTTCTAAAACAATCACATTTCATTTAAACAAACTGTTTGAACTTTGAAGGTATTTTGCTATTATCACAAATAAGAGACTGAAAAATACCAACTGTTTGTTTATTGTGTACTAGCAGTATAGCCCGGTGTTGCTCAGGTGTAATGAAAGCTTTAAAACTACAGGGTGTAAACGATAAATTGGCAGTTTGAGATCTCAGACTTTAAACCTTGATAAAGAAGGGACATTTAAAGACATTTAAGATTAAGCGTATGTTTATTTAACTGTTTTATTAAATACAAACATTTTATTCTATGCGTCCACCTTCTGCGTCCACAACTTGCTGAATGCGAGCCCTAAAAGCACGACAGGCCTTGACAGCTAACTCTTTCTTGATATCGCGGAATGCTCGCCTTACGGAGGTCTTCAGTGAGGCCACACTGTTATGGGGGCAAGCATTAGAGACTTTCTCAACATCGCCCCATAACCAATAGTCGCAGGGGTTCAAATCTGGCGAACTAGAGGGCCAGATATTTGAGGGCACAAAAAACGGCAACTCTCTCTTCAAGAAGGTCTGCACTGTTTTTGACCCATGAGCAGGTGCAGAGTCCAGGATGAATATCATTTTGTTGGGATCATCGTTCTTCTTAATCCAGGGTAAGAGAACTTCCTCCAGAATCTTCAGATATTCCGCCATATTGATCTTCAGGCCAACTTCAATGAAGTGACGGGGCATGACTTTCCCATCGCTGGCAATAGCTCCAAACACCATGACAGAGACAGGGTGTTTACTCTGCATGACTGGAGGAACACAAGAAGGGTCAATGGCGATAACTCTTGAGTTTCTTCAGTTGGCGACTTCGTCTACCACGAACTTTTTCTCTCCACAAAAATGCGAACGGTACCACCATGGTGTTTCGGGTGATTGAGTAGCAAGTGGCTTCTCTCTTTACAAATGGTCTTAGATTTCGCGGTAAGAATGTTACGACATCGTCTGCAATATGACTTCATCCCAAGATCTTTCTGTACTGCATTAGAAATGGTCATTTTGGCTACATTCCGCTTTTTCGCCTGGTCAACCATTGACTGTGATGGATTTGCTGCAATGGATCATTTCAAACCTTTTGGTGGGGATTTTATCACTTCTCGGGCTGTGAACCTTCCTTTGCATGTCTTTACCTTCCCTTAAGTTTGCTACAATACGATAAACAGTCCGAGGAGCATAGCCAGTGTCTCTGATAATGTCAGATGTCTTATGCCCGGCGCGGAACAATTCAGCAATAACCATTCTATGGTTAAATTCTACACTGGCACTCATTTTGTTAGTATTTTTAGGTGGCTAATCTGGACTTCAGACTCTAAAGAGTACAGAAACTAACATTTCAGACTGATAATGCCGCTTTAAAAAACCTAAATTGCGGATTGAAATTACTGCCAATTTATCGTTTACACCATGTAATCCATGCTCCTGGAGCTCAGACTCAGCCTAAAGAATATTTGTGTGAAGTTTGGTGAGAATCGGATAAAAATTGTGGATTTGTATAAAGGACATACAGACAGATAAACAGACACACACAAACATCTTGCCTTTTGTATTTATATATTATCGATTTTCTGCATTATTGTAAGAACTGCAACCTTGAAACTTCTAAATATCGTTTCTTATGTTTTTGTCTATGAGTGTATCAAATTTGATTAAAATCGGACCTCACTTTCTATAACCCAGTTTTTTCGATTATCAATTTTAGATATTTATCGTGAGTATCTCAACACAAAACCTAGCCAAGAACACTTGCAGATGCTTATAGTACAACTGTGTAAATTTTCAAGAAAATCGATTCAGCCGTTTTGGAGTCTATAGGTAACGAATACACACACACACACACACACACACACACACACACAGAGACAAAGTTCCATTTATAAATAAGTTTAGATTTAGATAGATATATGAAACATATGATTCTTCTTTGCATTTTTCTACAAAACGTTTCTTTTCATGTTGTGTTTTCTTGAAATTTGTGTTGTAGGATATGCAGCATTAAATTTTTCTTTTAATCTAGGTAGGTATTCTGTTCCCACAATCTTTATCATCAACAAATATATTTAAATATAAACTTTGCTATAAACGTCAAATACCCATTGTTCCTGAATATAATAGCCACTATGATATTTTTATTTTGGCAATAATGGATTTATTTACCTGAATTTCTATCCCAGATCCTTCAAATCGGTTTGTTAATTAGCCTTGTACACTACAGTACACTTCTCGTGTTATCAATACAGGATTTAGAAATATAGAAATTTCCATCATCATTATGCATATCTTTAACTGGGTTTCACATACCAAGAAATATTTTAATCATTTCACCCCAAGCAAGGCAATAAAGCCACAAAGATGCAAGGGGCTGCCAAGTATGAGAGAATATGAGGAAAAGAAAACATTATTAAGGAGAGAGAACAATAAAATAGGAATTAAAAAACAATATTGGCCTTTTCTTTTACTAGTTGTTCTCCCAGAACAACACCCAAGAGCTACTCAAAGTAGAGCTTTACTGAAAATGGTTCTTGTATGGGCATAAGAAGATGCAGTAAGAGGTGCATATTATGAGGATTTTTCTTTTTAATCATTTCACTTCAAGAAAAGCAAAAAAGCTACTGAGATGCAAGAAGGTTATTGAATGAAAGAATATGAGAAAAGAAAATCATTATTAAGGAGAAAGAACAATAAAAGAACAGGGATTAAAAAGACAGAAGATAACTATTAACATTGCATTTAAATTTTTGAAGATTAAACTTGGCTGGGAAGCAAGAAACTGGAAGAGAGTTTCACAAACAAGAAGTGTGATAGAATTCTTGTTCTATGCTATTCTATGCTAACAATTCTTGTTAGCATAGAACTTACAGATATATCTCGCCATTTCAATTGCAAAATGAGAGCATGCCACAAATCTAGTCAGTCAGTCAAGTGCCATACGTGATACACGCTTTGGGTGATCATGTCTTGAAAGAGACATGACTGACTGGGCAGAAGATTATCACACAGTAGCTTGGCATTGCTTTCTGCGATAGACTGGTTGCCGACCAAGGCTATAGAACCTAATATGTCCTATTATTTAAACCATAACCGGGGGGGGGGGACAAATTAATACCTTTCCCAAGGGTATTTGCACGTAAATGAATGCAAGGAATTCAACTGGAATTTGAACTCGGCTCTATGATTTCTTGTTCCGAGCTGACATCCACTGTGCCTGTTCTGGGCGCAGCTGTCTAGGTACCATAGAGGAAAGTTCATTAAAACAATTACCATGAAAGCATTTATAGAAAAAGTATGGTGAAGCTCATTTATGGTGGTGGGAAAATGACTGAAAATCAATATGCCAGGTTATTACAAATAACATTGCATTAATATGTTAATAGAATAAAGTTATTTAAATAAATTAATAAATAACTGAAACTGTTCTTCATTTAAAATAATCATTGTCCACCAATATCTGTGTAGGTGTCTTGAGGGCTGGTACATTTTACATCTGACCCCCATGCCTGGTTGGGGAAGTAGAGCCTGATTGAGGGACCCAGGTAGTATGGCAGTACTTTGTGACTGTAGCTATTTGAACAACATTTGCTTTTTTTTTTTTTTTTTTTTAAAAAAACCTACATTTAATATGTTACAAATTAAACAAGCACAACTGGCGATTAAAGGAAGAATAATTTTCACAGATTACAAGATACTGGTAACTATTTTAAAATCAGGGATCGATTTGATACTGTATTTATATTGTGAACAGGACCCCCATTTCTCAAATGAACAAAATCAATTGATTCTGACAAATGTTGTCACTTGACAAAAGTCTAATTAATACTAATCTACAATAATTATTTTTAAAAAGTTTTCCTTTATTTTTTAAGAGTGATGTCTAGAATTTCAACAGCAAACTTAAGTACGAAACAATAAAAAATATTACCAATGTAAAGCATGCCATCAAACACAATTTGTAGTGTGTAGACATTCATCATAGAAAAACTTATGAATTCTGGAGATTTTCAAAATTTTGGATCTTTTAGGTGTGATGGGTAATGTATCACCATTTATATTTTTAATTAATCTTGTAATTATTTCAAACTTTTGTTCTCATCTTGATTGATATAGGTGTTATACTAGACAAAACATTTTGACCAAGTACCCTCTGGTCATTATCCAGGCTGATGTGGATTATCTTGATTATTGCAAAATATCTTGTGAAATCAATTATTGTTCAATAATTAATGAGATAATAAACATCAGCCATTCTATGGATGCCTGATGATGACCAGAGGGTCAGTCAGTTAAGTGCCATACGTGATACACGCTTGGGCGATCATGTCTCGCAAGAGGCATGACTGACTGGGCAGAAGATTATCCCGCATTAGGTTGCCATTGCTTTCTGCAGTAGACTGGTTGCCGACCAAGGCTATAGAACCCAATCTGTCCTGCTATTTAACCCATAACTGGAAGGAAGAGACGGATTAATACCTTTCCCAAGGGTATTTGCGCGTAAGTGAATACAATGGATTCAACTGGAATTCGAACTCGGCTCCCCGATTTCTCGTTCTGAGCCGATATCCACTGTACCACAACGCACATACTTGGTCAAAACACCTATATCAACCAAGATGAGAACAAAAGTTCAAAATAATTCCAAGATTATTGAAAATTACTAATCTCAGGCATAAATACAAATTATGTTTTTATTTTTTTGACTGCACAGTATAGTAGGGTCAGTTGGGCACTGTCTGTGAGAAAAAGAGCACCATGATGCAATTCATTCTGTCAGAAATTTGGAGACAGTATGTTGTACTGCTTAGCATTTGCACCAGAAGCTAAAATACGAACATTTCAGAATGTTTGGATGTCAGTGCAGAGGATTCAGAAAGAGTTAAATGAGTTTAATGGTGATTACGGAGGTGTTTGGAGTGATCACTAACGATCATTATGCTTCCATTCATCTTCCCACAGGGCCCCAGACTCAACATAGAGGCCTACATCAAGTGCCTTGAGAAGGAAGTGCCACTCTGGGTCAAGAGGGTGGCTGCTGGAAGACTATGTCTGGCAACAGGACTCTGCACCATGCTACACAAACAGGAGAATCCAGTAATAGCTGAGACGATTTCTGCGACCACATCACCCCTTAAATCTGGCCACCTAAACCCCAGGCTGCAACCCCCTTGATTATTATGTGTGAGGCACAGTTGAGTGAGAGATCAACAAAACTCCCTGATGAACTGAAGGCAAGGGCCATGGCAGCATTCACCAACTTAAACAAGACTGTCCAGAAGAGTTGCAGGAAATTCCAAAGTTGTTTGGAGGCTGTGGTTTAAGCCAATGGTGATTTTATTGAATAAGTTTACTCTTTAGTATTTCAAGATTTTTTGCATAATTTTAGTAAATATATCTGCTAAAATGAGATGTCAATGTCATTTTTGTGTAATTTAGACAATTTTTCCATTGCACCCTGTTCATGCCATATCCCTTCATTCCCTTGTGTGGCTCTTTACAGTTTTTCTCTCTTTGCTAAGCCTCCTGTTCTGCTATTCATTCACACAAACTCATCAAGTGGCTTGTTCACTTCCCCTATCTCTTTTGCCCTTGATATGCCCAGTGAGGATTAAATTTTCCAAGCCCTCCTTTCTCATTACATGTCCAAAGAATTTCAGCTGTCTTTTCCTGATTCTGAGTATAAGTATTCCTGTTGTTGCTATTTTTGTTGTTTACTTGCTCTGTTCATAGATTTCTCAGTATCCTCCTGTAGAACCACATTTCTGCTGCCTCTAGATTTCTCCTTGTCCGTGGGGAGATTGTCCAAAATTCACTGCCATATAAGAGTTGATTTTCTAAGGATCACTTAGATGTGGCACAAAGCTGAAAGTATGGTGTACCCAGTGAGGATCGAATCACTACTAGGTTCTAGCGAGACAAGCGTGTTAACTATTACAACATATCGAGGTACCCTCACTGCCATATAAAAGGATGGCTATCACATAGCAATCCAGCACTCTTTTCTTTGTTCCTAATGAAATTATTCCATTTCTCAACACCTTGGATCAAACCTCTATGCGTATTTGTTGACAGTGTTTTTTTTACAAAACTAAATACATGGTGCGTCAGAAATACGTCCAATTTTATAAATGTGAGACGTATTTCTGCTACACACATCTATTGTAGGAAAAAGCTTACAGTTGAAAAATTAAATCACTCCTGAAAAGTAAAATATTTAAGGAAATAATGTCAAGAAAATTTGAAGATTTTTTTTTCTAAATTAAATATTAAAATACAAATTTTCAAAAGTATGCATACAAATTCTTCTTCTATGTGCTGTGTCCCTTTAGGATGTGGTGATCATGGCTCCCCACAATTTCCTATCCCTTATAGCTCTTAGTAACACTTGTCTTTTTGCCATTTCTCCCAACCTTCATTCAAACAAGCTGGTCATATGGTCCACTGTCTCTGTCTCTTTTGCCTTTGATATATATCTTGTGAGTGTCAAATTCTCCAAGTTCTCCTTTCTTATTATGTATCCAAAAAATTTCAAATCTCTTGAAATTTCTTGGACACATAATAAGAAAGGAGAAAACCTTTATTTCACCCATGAGGGTAGATTTTTTTTGCATTCTGCTGTGTCTGAGGATAACTTAATTCATCCTTGTCAGGTTGATTGCCTCTTTCAATGAGTCATCGGGAAAATAAAACAAAACAATAAATGACAATTTTTTTATGTTCCTTTATTTGAATGTTTTATGCAATCTTGAAAAAAAAAACCCATACAAATTTAAAAAAATAAAATAAAGACATGTCTATTTTCATTTACTAAAATATTCTTACATTTTTATAGTGAGCTAATTTGTCCACCTTAATCTCCAAAGGCCAAAAGTATTTTTAACCTCCCCAAAAAATGTATTATTTTTTTTTTTATGTTGCATATAATATAAAACATTATATTAAATAAAAACTGCATCAATAGGTTGTAAACATGTACTGTAATGATGTATCTTGTGAGCTATATGTTCAAAGACAAGATGTATAAACAAAAAGAAAATTGTGCTAGGTTTTCTAGTTGGAAAACAATATCAGTTTCACTTAAGCTGGTCTAATCTCAACAAACATAGTTTGGACAGAATAATTAACCAATCAAATGATACTATTTAGTTTTCAAGATCCAAAAAACCTGTGAGCTGATACTCACTTCAAAAACAAATAAAAACCAAATCAGAAACTGGAAATGTCAGTCAGATCATTTATCTCAAACGATCCATGGCAAACAAAGAAAAATAGAGAAAATATATGCAAAAAAATAGAGTACCAAAATGACGATTTTTCTAACATCACCTTTATTTTAACTCCTTGGCAATGTTTGTTTTAAAAAGTGATTATTATTATTATGATGATGAAACTTAAACAATATGATGAAAGTGAATTTATCGATTTTTTTGTTCTTGAGAATTTACAACAAAAATAATACTATTTTAAGTTTACCTCAAGCTATGTAAATATCGTAAAAATATATCATGAGTAAAAAAATATTCAAAACGGGTATGGGCAAGTTAGAGGATGGCTCTGTCTGAGGTGGGGCCTCATAATTTCATTAATCTAGAGCAGTGTTTCTCAACCATTTTTACTTTAGGGCTCACTAAAACTCTGGGGAGCACTTTA
Organism: Ascarosepion bandense; assembly: GCA_037127315.1. Taxonomy (NCBI): domain Eukaryota; kingdom Metazoa; phylum Mollusca; class Cephalopoda; order Sepiida; family Sepiidae; genus Ascarosepion; species Ascarosepion bandense. Next base: position 1,373,078 of record JBBBDQ010000792.1, on the reverse strand, counting down.
AATTTTGATAAGGTCATGAAATTTGAAAATAGGAAAATATTAACAAAGAAATAAGCATTTATTTTTAAGACATTGTATATTTAAGTATGCTTGTGTGAAACCAGTGTTTTTAGCAGTTATTGAAGATCTTATATGTGATAAATGTACTCTCATTTCATCATCAACGTGTTCAATATTTGATCTATTTTTGCATTTAATGCCAGTAAATGCAGAAAACAATAACTCCCAGAGGTATTGTGTGGAAAATTGCAATAAGATATTCAATGCTTTACTATTTATGGAAGGATATTCGTATTCTTATTCAATGGGAAATTCCAAATTAAGCAATGTACTTGACATATAAGCTGTTTCGTTAACAATAAACCAATGTAAATTGACTTAGATGTGGAAGCCATGTGCTTGACATTTCTAACTTTTTAAAAAATAAAGATTTTTTTTTCAATATAAAAATAATTCGCAAACTACTCTTCAGTTAACTTAGGGTGCACCTTTTTCTTTTTTTTTTTTTCTTTAAATCATTTCATCCCAAGCAAAGTAAGACCACCATTAGTGCACAGGGGGTTACAGTGAAAGAAAGAACTGGGTGCAGGGGGTATTGAAGAAAGGTTAAAAGATGAATGAGATTCAAGAAGATAGAAGATGAAAATTGACATTGCTTTTAAACTTTTGGAAGTGAAGCAAAGTGAGCTCCACAGGCAGGAAATGCGAGAAAAGAAATTGTTAGAGTAGAAGTAGCGGTTACATTTAACTATTTCAACAGTAAAAGGGGTGAGACCTAGATGCCAGTCTAATAGTGCGCTTAAATTCACATGGACGGAGCACCAGGAAAAAAAACGCTCATCAGAGCAGTTGCTATGAAAATATTTGTAGAAAAGACATAGGAAAGTCACACCGGTGAGAAAGTTGAGATGCCAAGTCAGGACCTAGTACATTGCAGATACTACTTTGGATTTTGTTGAGAACCTTTCAGGGCACATTTGTGCATCTAGATGCACTGGTTGAGAAACACTGACTTAGAGACACCGGACAGTCATAACCTAGTCCTGGGCATACAATTGTTTGATTGTTGCTATACAAAAGTTTACCATGGTTATTAACCATATGCAATTTTGTTTTCTCAATCTTTCTTGATATTATTAGAAACTAAAATCTTTGTTCAAAATTATATTAGTGAAGTCAACATTACTAAAATATTTGTCATGCCCCTAAATATGTTAATCTTAGGTCCCCTACAACCACTTGTAGCAAAAGGTATAAACACTTTTGCTACATTTTAATTTTAGATTAAATGGTCCAGCACCAAAATCATTTGTATGCCCAAGAGTTATAAAAAAAAAATCAATATTTTATTAGACAAATATAATCACACATTATATAATTTTACATTACTTGATTAGATATAAAAATATATATTTATAAAAAAAAAGTATACATATTTGTTTACCCATACTGGTAAAAAAAGTACTATGTAAGAAGTATGATGAGGTTATGCATACAAAAAATATTTAATGGAGGATTTTTGAAAATCATTAAATGTATAAAAATTGAAAGGAAACTCATACAAAGCAAAAATAAGTAATATGCTAACAGCTTAATCACCCTTATTTACTAAAATCTGTTGTCATGGTTACATGAGACATGCTCATTTATTGGCATCAGGTGATACATCCTGTTACCATAAAAATGGAACACAATATTACATTACTATATAGGGGTGATCAGGCAGCATAACCAATATATACAGTTACATTGTGGTTTATATCATAGAATATACATGCATATTTATATATATATATATATATATATATATATATATATATATATGTGTGTGTGTGTGTTAGATTTAATTTAGATTAGACCAGTAAACAGTCGTATTAGAAAGTGCTCAATATATGTTTGAAGAGAAATGAAGCTTCAACATGCAAAGCTTTTAGAAATTTAAGTTGGGGAGATCAGGCGATTACGCTACCACGGTTTCAACCACTGCAGTTGAAACCATGATAGATTTGTAAGGCTCAATACAAATTGCCTGAGGAACCCAAAAAGGTGAAACCATGGTAGTGTAATCAGCTGATCTCCCAAAGTACTATATATATATATATATATATATATATAAAATGATAAAATGTAGTTTTTAAAGGTTTGTTATATTTATAGGTCAAAATTGCTCAATATCTAAGATAGATGTGTAAATATAAAAATGTGGACATTCATGTCAACACTGGGTGGTGAGTTTCATTATATTTAAAATAAGGGAAATAAGCAGTTGTTATTTTGAAATTAAAATAATTATATCTGCCCATTGAATGTACCTAAAATAACTGATTTTGCTACCCATAATAGACCCAATGACCAACATATATAGTTGAGCCATAATCCAATCCACATGGCCTGAAGATTGCATTTAAGCATGGAACAGACTGTTGCCATTCGATGTTAACATCAGTGTTATATATATATATATATATATATATATATATATATATAAAATGTATATTTGGGCAGCAACCTTTTTTTCAAACATGTTTCACTGAATATGACAGAAAAGGAAAATTAGTTTTTTTAGTATTCTGAAATATTTCCGTTTAGTGGGGGTAAGGAGTGTAAAATTTGTCCATAGTTTCTACTGTCTCAAGTGCTTTTGGCCACTTCTTTAGACATTTTTAAAGGATTTTTGTAGTTAATTTCTATTCACAGTTGTCTTTTAAGTTGTAACTGTGTAATGCATATTGTATGATAATTTCATTTATTCTAATTCCGGCAAAAGCAATGTGGCCACCATTCAAGTTAGCGCTCTTTTTTTTTTTTTTTTTTTTTTTTTTTTTTTTTACACAGTAGCATGTTGTCCCTATAGTTAAATCCACAGTATTTTAGAAAATAGATAAAACAGAATTAAAAATTGCACAAGGTTTAAATAAACTCATTTTCTTTTGTTATATGAGCTATTTAGCGGAAGTAATCTCCAGAAATATGAAGAATCTGAAGATTGATAACTGAAAGTATAGCACAATGCATTATGATTTTCGAAAGCAAATAGGACAAAATGAAATATAAAGGAATTAAGCTTTCACCTGAAGATTTAGTTTTCAAGTTAAAAGAGCTGGAATATCTAAGGAAGACAAGTTACTTTTAGCAGGCATGAATTATAATGATACAGTATACAAAAATGCCCAGAAAGCCTTTAAAAAGTGTTGTGCTGAGAGGGGCAGATCTTTTTATGGCAATAGCGCTAGTAATAAAATCAAAGCTTTTTTTAGATTGTAAGAATATATTGGGGAAAATAATGGTTTATTAATACACTTTTTTTTGTCTAAAGACTTTATGTAAAATAAAGGATAATTTTTCTGCATAAAAATATAGGCTTTAATTGCATTGAGATAATAAAATATAGTATGATAAAAAAAATCTAAAATGAACTATTGGAATTAATAAAAAGCATTAAGTTTTGACTGCTAAACAAAAACGAAAAAAAAAAAACATTATTCAAGAAGAATAATGCATTTATAGTAATTTTTTTACTTGAACCTCAGGCCTTTTGGTAAGCAAATAACTACCCATACATACAAGTTGATAAAGACAGTATATGTGTGAAAACATTATCCAAGTTGATGTGCGATACAACAAAACAAAAAAAAAAAAAAAAAGAAAAAAGAAAAAACCTAGTGAAATCAATCATATCAAAAAGAAGCAATAATTATAACTTGTATCCATTTTCTGCTTTACAAAGTCAGTTAGGTGCCATACAAGATACACACTTGAGCAATCATGTCTTGAAAGAAACATGACTGACTGAGCAGAAGATTTTCTTTTGCCATTACTTTTTTGTGTTAGACAGATTGCTAACCAAGGCTACAGAACCTAATCTGTCCTGTTATTTAACCCATAGTGGGAGGGAGAAATGATGGATTCATAACTTTCTCAAGGTTATTTGTGCATAAGTGTATGCAACAAATTCAACTGGAATTCAAGCTTTATAAAAGCAAGTCAAAATTAGGAAAATTAAATTGGTGGCTTCTTGGAAGTGGCTGGTTGTCAGGCTGGTTGTCAGGTTGGTTAGTATCTTCACTGACTTGGGAATTGTAACCATGTTTTTGATAGTCTGAAAATAAAAAGAAGGAAAAACTGAAAACAATATGTGCAAGGAGAGGTTTGCCAGGTAATTGAGAACAAAGAAAAAGTTATTCAATAATAAAAAAAGTATATATTCAAAAAGATTTGTTCAACTTATTAAAAAAAAATGATTATTCAATAAAAAGATGGCCTTCATCTGGCCTCAAAAGTCATTGTATGTCCGGATCAGATCCACCTTGTTCATGTTGGCCATCACATCCATGATAGATATTTTCAAAATGTCATTGATATTTGCAGGACCTGCAAATTGTTCTTGATCTTGACACTATTCAAAATAGTAGTAGTCCAAAAGGTCAGGAGAGTTGGGGTGTGAAATGTTAGAGTGATATGATTGGGAAAATTCTTGCTCAGCTACATTTGGTTCATTTGAACAAGGTGTGGGGAAGGGGAAGTCAAAACTCCCTTAAACATGACCATAGATACACAAACAGGAATTTTTTTTCTTTTAATAATTTTACCTCAAGCAATGTAATAAAACCACTAAGACACAATTATTGTCTGTTAGGGAATATGAGAAAAATATACCATTAAAGAGAGAAGACAATAAAAGTACAAGAATTAAGAAGACAAGATAACAATTGACATTGCAATTAAATTATTGAAGATAAAAACTTGACTAGAAAGCAAGAAGCCAGAAAAGAGTTGCACAAGTGAGAAGTGCGAGAAAAGAAACTGCTAGTATAGAACTTATGGTTACATCTAGCCATTTCAACTTGTTGCCAATCTAGTACTGATCTTAAGTTTATAAAGTTTGGGTACCATAGATGAAAGTTCATCAGAACAATTACCATAAAAGTATTTACAGAAAATATCACATGTTTATTAGAGTAAATAAATCAGAATTTAAGAAAATCAATAAAAGATTATCCAATATTGGATTCTTAAATTTTTTTTTGTATAGTTGTTGTTGTTAATTTAAATATTATACCTGATAAAGGCTGAAGAACAAATCAGCAAAAATGTTGAATTAATAACAGCAATAATACACATGGAAGTTATAAGGGTTAATGGTTTTTTATGTGTATTTCAAGTGTTCAATATATAAACAAAGAAGCTAGAAGCATACAAAAACTGTAGTAAAACAAAGTTCTCAATGTCTTTTGGGTATATCTGTTGTCTTTTTGGTCTAGAAGTTAGGGTAGCTAAGTACAAATATATTCATGGGCGAGCTCAAGCCAGCCTTGTGCAGAGTTGGAACAACTAAAGGACAGTTTATACTTACTTTATCGTTGGAAGGTTTAAACATGACTATGAGATGTCCATTTTCTTTTTCTTGGTCCAGAAATTAGAGTAAGTCAGTATAAGCACCATTACAAGTTAAAACAACCAAAGAGAAAGTCTGACCTACTTCATAGGTTGAGGTTTAGGAACACACATGTGAGCGCCATGTGTTATAAAGTGGGAAGAAAATTCCATTGTCAGTGTAATGGGAAAACTGACATTCTTTAGTGGAAACATAATTACCACATGGTTCTATAACACTATTTTGGTTGCAAGTAATTAGTAATAATGGCTTTTGGATATACTGATGAAAAGGGTTAAAGATATAAAGAATGAGACAATTTCTTCTCAGGGATTTGAAACATTCTACAAAGAATCAGGTGGCCAGCTAAGAACAATATCTAATTTGTACAATGAGTGAGGTATTAACAGTTGGTTGATAAAACCGGTAAAAATCCTAAATGCCAGTTAAGAGGCAAAAAGGTTACTTAAGGAATGTTTTAATGTGTGATACAATGGACGAAAAAGCCAGGTGTAGCGTATCTGACTCCGGACGAGAAGGAAATATAAAGCCGACTAATTTGATTTTTATAAAAACAAAATATAGTCATTCTGCTGAATGATTAGTGTCATAATGTTAACTACAAAGCATTGAGAAGGTGAACTTAATTCAACTTGCAGACCAGAAAGAAGAAGAAAAAAACTGTATTTGAAACGATAGTTGATGTTTTTAGAAGAAAGATTAAGGAAAGAGGAGCTGCCTGCACCCACGAAAAAGCAGTGGGCACAGACGACCCAGCAGGGAGGGGGAAAGATCTGTCCATGTCCGCTGCAGAGTAGTAGTGGGAGATGCTAATAGAAAAAAGAAGAAGCTGTGGGCGGAGTAATGCCTACAAGCATCACCTGAGAAAAGGAGGGAATTCCAAATTGGGAAATAATTATTTCTCAGGACCAAAGACAGTAAAGATGACAGGTGGTGGGGTAAATCCAATTTCCCCAACTGCTTCATACCTCCATATCAGTTTTTGGCAGACACTAAAAAATATGAATGCACAAAATGAATTAAAGAGAGGATAAGAAAGAAAGGAGATCACCCAAGACTGCTCCAGCTGCCAACCATATGACTAATTGCCGCAGCTTATCTTCGACATCAACTTTGAGCCAAACTTACCAAATCAGCTAAACAAATCTCTCTAAATTCACAAACCAAACTTTACCAGCTCAACCAAGTGTCGTGTGTGATTAGGGGACAATTTATGCCGACAACCCTGCATGTTAACAGCTACTAATAAACCACTGTACTCAGTACTCAATATGAAAATAATAATATATTTTTTTTTCATATTACTTTGAGTGTTATTTTTCTTGTTACTGCATGCCTTCACTTTGTTTGGACTAGCCCAATATGAGGATACTGGCGACAAATCAATCTTGGCCACTTACAATCAACCTCATCACAAAGTGGGATAAGGCAGGTCAGGGTCAAAGAGATCACTCCACCAATCAACTGCAGTACTGGATGTTTTGGACAACCAAAGAGAGAATAAAGCTATACATGTTTTCCATGAATCATAAGCTGAAAAAGAAGGCATTACAGTTCTACATCTTGGAACAAGGGGAGAGAAAGGGCCTGAGGCAGGAGATGTTTGCCTTTTTATATTTTTCAACAACACCATCTAACAATGTTAGACAAAACCAAGTGGGGCAATCATATTTTCCAGTTCCTTTACTTGTTGTATACCCACCTTCACGAAAACAAACTTGAAATCAAAATGTTGATCTTCTTCACTGATAAAAATGACGGACAACACGTATATATAAATAAAAGTATACAATGTATTTTATTTGCTACTTCTCTTCAGTGACTTTGGCCATGGCGTGGAGTAGGTGGGTCAGGTCGGAGGGTCAGTACACATGCATCAAGGCAGCAGCTATCAGGCTGAGCCCAAACCCTGTCTCTCCCTGTGTTTTGAACTCAACTACCAAACTGATCTGCTGCTGCTGTCTAACTTCTCTTAAAAAAGAAGCAACCTCATTGACACCAGCTACTTCCACTGCACTGTCCCAACTTGGGAGCTGACTTGTTTTTACTCTGATCATCAAAAGAAAATTCAGCTTACCACCTACATTCTACACTCAGTGACATCCTACCACATCACTCGATATGTCCCAGGCCTGACATAGATGGCACCACTAATAAAAAGTCCATACAATTTTTATGAAGTACTAACCTTCAAATGGCATGTGAGAAAATTTGGGTCCAATCGGATTATTAGTTTACGAATTAGCTATTTAAGCGAAGCTACTATTTCAAATTTTCAAAACAATGGAAAAATCAGAATTTTGTGTTGATAAAGCATTGCTTTCTGAAGGGAAAAAATACTATTCAAGAAAAGCAATGGCTTGACAAGTGTTATTCAGACTCTGCTCCATCAGAAACAACAGTTAAGAGGTGGTATGCTGACTTTAAATATGGTTATACACCCACAAATGATGCTGAATGCTCAGGTTGCCCAGGAATACACACACAAAAAAAAGAAATCCATAAACTCATTTTGGCTGATTGTAAATTGAAGTTGCATAAGATAGCAGAGGAGTTAAACATATCAGACGGCAGTGTATTCACCATTTTGCATGAATATTTATCAATGAGAAAGCTGTGCTCAAAGTAGGTGCCGCGTTTGCTTACAGTCAATAAAAACAACAACGCATCAACAATTCAGAACATTGTTTGCAAGTGTTTCAATGCAACAGAAGGAGTTTTTGTGTAAATATGTGACATGGATGAAACATGGATCTACCACTTCATTCTGGAGTCAAATCGGCAGTCAGCTGAGTGGACAGCAACAGGTGAAAGCCATCCAAACATCAGCAAGCAAGGTTTTGGCCTCCGTATTTTCAGATGCACAAGGTATTTTCTTCATCGATTACTTTGAGAAAGGAAGAATCATCAATAGCAAATATTATATGGCATTTTTGGTGTGTTTGAAGGAAGAAATTGACAAAAAACAGCCACAAATGAAGAAGAAAAAAGTGATCTTTCACTAAGACAATGCACCATGTCACAAGCCAATTGCAATGATGGCAAAACTACATGAATTGCACTTTGAATTGCTTCCGCATCCACCCCATTCTCCAAATTTGGCTCCCAGCGACTACTGGCTGTTTGCAGACCTCAAAAGAATGCTACAGGATGAAAGATTGGCTCCAATGAAGAAGTGATATTGGAAACTGGGGCATATTTTGAGGCCAAAGACAAATCATTCAACAAAAAAAGGCATCAAATTGTTAGAGAAGCATTGGAATCAATGTATCACTCTAGAAGGAGACTATGTTGATGAATAAAGTTGAATTTTGCTTAAAAGTTGTTGTTTTATTAGTTAGGCCTGGGATTTATTGAGTGATGTGTTAAAACAACTTTTTTTTTTAAATGCAAAATGTGAATACACTTCCAAGAGAAATTCCATACTGCCTGAGAATATATAACATACTCTTGGCATCAGGGGAAAATGTATTTCTTTCTTTTTTTTTTATTCATAATTATTATTTTTTTTTATAGATTTTATTTCATTTTCCCACATACAAAGAGAATTAGTCAAAGATTTTATATCAAATAAAAATATATTTGAGCAATCTCTCCTTCGACCTAACAATTCAATCGTAAAATAGCTGTTTTTTTTCTCTTTCAATATCTCAAAAACCAAGCCAGTTGCATTTTTTTGCCACCATTCAGACCTCAAGTTTTCTTCAGTCACGATAAAGGGCTGCACTCTCAATGAGGTCCCATGCTGTCAATGTCAACTACATCTCAGCTTGGCTCCGGTTCTCATGTAGAACTCATCTATGCAATCTATTGCTAAAGAAGCTGGAAAAAAATCAGTGACTCAGAGTTGGAATTAACAAAATTTTCACAGTATAATGAGAATAATTATATTCCCTTTCTGTATAAAAACTGTATTGTTCTGCACAGCAAGAAACAAACAGAGGCCATTTGTAATATTAACATAATATAGAAGTATTCTAGATTATAAACAAGTGTCATTATAATCATGCAATTATGGCTCACAAATATGATTTGACCCTTTCCGAGAAAGATATTATAACATCTGAAATTTCCAAAGGCAAATCTAGATTAGAAATATTTAAAATTATTGGAAGATATAACCAAACTGGGAAAAGATTTGTTGCAGCTTGTATGAAGGTACATAAGAGGGCCGATAAGGGTCACTTGAGGGTTATTTCCCTGATGTTCTTTGTCATGAATGAAATGTGAAGCTGTAAATAACATAGGCCTAACCAGTGGAGTACTTTTCAGGAGCATTGGAGAAGCAGCATGCCCAGAAGTATTTGTTTTATTGTTTGTCAGTTATGGTTAAAAACAAGTTTTTCTGTTTGTCAGGTATAGTTGAAGACAAGTTTTATTGTTCGTCAAGAATCATTGAAGTTAAGATTTTTGTTTGTAAACTTATAAACATTTTTTTATGATTTTTACTTTTTTCATATTATTGTAAAATCAAATCTTTTTGACTGATTGCAGGATGTTATCTGGTTTAATGTTTTCCAAAAGTTCTCCAAGATTGTTCGTTCTGTAAGACTTGTTTTTGATTTCCAGGAAGCTACAACATTCCAACAGTGTGTTCTTAACCTTATACGACTCCGAACATGGTACACATACTGGTGGGATTTCATTTCTCAATAAATGCCCGTGAGTAAGAACTCTCAATGCAACTCCATGTCTTGAATGCCTACTGGCTCTTAAGTTTATTCCAAACCTTAAGTAGAAATCTATACAATTTATTGTGAATGGCATAATGGTTAGCAGTTCAACAATGAAAAGTCAGTGAACCAAGTAAAATTCATTACATTCACTTATGTATGAATACTTTTTTGGAAAGTATGAATCCATCTCGTCACCCCCATTATGGGTTAAATATCAGGGCTGTTCAGCTTTGGCTGCCAACAAATCTTGGAGAAAGAAAAACTCTGAATTGCTAAAACCCATGTAGATATTACTTATTAGTGGTTGTCTAAGATAAAGAAAACCCCGACAGAAAACCAAAGTACAGACATTGGGTATGGAGCCAATTATCCCCAATGATTACAAAACGCTCACTAAGAGGTATTATATGCAACGTGTAATCAAACAGGTAGTACAAAGGTCATGCCATGAAACAAGAGTTGTATTAAATGTAAAAGTAAATATATTAATGGCTACTGCATGATACAGAAATGAATTTGCTGTTATACTTACGATATATCATTTTCTGTACGTCCTTGACAGAGATTCTTTGGTGGGAGTCACCTTCAATCAATTTTTTTATAATACAAATTAAAAAATCATCTGGGTCATTCAGTAGATCTTTGGCAGCATTAGGATTTTTTGCAAACTGGTTTAAGAAAAAAAAAAAAAAAAAAAAAAAAAAATCAAGATTTTAAACAACAGAAATGTTAAAAATAACCTTTATCAAATCTGTGTAAGTTGAAGAAGATTTAAAAACTAGAGGAAGAAAAATTTCAGAGATTGTAATGAAGGTATTTTTTTTCTTTTTGCGAATCAATCTGATAGAAACCAAGTTATAAGATATAATGTGTATTGTAACCCTAAAAGGTTACTACATGAGTAATCACCAAAACAGAGGTTTGGGAATAATAGTATATCAACAGGTACAAGACTCGCATGCTGTGTGAAGTAGGTGAACTGCTAGTCAGTATAATCATACTCGTCTACTCTTAATTTAATTTTCTAATTTAATAATATTTAAGAGGATAGGAACATCCCATTCCTGTATATAGGTAGGTATACAACAATGTGTTATTACACAACGGAGATAATTGAAAAGGTTCAAAGTTATTAAAATAAATGAAGATTTTTTCAATTTGGTTAAATGTTTTTTTTGTTCAGATTTTGTATAAATTTAAATTATTATAATTTGTTTCAACCATTAAAATGGCCACACAAGAAAAGTCATTTTGTGTACTGCAATTTGTGAAGTGTAACTCTAAAAGAATACATTTTGAATGTTTTCCTATCCAGTAATGTGGTGAATGTCTTTGCATTTGTTTCTATTAAATTTTCAAAATTTGATCTTTCTTTTAGAATAATCCTGTATATACATCTTTTCGAAACTTACACTGACTGCTCCTGATTATATATATATATATATATGCTTCTTCCAAACGTACTTATTTTTTCTTTTTTTTTTTTATTTACAATACTTCATCACCTAATTTCAAAATATATACATATTTTCAGGACAATGTAAAATATTGGTTCCTAGCGTTTTTGTTTTCTATTTTTTTTTACACTGAAGTTCATCCTGTACAAGGCCTGAGAGTCACAGTTTATGGGGATATGTAGGGAAGATAGTGGACACATCTCCCAGTGAATGAAAGCATTGGTTAAAGTACTCCAGTGACTTGACCCAAAGAGTTGTGAATTCAATACCTGGCTACAGCAGAGGTGAAAAAAAACATTTGGCAAATTCAGTTGAGTAACTGAAACTGAGGTATCCAGAAAAGACATGTGAAACTAGAACAATCTACCCCAGTGGACTAAATAAAGGGTTCAGTTTAAAATTCCAACATATATCACCTGAAGAAGGCATATGCATACAACAGCTGAAACATCATGAATATGACAATAAAGATGAAGGCAACAGTCAACAATGTAAATAGTGTAAATGATTTCTCTTGATTTAATCCATCATCAAATTCAGACAATGGGCTTTCAGTTATAGGGAGATAGTTATAGGGAGTGATCTATAATACAAATTTTTTTTTGAAACCTCTAATTTTGGACTTTTTAGAAAATTGTAATTAATACCAGATTTTATGGTAGGCATTAGTGAATTAAATAAGTTTAATGCTTCAATATTAATTGAAAAAAGAATACACACACACACACACACACACACACACAAAGTGACTAATTTAATGTGGTTGAAGAGAAAAATAAAATTCACTGCCAATGCAGTGAGTGAATTCACAACCTTCAGTCAACCAGCTAGAGACTTCGGTTTTTAATAGAAATGTCACCCCTATGAGTGTGATAAGATCATTCAGTAAAATATGAATATAATAATAAAGATGAGGACAAGTCTGAACAATGTAAATAGTTCCAATAGCTCATCTCAGAATATAGAGAGATGTGAAAAAGGAGAAATCAATTAAGAATTTTCTTGAAGTTTTAGTTCAGATAATTACAAACATTAAAAGAAAAATCTTAACATCTATCTATTTAAGCAGAAAACACAGGCCCAATGGTTATGTCCTTTGCCTGTCTGCTTTCAGATTTAAATCATGGCAGAGTTCTCTTAAGTTTTAAAGCAGATTCTTTGTCGGAAAGTGTAATGGACATAAATCTGAACAATCAGATAATTTTCCCTTTAGATTATCAGAGTAAGCCTAACATGACCAGGTGTGGTTGTAGGGTCGCTGCACAACTGAGCACCTGACAGTTTCCTCTATGTATCTAGGTTGAAAGCCCCAACTCTCTCCAAGTCAAATCAAAGCCGATTTCCTCCAACTTGAAGGCTCTGTCACAGACATGTGTCTGTTAATACCATTAGAGAATCGCACTGCTCTGGCCACAATGACTTCAGTTTAGGAAGCTTGCTCCCTAGCAATGCTATGTCATCATCAACACTGGCTATATATATAAATGTGGAGTCTAGTCTACCCCATTGTTGACTCTACAAGAATGTTTATTTTAATTCATGTTGTTTTTAATCCTGATCAGTGTCTAGCCCTCACCTTCTTACCAGAAAAGTGTGGTGGTGGTGGTGGTGGTGGGAAAACAGTTTAGTCCCCAATGATCTGACTATTCTTTAGATGATAATAATAATAATAATAATAATAATAATACTGGGTTACATGGTATGCCTAGCACTTGTAGAGTAAACTGACACTATAGATTAAGTACTCTTCAGACGTGTCCTTGTACCAAACTTGGCTTTGTGTAACAAATATTAAAGATTAAATACCATCTAGCAGTTCCTGTGGAAATTTAATGATTTTCCAATGTCAATTTTCTAATGTATCATAATTATTAGATTAATGACTGAATAAGCTTCTTGCAAGCTCTATGACTATAAAATACCAGTGGAAAATTTACCTATTGCATCATTAAATAATTGACCTAAACAACATTAAGCAAATATTGCAATAACAATAATTATGAATGCAAATCATTATTTAAAAAAGTATGAACATACAAACAAAAAAATTCAAAATTGACAAGGTTTTCCATTTCACTGAAGCAGACATTAAATGCATGAGAGTATTATCACCTTTTCTCTCTATCTTTCTTTCTTATTATGTATGCTTCCTTTTTCTCATTAAAAAGAAACAGCATCTCTGATATATCTTTTTCTTCTATCTTTCTTCACAATCAAATGGAATGCTACATTATTTATCTGAGGCAATGACAGGGTGTAACACACATATTAATTAACTTGCAAACTAAGGAACAAGCAGAATTATAGCAAGATTTTTTATATGTTGAGAAAGATTAAGCAAGATTTTCTGATAGCAGCACCAGTTTTAAAAACCTTCAGCAAATGGAAAACACCTTGAAAAGCAAAAAAATATGAAACACACACACACATGTGAATTAAGACAAAATGAAAACTTATCTTAGCTGACATGTTTCATCCTCTAAGGGATTCATCAAGGAAAATGTAAAGATTTTGTTTTGTGACAAGTATTTTTTTTTATTTGTATATACAAGAGTAAAAATGTTATTGGTTTATGAAATTTTGGGGTAGAGGAGCCCTCATGTATATACATCAGGTTAGTGGAATAGTCAGGCAAGTTCGTGGACATGAGGTTTTATATATATATTTATTTATATATATATATATATATATATATATTGGTCATAAATCCACAAAAAATGGCTTGGTGGTAAATTCCAAAGGATCCTATTAATATTAGATATTAACACTGATCCAACCAGAGGGCTCAATGTAATTACATTTTATTTATGGAGCCAATATTTATTGCATATAAGAAAATATTATATCACATATAAAAAAATTTGAATTTACTGTATATATAAACTGGCAATGATAACAACAAGAAAAAATAATCTAGAAAAATCATCTGGTTTATCCCTCCCTACAATATGATGGTTAAAGCTAAATTGGGACAAAAATTCTTTAACCTAATTAGCAAACATTCTCTTAGCAAAATATTCAATAATAATACACTGAAGTTTAGCTATAGTTGCACGGATAATTTAGAAAAAATAATTAAAAAACATAGTAACAAAGTCCACAACAAGTATAAAGATACAAAAAACATGTTAAATTACAATGCTCAAATAGATTGTACCATGGACAAAAGTACTAATACAAGCGGATGTAATTGTAGAAATCCTAAAGATTGCTCTTTGCATAATAATTGTCTAGTTAGCTCCATAGTTTATTTTTGTACTGTCTCCACAATTTTAAATCCTAATACTAAAAAGGTTTATATCGGTTCTACTAAAAACTCTTTCAAAACTCGCTGGTATCAACACACATTGTCTTTCAACAACAGTTCTTATAAATACAGCACTTCATTATCCAAATATTATTGGTCTTTAAAAGAAGAAGACAAAACACCCACTGTTAAATAAAAAATCCTTACAAAGGCACAAGCTTGTAACTTCTTCCGTGCACCTTGCTACCTCTATCTTAATGAAAAATTAGAAATTATCAAATTTAGGGACAAGATTAAACTGTTAAACCAGAGAAATGAGCTCACTGTTCATTGTAAACATAGTTCAGTATTTACATTAAAATCCAGGTTGTAATATTGAGAAATTAAGAAAAACTTTTTAACTTCCTTTTTTGATAGATGGTTTTGTTCGAGTTGGATATTCTAGTTGATCCTTGCTGGATGTCTCGTTCACCATGTGTTTTCATACTGATATTTGCTGGATGTTCAACCCAGCATTAATCAGCAGGTTGTATGGTTGTGGGGTGTTCTGCCGGACATCAGTTGTTGACGGCCAGGGACTAGTATAATGTTTGGAAACAGTTTATGACTTAGGCCTTGAGAATCATGTTTATTAGGAGTTGGTTTGACGCTATGGGGAAGCGTGTTGGGTATTGGCCGGATGGTATGTGCTGGATTGGGGTCTGTTGAGCATGGGCACGATAATCGGTGTCGGATTGGGTGGCTTATAGTTGTATAGGTCAGTGGTCGGTGTTGGGTTGCATGTTTTCTGTGTGTTAGTGTGGTGATATGTGCCGGATTGAATACCTAAGGGGAATTTGTTGGAGCGTCCAGGTCGGATAAGTTACCCAATAAAGGCAAATTAATGTCTAAGTATTAGTGTATATATGTATATAGGTGTACACCTCGTTTTTGTACTAGTAGACATATTGGCATTTTGTTTTACTTGTTGATGTGTATGCGTATGTATGCATATATTGATATACGTGTGTATATATGTTCAGATGTCCATGTATGCACGTCTCTCTCTCTCTCTCTATATATATATATATTCTTGTTTATACATGTTTATAAATCTGCATATGCTTCTGTGTGAATATTCCTGCGCTTATTTGCATATGTTTATGCCAGAAGTTTGTATAAGTATTTTCATGTATGTGGTTATATTTTTTATTTTGTATATGATGATCTGGGGAGTTTTTAATCGTGTACATTTTTGTTTTTAGCTTGTGTATTTGCATGAGTATATATCTAATTACGTTTATGTGTTCATGTACTGAAATATGATTGTGTTTGCCCTGACCTCATTCATTCAAGGCTATTGTCATCACTTTTACATGTATTCAATATTGTAACCACCACTATCTATTTTCCAATGCATTTCAACTTTAAAATTTAACACAAATTGATAAGTCGACAAAAGCAAAATTCATGCGGGCGTATATTAATCTGTATATGTGTCTGTTTGCTCAGTGTATGTGTGTATACTCGTCTATTTGTCCGTGTGTGGATGGTTGTAGGTTTATATGTGTGCGTTCATGTCTTTTCCTCATTTAATATACAAATAAATTTCTAAATCTAATATCTTTTTGTTAAACTTAGAATTTAAAATTCAGAATAAAAATAAAGTGAACCTAATAGTCAATTAATAATGCTGATCTCAGTTTAATCAAATATTAATATTAATTCCCCCCAAAATTGTTTTTTGAGTCTGCTCACATATTCTTCAAATTAGAAGTTACTTTATTCTGATTGGTCCACACTGTCTAAGCAACAATGCCTCCCTGATTAAGGGGGTTTAGCTTATTTTTAACTTTTTAAAACCTTTCAACTTGAAATAAACCTCATCACTTGATAAGACACAAGTAGTGTCGAAACAAAATAGCTACTTTTGTAGTGATATTATAACATATTCATGTTATAATTTCTGAATAAACATATATATTTATATATATGAATAGTGTAGCGATGTTCTAAAATGTTTATAAAAAGAACAGTTTTTCATGCTTTAACATGTGCAAGACCATGATATTACAACATAAAAAAAATTCTATTGTGGATAATTTTCATGTTTTAATTAATGCTAAACAATTTGTCAACCATTATATATTTGAAGCAAGAAGAAAATTTACAGTAACTTTTAGCAACACAGTTTTGTGGTTGTTTTTTGTTACCCTATGCCTAAAAATCTTTTAAAAAAAAACCAATAACATTTTTGCTTTTGTATATAAACACTTGTCACAAAATAAAATCTGAGTACAAAATGCGTGGGCTACAAGTTTTCCTTTTGTTTTTATTCATATTGTCTTTTAACAGATATGCTATATCTGAAAATTTTATATACATATATATTTCAAGTGGAATAATAATTGAATAAAACTGGTTACCATTTCAAACAGGTCAAGCATATTTGAGAAGCTTCTGCATCTTTCATAAAGATGTTTCTTAATTTTAGTGTGCATAATAGTTAATCCAATGGAGAAAGAGTCAGACTTGGTTGAAATTTTTTCAATACTGTTGTAATTTCTACAAAATTTTTGGGTCAATTCCATGGCTAAAAAGAAATAAGAATACAACTGTTAAAAGTTTTTATTATGGTAATTTTTTTCTAATATTGTATAAGTAAAGTTATAAAATTATTATCAGTCCTAACCTGGCATCTTGGTTTCAGTCACTTTCCCACCACTTTAACATACATTTCCTATGCCTTTTTTATAAATATTTTTATAGTAATTGTTCTGAAGAGCTTTTCTCTCTGATATCTTGACTTAACAATTTTGAGCGTAGTACTACATTGTCAGTTAGGTCTCATCATTTTACAGTTGAAATGGCTTGATGTAACTGTGAGTTTTATACTGCTTGCTCATGGATATTGCTACATCTGGTTTGGTTTTTCTACTATGTATCTGAATATTCTTGACAAAATCCAAAGAAGAAATGGTAAAGCTATCGGTATTTTGGTTTCAATCACTAATGTAGTTTTCCTTTGCCTTTTCTATAAATATTTTCATGGTAATTGTTCTAGTAAGCTTTCCTCTTTGATACAGAGATTTTACAAGTTTAAGTAAAGTTAGGCCTCATCATTTTAAATTCTATGCTAACAGTTTCTTCTCTTGAAATTCTTGCTTGTAGAACTCTCTACCGGCCACTTGTACCTAGATGGTTGACCACTTGAGAACATGAGGTGTTATAAGCTTGGATGCGCAGCTGGTGTAATGGATAAAGGCTCAGAATTGGAAATCAGAGAGCTGTGTTCCAATTCAAGTTGACTTCATTATATTACACTTTCACACAATTCATGGAAAAAGGTATGAATCAACCTCATCTCCCCACAAGTATGGGTTATCATTATCTTCCAAAATTCTTACAATCTAAGAAGAAAATATTGTTAAATATTTGTTGGACAATATTATTGAGAATCATGAAATTTTTAGCAATAAAGTGTATTTGCACTTGGTGACAGATACTTTGAAATTTGAGTGAAATGTATTTTGCAGAAAAATGTCAGCCACGTTTGCGAAAAGGAAAACAATTTTGTATTGGATTTTTATTTTGTCTACTGGGGTCAGAAGTTTAAGTCCCAGATTCAAGTTGTGCCGGAAGACAGCTGTCAATGGCACGGAAGTGACATCAAGCTAACAGAAAATTTTTAGTAGTAAATTGTAATTTTGATTTTTCAGGAGTCAGATCACAACCAAAGTATACCATTGAGTAAAATCAGGTTTACCCCGATAGGGTGGGGGTGCTGACAACTCTGACCAAACAATCTCCTAATCCATGGCATGTCACCGAAGATGTCTTTATATGAAAAAGGAAAATAAAATATATTTTATTTACATATGGGTCCAGTCTGTTGTTTTCGACAAGGCATTTTTTGCAGGTAGTATTTATTGTTGCTGACGGGGATGATGAAAGAGGTAAAGTAAATAAAGATGATTATATGAAATTGATTACAATGAAGATCAAGTTGAGTGGTCCCCCGACTGAAATGATTTATGGAATATGATTTGAAAAGTTTAATCGTCGCCCAAGAAATTTGAGATTAATTACTGTAACAATAGCAGTGAAAACTGCCAAATTATGCAGTTTAATTTCTGTCTTTATTCAACATTGTGATTACTGCAGCATTTGTCCAGTTGTTATCATTGAGTCAAACAACATGAGGCCAAAACAAACAGAGATGTTTCCCAGAAGAATTATATACCTGATCCACTGGTATATAACATTATTTTAAATAACCTGCTAAAGGTTGATGAAATGTAAAAAAGAAATCAATCCAATCTACTTTTTTGACTATCCACTATTTTGGCATTGGAGAAGCTGCAAAAAAAGTGGTTAGATGATTTGAAAAAATAAACTCAGCCTCTTATTTGACCTTTCTCTCTCTGAATAAAACAAGGCCTATTGGCCATTGTATAACCTGTTTATATTACATTTGGCATGTAACAATCAAAGATATTGTTTATTGTTATTAATACATGTACTAACCTTTTTCCAGCATTTCTTTCTTTATTTTACCTAAAGACAATGCCTGGCAAATATGCAAGTACAACAATTCAGGCGATGCATAATAAAACGTGATACTCTGAACTTTAGTGGATGAATCGTCCAGTTTAGATGAACCCCAATCAGTCAATTTCAGGATAAATCCCTGCTTTGTGAATAGCAGGCAAATATTCTGTGCTATAAGAAAAAAAAGAAAAGAAAATGTGTTTTCAAAATATACATAAAAAGAAGAACAAAATAAACTTTTCATTATTTACACCATATATATTTGGTCTATTGTCTTCATCTTTGTTGCTTTTATTACAATGTTTCGGTCGTTGTGCCCTATAGTCTTCCCCAGGTGTATATCATTCTGGGTAACCTCCAGGGAATTCTAAACTGCACCCTTTATTTAATCTATAAGATTAGACTGTTCTTAAATAAAGGGTTCAGGTTGAAATTCTTTGTAGATTACCCAGATATAGACCTGAGAAAGGTTGGAAGGCACAATGGCCGAAATATCTCATTCACTTTCACTCCCTTTAACACGCTGCATCCTAGTGGCTTTATCACTTTACTTGGGGTGAAATGATTAAAACAAAGAAAATTTTACTGGTCACATGCTTGTAATTCCTACAAATCTTAAGTTATATAAGGAAAATTCAAAAAGCTATTTGACTGAACATGAAATGTTAAATTACCACTGGCTAAATATTAAAGACAAACATTATAGATATAGCATTTATTTCTTAACTTTCTTGTTACCTTCATCTTAAAGCAGAGGCATTGTATTCAGTCACATTTGTTTGTTTGTCTGCTTGTGGTCAAGATATCTCAAGACCCACCAGATGGACACTATTTACATTATTTGGACTATTGTTCTCATCTTGGTTGCTACTTGTACGACGTTTTGGCTATTGCACACTCCAGCCTTCTTTTGCTAGGCATTTTAAACTGAACCCTTTATTACGATCACTAGGGTATATCCTTCTCATTCCTTGTGTGAACACTTGACCTAGTGGATAGTAGACATTGGTTAGTTCCAGTGACTTGACCCAAAGAGTTGTGAGTTCAATACCAGGCTACAACAGTGGTGAACAAGTAACTTAGAATGTCAGGCTAGAAGAAGATAACTCATGACTACCAAAAGAGGCTTTGCACAAGGAATGAGAATGATATACCCCAGTAATAGTAATAAAGGGTTCAATTCGAAATTCTTAGCACCTGAAGATAGCCAGAGCATACAACAGCTGAAACGTCACACAAATGGCAACCAAAATGAAGATAATAGTGTGAATAATGTAAATAGTGTAAATACTACCTCATTTCAGAAATATAAATAAATACAGCTGGATGGATTCGGATAAAACTTTTAGGGATTATTGGCCTCATGACGGGCACAAACTGATTAGATTTTGGGTTTGATCCGGTACAAGATGAACTCTCTAGGTTATTTTTCTGTTTTCTTAACTAATATTTTTTTCTACGTTTCACATGCCAAATACTGAATTACCTTCCCTAGATTGCTTTACATCATTATATTTTCTGAACACGCTTTTTTTTTAAATAACAGTAAATAATCATCTCTCTCTCTCTTGCTAATCGCTGAAATGACGTTGACATTGCCTTAGTAGAGGTTTACTGCCTTTGACTGCTCTTGTTATATGCTGTTCTGTGAGTGTTCTGGCTTTTTATGGGATAAATAAAAATGAAAAGCAGAAGGTTTTATTTTAAAAAATCAATTTTAAGACTTAACAGAAGGTTAAGAAATCTTATGGTGACATTACACAAGAGAATAATTCTTGAAACTAGAAATAGCAAAGACTGCAATCCTCTACCAAGGCAATTCCAACATCATCTCAGTGATTAACAGGGGATGATTATTAAAATGAGAAAGAATAGCTCCAATGACCGTGACTGCTCTCAAGAGAGAAAATATGAAAAACAAACTGAACAGCTCACAAAATTAAATGCACACAATAAAACAAGGGAGGTAATTCAGTATTCTTGGGGACGTAATTCACTATTTGATATGTGAAATGTAAAAATGTAAATTTTATTAATAAAACCAGAAAAATAACACAGAAAATTCATCCTGTACTGGACTGAACCCAAATTCTAATCAGTCTGTGTCAGTTATGAGGCTAATCATCCTCGAAAGTTTCATTTGAGTCCATCAAGTGGGCCTTCAGACAGGCAGACAGACAAACATAACCAGATGCAATACCTCCACCGTAAGGCAGAGGAAATAATATAAGATATTCATAAAACACATTTAACTTGAAGGTTCAGCATGTATGTTGTTGAAATATAGTGTTGACCTTAAGGACACATGGCCTAGTGGATATAGACGTTGGTTAGTTCCTGTGACTTGACCCAAAGAGTTGTGAGTTCAATACCAGGCTACAGCAGTGGTGAACAACTTAGAAGGTTAGAGGGAGATAACTCATGACTACCAAAAGAGGTTCTATACAAAGGATGAGAATGAAAGTATAAAAATACATTTGTATAGTAAAAATTACCAACAATAAATTTTCATAATAAAAAAAAATTTACATCAATTATTGAAAAAGGAAGAGAAAAATTACCATTAATACATTTAATACAGCTAATCAGACACATCACCAACTTAATATGACAACACCATTTGTCTATATTTCTGAGATGAAGTAGTATTTACCCCAGTGATTGTAATAAAGGGTTTGATTTGAAATTCCTAGCACCTGAAGAAGGCCAGAGTGTACAACGACCGAAATGTCATACAAATGGCAACAAAGATGAGGACAATAGTCCGAATAATGTAAATACTACTTGATCTTGTGTGTCAACCCTAATTCTTGATCTTGTGTGTCAACCCTAATTCTTAATTTGTGAACTTTTCTAAAGCAATGGCAACCTACTGCGGGATAATCTTCTGCCCAGTCAGTCATGTCTCGAAAGAAACATGATCGCCCAAGCGTGTATCACGTATGGCACTTAACTGACTGACTGTTGCTTTGCCTGTTTACTGTTAATTTGCCTTGCATATATTGTTTGCTATGTTCTTTTCTTATTGCAAACTTTGTCAATTGTTTTATTTTACATTTAATCATGGCACTCACTCTACAGAGGCACTTAAAATAAACACTCCACAATGTATATTTCTGATATTCTAAGCTGGTATTGATTCAGGTTGAGGCTAAATTTCTGTTTTCTAACATCATTTGCATTGCTTTACACTCAATATGAGATTGAAAGTTTTTAAAAATTGAACATAGATTGTTTTTGTTTTATTTTTCAGACAAAACTGTCCACTCCTGCATTTGATGAAGCTTTTCTTTAATTGAAACTCAGAAGATGATTTTGAGGAATTTACTCAGGAAGATATCAACAGTGAGGCCATTAGAGGTGATGGGTCATGTTTTTTATTTTGTATTTTTTTTTTCAATGTCAAAACATGCATGCAGAATATAATGCATTACATTAAAATATTATTTATCTCATCCATTCTTTTACCAGTTGACAAAGTAATCAAGTCTGTACAAACAATACAAATAAATGTATAATAATTTCAAAAGAGTAGGTGCTCATGTTCTTTGCTCCTTCAAAAAAAAAAAAAAAAAAATGCAGTGTTCTAAAGACAAAGGTCGATTTGTTTGTTTGTTACAACCTACAAAGGAATTATTGACAAAAATATTGCTACAAAAAAGAAGAGAAGTCTTAAAATGCTAACTTACGTTTTATGTCAAGATGAAGAATTTTTTTATTGTGTGCGTATTCAACAGCCATACAAAGCTGTTTAGTGATGTCAACAATCTGATCAAATGTGAACGCAAGTTTTTCTGTCCACATGTAGAGATCAAAACCTGAAATGATATTAGTTAATAACATTATGTATTGTAAGCTACAATTCTTCCTCTTTGTTTGCAGTTTCATTTTCATAAATAAGATTACAGCTACCTGGGATGAATCTAAAAAATCAAAAAGTTTTATCTATTAATGATTCCAAAGTAGAAGAAGGGTGATGCTGTCAACTAGGTAGTATTATCTTCGACATATACCTCTCATGTAATGATAAAACATTAGTGGCAATGATGTCTTCATTTAGATATTGTCTTACCATTATGTGGGAGGCATATGTGGTCAGTATTTCTGCCACACCCTATATAAAATAAATTACATATATTTTCTATTTAATTGGTTCTTTAAGGACAAATGTAATTGCATATTATATACAATTATTTTTTTTTAAATGCTATATCTCTTCAGAACATAGATGACCATGGCTCCACACAGATTCTTTTTTCTTTACTATCTGTGAACAGACATGACTTTTTGGAAAAGATAGTGGAGTAGTCTTCCATTGCTTCTTTCACAATTTAGGGCATCCTTTCTCCTTTTGCCAGTTTTCCCAAAGGGAATAGGTAAATTTCAGAAATAGCATTGTCCTAGTCCCAAAAGCAAAATTTGAAGGAAATATTAGCCATTTTTCATATTTCTAGACATGAGCAAACAGGAAATAACAGTTGCTACCCAAGGAAAAAGATCTTGTTACACAGTGTAATTTATTTATTTAAATGTCAGTACGAAGCTGACAGCATAGGTAGGACCACTCAACTATTAGAGTGGGGGATTGCTCAGCGTGTCCATTTGGAATGTCCTCAGTTCTGTGCAGGTCATCTTCTAACTCTAATTTAAAAGTCCTTGAAACTATTTTCATTAAATTGAGACAACCTTATGCAAACAGAAGGAACGTTTGCTAGGACTAAATGTAATTTGTCTTTACAAAAATATACTCGGCTCAATATATTATTTGTACACCTATATTTCTATATTATGTTTCCTTTCTAGGCTGAGTTTTGACGAGTGTGGAGTGATAACTGGTGAGCTCCTCTTTATCATTACTATTGATGTTGTTGTCTCTTCTTATACATTAAACTGCTTCCCCATTTGTTCTCCCTTTAAACATGTCTGTTTTTTTGCTATAATTTTAAAATTGTCATAAATTCTCACAGTATTTATTTAACTATTCACTATTCAATTTTTTGTGTTCTTTCTTGTATAATTCTAGAATAAATAAATGCTACTTTTGAATCATAAGTCGTTTAGTTCCTACTTTGTGTCAACAAGAATGTTTATATTCACCATTTTTCCGAATGATAATAGATAAATTTTAGAAATATCATTATTCTGGTCATAAATACAAAGACTGAAGGAAATATTAGCCATTTGTTGCACTTTCTAAGCGTAAGCAAATAGGAAATAACTGTTGTTACCCAAAGATAAAAATTGTGTATTTGTGAATTGCCAATTCTTCTTCAAGAAGATAGTGAAGTGATTTCCTACAGCCTTCTCCAGAGTTTCTATAAGACCAGGTGCCACTTAAGGGCAGAGAGTGAAGTCTTCCTTGCTATTTAACCCATAGTTGGGGAGAGGAAGCAGAAAATATTGGGTATCACTGTATAATGAGTAAGCAATTTCTATAAAAACTTTTAAATTAAGATGATCCAATTAAAATTACCAAAAAAAAGAAAAAAAAAAAGAAAAAAAAAGATACCTACCACAGTATTCCATATAAATATGATATTCATCAAATTTGCAAACCAAACCATAAATCTGACAGATGTTCTCATCGTTTAGTTGGCACATGTGGCTTACTTCATCTTTATTGAACTTTTTTGCCTTCAACTAGAAAAATAACAAAATAAATAAAAACAAAGGAACCAAATACACTGCGTTTACCACTAGACAACACATACTGCTTACAAATGATCACATAAGATGCAGACTAAAATCACCTTGTGGTATGCAAGTACTAAATAAGTCAGCTAAAGAAAAGGTTGCAGGAAACTGGGGTAGAGGATGAACATAACTATGTTGAATGGGTCAGAATAGTATAGAACAGAGACTAGAATAAGGCAATTAAATGAAACATTGTACATGCTATACCAGTGGTTGGCAACTTCCACGCCACATCTGGCCTGTGAAGGACTTTTGTCCAGCTCACCAACTTAATACCTGGACACTAATTATCTAATTAATTTGCAGTGCAAGAGGTAGAAAAATACCAGACTTAATTCATTTACAACGTGACAAATATTTTTAAATCAAAATTTCATTCTGAATCCACTGCTAACAAGCAGAAAATATAAAAGTCTATCAAATAATATGAAAATGAGTGTATTATTATTTGGAAGTACATATGCTTGTGAAAAACTTTTTGCAAAAATGAAAAACATTAAGAGTCATTTAAGAACAAGGTGGGATGATGACCACCTGAATGATGGCTTGCTCCTGTCATCAACAAATATTTCACCTGGTGTGCAGAAGTTATCGAACAACAAACAGAAGCATGTGTCTCATTAAATAATTTGTTATTTCTTACTGTATTTCTTTTGTAGTAAGGAATTTGCATTTTCATAATGGGAGGAGAAGAGATGGATTTATACCTTTCCCCAAATGTATGTGCAAGTTAGTGAATTTGAATCTACTATCCATTGTACCACCTGTACATGTTTAGCATACTTTCATTAAAAAAGAAGCTACCTGAACTTGAAGCCTAAGTTTTTTGTGCTCCAGTCAAGTAAGAATAATTTCTTTTTAAATGTTGGCATTTTAAGGGCCATAATTTACTATGGTTTTCATAGAATCTAGATTTTTATGAACATTTTCTTTATTTAAGTCTGGAAATCCTGGTAACTGCCTCTGTGTGTGTGGGTGTGTGTGTGTATGAGGGGGGTTATGGGGGTGATATATATAACTCAGGAAAACACTAGACTGCTCAAGAATTAACAACAACAGTATATGTTTAGAAAACGGGAAGTCAAAATGGTTAAATTTAAAAGAAAATGAGAAAAAGAGAGAAAAGGTAAAAAAAACAAAAAAAACCAAAAAAAAAACCAATATGAAATTAGTGTAAAGTGAGAAAGAAATAGAAAGGACAAATAACCACAACATTCTACATGTATGCACATACATGTGAATATACATACATACATACATACACACACACACACACACACTAATAATAATATGAGGAATAGTTACAAATGAAAGCATATTCCACAGTTAGATATTTACTTTAAAAAGTGTTCAATACAAAAGCTGAGTATGAATATAAAAGTAGAGCCAGTTTGATGATGGTGTTTTAACACCGAAACTTTATACCTATCAAGTTGCAGTATATCATTATTATAATAATAATTACCATATATATCAGGCACATTCCATTAGTGTAATTACTCAAGGCTGGCAGCTTGTGGCCTTCCATGTAACAAATTGACAAAAAAAATAAACTATTTTGCATTTATGCATATTAATCAGTGAAACTTTCATAATTTCATTGGATTAGGTATGTATTGTGCAACAGAAGGAAAATGTAGCTGCTGATGAACTTTATTCAGGGTAGGAACTGACTACCCAGATGACATGTCCCCGATATACATAGGTTCAGGGAGGCAGAAATACCAGGTTTGGTGCCAAGGTACACAGTAAGCCCACTGAGAGTGTTATGCCCCTTAGAGTTCATTAACGCGTCCAATCAGGAGAAAGAAAACTCCAATGATCTCGTCTGGCTCTCCTTTTGACATACATACTGCCCTTGCTTAGACATTTGGATTGACATTGTTCAACAGCTTTATGTACTTTAAAAATTTCATGCACAAGTCACAACTGAGTCTTGCAATGACCATATTCAACAAGGTGGCAGTCATCTAATAAATGAATAAAGATGCACTTTATCTAAACTTATTTATAAATGGAACTTTGTCTGTGTGTGTGTGTGTGTGTGTGTGTCCGTGTCCATTACCTATGGACTCCAAAAGGGCTGAACCAATTTTCTTGAAAATTTACACAGTTGTACTATAAGCGTTTGTGAGTGTTCTTAGCTAGGTTTTGTGTCGTGGTACCCCCAATAAATATCAAAAATTGATAATCAAAAAAATTGGGTTATAGAAGGAGTGGTCTGATTTTAATCAAATTTCATACACTCATAGACAAAGACATAAGAAACGATATTCAGAAGTTTCAAGGTTGCAGTTCTTACAATACTGCAGAAAATCGATATATATATATATATATATATATATATATATATATATATAAGGCAAGATGTGTGTGTGTGTGTTTATCTGCCTGTATGTCTGTATTTTTTTCAGCCCTTTTATTTTAGTTTTTGCTTTGGGTTTGGCTCTAAGCAGGTATAATTGTAGTTCTTAGTCTCAGCCATGATACCATTTACTCAGAGGACTTATTTAGCCTTCAAAATTCAGTTTATGAAAAAAACTTATTTGATATCAATACCAGGAAATCAAAATGTGACTTACATCCATTCATTTTTCTTTCAGTCTTTAACTGGAAACAACTATTGCATTTTCGTCTTTCGTGCCAATGTCCAAAGAGTCTGAGCTCCAGGACCATGGATTAGTTTTAAAGCTTTCATTACACCCGAGCAATGCCGGGCTATACTGCTAGTAGGAAATGAATAAAACACTTTTGAAATGTTAAATAACTGATTTATTAGGTCATCATACATCAAATGACATACTTTATAGGAAAAACACTTCTGAAACGTTAAATAATTAATTTATTTAGTTGAAATAGGCACCATGTTGATGAATGATTGTTCTCCAAACATACTTCTAAGTTCTTGATCCCATTTTTTTAAAAAACTTCTCATTCTTTGATGTGATAAACATTTCAAATGTTTTGATCACCTCTTCCTTATTGGAGAATGTTTTATTGCACATGAAAAAAGCTCAAAATGCTTAAATAAATGATAATCAGTAGGAGAGATATCAGTGAATATGAAGGAGGAAGCAAAATGAGGCTATTGTCAAGAATAAATCAAGATTTATTTATATACTAAAATGGTTACTTCTTTAGCTGATTGGATCAACACCCAAGAAGATCTTCTGTACAATAAAGGCAGAAGCTGAAGAAGGTTCACCTGAAATAGGCCTACACTTCCGCTTACCCCTGGAATAACATGTCTGTTTTAATTTTTACATATATTTGCTCTATATCTATTTATATACATATATATTTAGAGCTCTCCTAGAGAATTATCCTGCCATTTTATGTACAGGATACTCCTTTGGATTCTTCTATATCTACACCGCATGTTTATATATATATATATATATATATATATATATATATATATATATATATATACTGCGTTAAGAGGTATAAATTTATGTTAGAGGGTATAATGAGGATAAAATATGAAAAAAAAAAGAAGAAAACAACTGGTTTCACTCCTGTTTGTCAAAGTTTTTAATTGGGAGAACTTAACGTAAAATGTAAGAGTTGTGAAAAATGAAATGGTCCATGATGGGAAAGGGAAAATGAACTGTTAGAGACTGATCACAGCAAGATCCAGTTACACAACGAAGGTCTGCAAGACCTATGTAAACAGACTCTAGCACCATGCAGTTATGGGCTCCTCTTTGGGTCCTGCATTGGCTAATATTTTTGTTGGGCTTTATGAGGAGAAATTATTTAATCATCCATTGTGTCCCCCTTTGTATCATTGTTATGTTGATACATTTTGCTTATTTAATGATGAAGCTGATCAATTTCTCTCCTCTCTTATTAATCTCTATCCCTCTTTGAGGTTTAGTATTGAGATAAAGTTTAGATATATTAGAGTGGATGGTGGCATGAGACCCTTGCACTTGTCCTACCAGAAACATTGACAAATGCTAGCTAATGTGAGAATACTTTAACAAGAAGATTTAAAATGTGCTCAGTGCAACACATGGTCGCTGTTTGTAAACCCAGTGGATAATGCATCCTGAAGTGTCTTTTTACAATAGAATACCAAATAAAAATACAAATATGATATCAACATGTTATAGCCTGGATGCAAACTTGACATACAGATTCATTGTTGCATTCTATCATATAAATATGGAATGACTTTTCACAAAGGCTTGCAATCACATTCAAAATGCTAGCAACATGGCAGTTGGTTGTTTTGTCAGCTATGATGCTGACTGTTCTATTGGCAAGATTAGCTTTCAGGGTAGCAAAGTAACAAGAAACAATTTGGGCAGAAGAAGTTCCCTAACACACTTAACATTTTGGATACTATCACCTTCCTTGCCCTGTTTTAATATAAAATATATAATTTCAATTTTTTGTAGGAAGATGTTAGTCAAAGTAAACATTTAAAAAAAATCAAAGAAAAATCATTCCACATTGCAAAAGTTCTGATTTTTGTTTTAGTTTGGGGGTTCTAATTTAGCTGCATATCAATACATCTATGGATTATTTAATGCTGAAGTCTACATATTTTGAACACAATTTTATGACTTCAACCAAATATATTTTGAACGTAATTGTATGCCTTCAACTATAGATAAAATGTATTGTTGGCCCTTTTGCAAGAAATATGTATTGTTGGTCTTTTGCTTCAAATATTTATTGTTGGGAATATTAAATTTGTATTATTGTTAATTTTACTATAAGTATTGTTGATTGGTTGTTTTTTGTTTAGTGGCATATCAACTTCTATGAGATATTTAATGGGAAAATCTATTTTATAAGCAATTTTGTTTTTGAGATAATAATGATTTTAGTGATACAAGTCTAACTCATAGATGGGGGAGACGATGTGGATTCATACTTTTCCCCAGGATATTTGTGTGTAAGTGAATATAACGAACTCAACTGGAATTGAAGCTTGGCTCTCCAATTAACAATTCTGAGCCATTATATATTACACCACCTGCACATCCAAGCTTACAGCTCCTGGTATTCCCAAGCAATTACCTATCTAGGTACTAACCAGGCTTGACATTGCTTAACTCGATTGATCATGCAGAAAACTTCACATTGAAACCCAACTGGTGTTTCAACGGGAAGTTTTTTTTTTTTTAATCATATCACCCCGAGCAAGGCAGTAATGCCACTGAAGCGCAGGGGGCTACATAAGAGTGAAAAGATTGGAAAAGAGAAAGCCGGAAACCACATCCTAAACAGGGAACAAGGGATGAGCCTCTTCACCTGTTCAATAGACGTGGGTGGAGTGTGAACTGGGCGATAGTATATTCTATCTAGTTGGCTGTAAGACCTTTTTGTTTTAGCATAAATGTCTATTTGGATGCCTTGTTTGCCAAATGTTTTCTTTTTAATTTTATTTTAGGCAATCTTTGATTATCTAAGCTAGTTTTTCTCAACCTTTTTAAGCAACAACACACCTAGGAGCAGATGAAAATATCAGGATATACTTATACAATTTTTAAAAGATTATACATTTAAATGTTATGAAACAAAATCATAGATTTTAAGAAATACACACAAATATGATCATACTCATTTCAATGTTTCTATTTAACTATCCGTGCAACTCTTTTAGTATGAAACTGGTGATTGGTGGGTTTATTTTTCACAATTTTTTTCAATGCCATAACAGTATTTTGCAGCATACTAGTGTATTGCAGCACACCAGTTGAGAATCACTGGTCTAAACCTTAAGAATGGTCAAAACTATAGAGATGGAATTTGCAAAATGACACCTTATCTTCTACATAAAAAACATTAAGAAATTGTTCTATCTTAGTTTTAACAAATTTTAACTGGGGAACTTTTTTTTAAGGAGAGACAGTTAAGCTTTTCAAGTTGAGGTCATAGGTGACTCACTATTAATTATTAAAATATGTGTACCAACTATAAGGAAATCCTTATTATTTACCATTTTATAAAGTTAGAATCTGTTGGCAAGTAGCCAATATTTTGTCAAACATTTCAATCAACAATATAATAAATAGTGTAAATAAACAATCAAAGAAATAAATAGTGTTTATTATTTTTGTTGTCAATTCTCAAAAGCAACATCAATAAATTCACTTTCATTGGTTTAGGTTTTATTAAAATTCTAATCATCACTATTTAAATCAATAAATATTACTGAAGAGTGAAGATAGTTAAAATAATAGTGGTGTCAAGGGAAAAACAGTCCTTTTTGCACATCATCCTTTTACAGGCACATTTATCCATGTTTTGTTTGGGAGGAAAGAATCCATTAAACACTCGGTTAAGTTTGTTAAATGCAAAGATGATATTTTCACTTTCTGAGCATGCACCCGATAATCTCACTTCCAAAACACACACATACATACATATATACAAAGAGAAAAAAAAGAGAGGATATTTTTACTAAGCTCAGATTAATATTTTCTTTTTCTCTAAAAGTTCATAGAATAACTAGTGCTGCCATAGTATGTGATCTACTGCAGAGGTCAGCAACGTTAAACAATTTCCAATGGCACGCAGCTGCAAATGACATCCCAAAGTACAGACCAATAACTACTACAATGCAAAGATATTTAGCTGTTTCAAACCTGCTCACTCGTTGAACTCTGTTTGTTTCACCTTCTAATAATAAGAACACCAACTAATAGACAAGGAAACCTTTCTACAAACCTCAGTCTTTTAATAACTACTCGCTTGAAGAACTGTTTAGGTGCTCAAGGAAATATCTGAGAATGCCATCTATTACAAACTTTTTTAATTATTCAAAAACTCTTTTATGCCCCTTGGTTTTAATCTGTCTTTTTCCTTTGTATATTCTTTACTCAAAGTAACAAAGTATGTTGCCGATATTGAGCAACTGGCTAAGACCATGCAAAGGCAAAGCTCCCATTAATAAAAATAAAAAAAAAAACTTTTATAAACAGTTTATTTCTATCAATGTGATTTACATATTGTTGTACATATTACTATATAAGATATGCTGTGAAACAAATGTATTGACCTTGACTTGTATAAAAATATATATGCTGTTGGAGCACCAAATGATCTTAAAACTCTAAGTCAGCAAAAGGATGCCGACCTCTGATTTACAGCTTAGATCTAGACAGGATTGTGATCTACATTCAAAATGTTATCATAAATGTGTAATTCTGTTTAGAAGAGTGAGTTAAGAGTAAAAATGTGTAGTTTTACACAAAAGCAGTGGTTTTAACTGAAATCTGAACTTGTTAGGTGCTCTCCAAGTAATCTGACCTTTGCATGTTCCTTTGAACATTTCTAAAATGTAGATAACACCTTTTTTTTTTTTTTAAAACTAGTAATTATAGTGAGCAGGTGGTAATCTTCAAAGCAGGCAGCTTTAATTGAAATTTGAACATGTCAGAAAGAGAGAGAGGGTGGGGAATGACAACTTAGTACTAAGCTTGCGTTTTAGAAACTTTAGACATTGTTGTAGATCACAAGCTATACTAGAAACATGCATGTAGATCAACTACTTTACCAGCACCAAAAATTGTTTGGAGTGATGAAAGTACACTTAAAATAGCTCAACCACTATAGTTACACTACTGGGAATCTTAATCTCTGTGTATTATGAATGAACATCCTGTTAATTTAACAGATGTTAGACCGTAGTGCAGCTTATCATCAAAAGGGTTAATTAAACCATTCTTTTTTTGATGGTATTATTACTGGTCTTGTTTACTTGGACTTTATACAACTGTCTGTCATGTCACACATACGAACGAACTTTCAGGATGAGAAATTTTATTTCCAGTCGGATGAGGCACAGTATACTACCATCCTGATACATAGTTTTTCTGTTTTAATCATTTCAACCTAAGCATGGCAACAGAGCAACTAATACAAAGGGGTTTACTGAGTGTAAAAGTTGCTTTGGTTTATATACCAAACCAACCGGAAGTCAAGTAAAAATGTGTAGTTTTACTTAAAGGCAAGTAGCAATCTTCAAAGAAAGTGGCTTTAACTGAAATTTCAACTTGTTATAGGCCCTCCAATTAATCTGACTTATGCATGTCCCTTTCAATGTTTCTGAAATTTAAATACTACCTTTTTTTTTCTAGTAATTACAGTGGGCAGATGGTAATCTTCAAAGCAGCATTAATTGACATTTGAACTTGAGAGAGATATAGATGGGGGTGGGATACAGCAACTTAGTACTAAGCTTGCGTTTTGGAAACTTTAGACATTGTTGTAGATCACAAGCTATACCAGAAACATGCATGTAGATCACATACTATACCAGCATTGAACAATTTGTCTTAATTTATTTGTTAGTATAACATATTTCTTGACACAACAAACAAAAAAGCAATGTATTTGCTTCAGATTTTGCATAATTAAGCTTTCTTGAAAAATAATTTTAATTTTTGAAAATTTAACATAAGCAGGAACTGAAATCTTATGTGCTACGTTTTGAAATTCTATTTTAATGCCTTTCAAAGCAGAAAGTATGCAACCAAATTCAATACTAAATTGAAGCATTTTTAATACATAGTTGCCTCCCTTGAAATAAAAGAAAGAAGGATAGATTGACCAGGAAAGTGACAGACTGCCCAGTGTGGCAGCTTGCACAATGGCAAGTAGCCCCTCCCCACATATATATAATCAAAATGCAAGAAACAAACACGGACAATGGTTTAAGCAATAAAAAAAAAAAAAAACTTTATGAAGTCATCTGCACACTATCAGTTACTCAAGTTAAAATCAGAAGACATTTTCAAAGCTAAAGATCATAAAGACAAGGTTAAGAAACTTGCCGGATGATGAGAATTTGGAATCATACATGTTGCTATCTATTGAAAAAGGAGTTGTTAGATGTATTGACTGCAGTCGTAATTACTGGCAGATTTGTACAATCATCTAGTGAAAACAACAACTGTTCTTAATATAGTAGACTGTACACCATGCTCCATTGTGTCTTCAGATTATCTGTTTATATTTAAATTGTGCAGCAAACTATTTAAAAATATCAACTAATTACTAAAATTTAAAAAAATATATATTTAAAGAATTTATAACATTCTGTACTTATATCTTTTATTACTGCCAATATGTTTTGTTCATGTACATTGTAATTACTAAGAAATACACATTTTTTCCATAAAAACTTTAATCTGCTCTTTTTTCCATATTTTTCCATATATTCTGAATGAATTTACTTGAGCTACTATACTGGCAACTAAGTCCCACCCTTTTACAGTGAAAACAAGCAAATTATATATATATATATATATATATATATATATATATAGTAATTTTGTTATTACAATGGTTTATAAAAAGCATAATATCACTACACGAAAATTTTCATGTTTCAGAACAAAACTGTTCCTCTTCAGGTGATATGTTAAAATAAATGGTGAAAATGCTTTATTTTAAAATATAAGATGGATTCATGCTCATTTAGAAAATAAGTAGTGGTAGTTGGAAAAACACTTTAGGTGTGTCAATGTTGTTCAATCAAAATTGAGAATTATGTAAACCATAGAGATTTAATATTTGGGTTATGAAAGTGGGCAGGATGGCTTGGATCTAGACATGTCAATTTTTAATTTTGTCTAAGGTCCCACTATGTATTTGACCCAGACAAAATAAGAAATTGACATGTCTAGATCCAAGCCATCCTGCTCCCTTTCATAACCTAAATATTAAATCTCCATGGTTACATAAATCTCAATTTTGATTGAAAAATATTGACATACCTAAAGTGTTTTCTCCAACTACTACTCCCTAATTTTCTAAATGACCATGAATTCATCTTATATTTTAAAAATAAATCATTTTCACCATTTATTTTAACATATCACCTGAAGAGGAACAGTTTTGTTCTGAAACATGAACATTTTTGTGTAGTGATATTATGCTTTTTATAAACCATTGTAATAACAAAATTACAATATTAGCTCTACTCTGTATTGAACACTCTTTATAAAAGTATATGCTTGAACAGTGGGTTTTTAATCTACATGTTCTTTCACTTTTTGTTTATATATATATATATATATATATATATATATATATAAAGAAAGTGAAAGAACAGGTAGATTAAAACCCACTGTTCAAACATTTACTTTTATAAAGAGTGCTTGATACTAAGTAGAGCTTAATATTGTAATACTATATATATATATATATATATAATCTCTTCGTTTTTCTTTATTCTCATTAATAGTATTGAAGCTAAGCTGTTCCAGATTGAAATTACAATCACAGACTAAATATCTTCTGAAGATTGATTGGTTGGAGGATAGAGTGAGTTTTAAATTAATCGCAATAAAATGGAAATTTTCATAATTTACATGGAGGTGTGTGTGCCTGTGAAAATACATTAGGCTTTATGGTGGATACATGTTCAAGCTTTGCCAGAAAACACATTTTCTTTGTTATGCCTCTCAAATAATAGGATAATAATATTCTTTGTTAATTCACAACAGATGAAGCCCAAGTGTCAGAAAAATTAATTTATATTTGCAGTAAAAAAAATCAATATTAAATATTCTCAGGGAAAATTAAAAAATAAACTGAAAAACTCCTAATCCATCAATGTCGACAATAAAATCCAGTATTGATCCTAAAATTTAAAATAAAAAATCCAACCAATATTAATTATGTTTCTTTCTAAAAAGAAACTGGTTTTTAAATTTATAGGTTTATTAAACAAAAAAAAATACAAAAAAAAAAATGCATTGATTTTAGATTTATAAAAATATGCTCTATTAATTATAGGTTTCTTGCTAAAAGCTATTAATTTCAAGTCTCAAAAAAAAGATTTTGAATAGTATGGAATGGATTAATATAACAAATTCTTAATCTATTAATTACTTTTAATGACATTGTAAATAAATAAAAGGATTAATTATATAAAAATGGAAGTGGTGATAATTGGGGACGAAAAATTTTGAGAAATTTCTTCAATCATTTTTTTGAATAAGGAAGGGGTCGTTAATTAATCAAATGGAACAACATACACGTTTATTTTGCGCATATACGTGCATTAAGATTTCAGCAAATAAGTTAAGGTTCAAGTGTTGTGATCATCAAAGACAACCTAAGAATTATCTCCCTTACCTCGAGAAAAAAGTAAAAAAAAGAAATGCAACTTTTCACGGTCTGACATAGAAAAAAAATATGAAATATTCCAATATGTTTTGAAATTAGCATCTCTTTTTTACATCGTTTTAGTTTTCTAAAGGCATTAAATATTTTCTAGCATATAAATATACGAGTTATAGCACCTTTTTGACAGATTTACATTTCACATCTTCAATACATAGTAAAGCAGGGGTCATATATAGAGAAGTGTGTCTCAACTTTTTTTTACTTCAGGGTTCACTTTTAGAATAACTGAAACCCTGGGGTGCACTTTAAATTTTAATAAGGGAAAATTAGTCATGAATCTTGAAAAGATGAAATTTTGGTTTAATATTCCTAAAGATTAGTGGTACAGTTTTATTTTAAAGGGATTTAAGAAAAATCTATTTTTTGTTTAGAAAGGTTGATAAATCCCTCAAGGAAGGAAAAAGATTTATCCACTCCTTAAAGATTAAAGAATTAAGTATCTATGTTTAAAATATCAAATGGTAATGATGTGAATTAAATAGGGAAGTTATGTTCTTTGTGCCTCTAGCTTTTTAAAAATAAATATCTTTTTAAATATAAAAATATTTCATAAATAACATTTCTATTAACTTAGGATGCACCAGTGTGTCTGAGCTATTATGGAGGAAAACATACTACTACTACTACTCGGTTTTTCTTCCCTGTCTTCCCCATGTCTGAGGGTTGGAAGTTCTGCCATGCCATCCAGGTCTGAATGTGGCCATACCAGCACAGTCTGTTCCACCGAAGAACCTCCTCCACACTAGCCAGACCCAGTCTAGACCTCAATGAATGTAAAGGGTCAGGGAGTTTCGAGGCACAGATCCAGCAGATCATGGCGTGATCACTACGGGCTAATCTGGCTATATCCTCAGCCGTAACATTATATTAATATATATATTAATGTATTAATTTGTTTGAGATAATAATGGTTTAGTAATACAAGTTTTACTAATTAACCTATAGCTGGGGAGAGAATATATGGATTCATAGCCAATCATATTTGAATATAACTGATTATAATGAATCCAACTGGAACTCGGCAATCGGATTAACAAAATTGAGCTATTATACATTATACTTAATTTTCTGAATAACCTTGAATTCATCTTATATTTTCTAAATAAATCATTTTCACCATTTCTTTTTAAAATATCACCTGAAGAAGAACAGTATTGTTCTGAAACATGAAAATTGTCTGTGTAGTGATATAATGCTTTTATAAACCATTGTAATAACAAAATTACAATATTTATATATATTATTTGCCCATTTCTCATTTTAGACCTATTAATATTATCCCAATTTTTTTACTTCTATTAGTAGATTTTAAAGCCCCTACAATAGTCTAACCATATTATTACTATTTTTTTTAACTTCCTGTGTATGTATATGTTTTGGAGCTCTTTCCAGTATGTGAATTTTTGCACCATATTTGAATTAATAAATTTTTGTTTTTGATCGTTGCTGATGAAGCGAGAATTTTCTCACTGAAATAGCTATTGAACGGAATGTAAATTTCAGAATTTATTAATATACATTTTTTTTTTTTCAATTGGAGGAGATAGACTAAACTATCGCCCAGTTCACACTCCACCCACGTCTATTGAACAGGTGAAGAGGCTCATCCCTTGTTTCCTGTTTAGGATGCGGTTTCCGGTTTTCTCTTTTCCAATCTTCTCACTTCTTTTTTTTTTTCAATTGGCATAGATAGACTAAACTATTGCCCAGTTCACACTCCACCCTCGTCTATTGAACAGGTTAAGAGGCTTGTCCCTTGTTCCCTGTTTAGGATGCGGTTTCCGGTTTTCTCTTTTCCAATCTTTTCACTATTATGTAGCCCCCTGCACATCAGTGGCATTACCGCCTTGCTCGGGGTGATACGATTAAAAAAAATATATATTTGGCTCTGTAATAATAATACTATTTACACCGAGCCCTCTACCTGGATCATTTTTAATATTGATAAAATTAATATTAAGACGATCTGGTTTTGGGGATTTTACCTATATACACTTTCTTTTTGGGTTTTAAAAATATATATATATTTATTTATTTTGTGTATTTTGGCAACAATCTCTCTTAACAGGTTTCATTAAAAATGACAGACAAGGTATTATCATTAAGTTTTTTAGATAATATTTCATGTGTTCATTTAATTTTTTTTCTTTTTGGAACTCAAATTATATAAGAATTGTCCAAAACTTTTGTACTTTCAAATGCTTTTGGTTATACTTTTATCAAGAATTAATTTTGTTTTACTTGTAAATAAACATGTGAAAAGTTTATGCATATAGTCTTGAGTATGTTAAGTTCCAAACACAGTAAGCACATTGTTACCATGTTCAAAATTGATGATATTAAGTGTAGGATTTCTCTTTTTTATTAGTAACGCCTCCATTATTTTTAATCTTCTTTTGCATGTGGATGATGCTATAATGTATTATCGATGAGGATATTACAAATAGATCCTGGAAGGTCTCCATGTGTGTTTAAATGAGATCGGATGGAAGTGTTGTGGGAAAGGTCTAAGGTCAATTTTCTTGTCAATTTTGTGGTGGTATAGCCAATGTAATTGTTTATGGATTTGGATACATACACAAGACTTCCTCCATATATGGTCAACTACGCCTGATTTTTTCTATCTCCCCTTGTGTTACAGGCTTAAGGGGGCATCCTGTTCCTCTTTTATATTTTTTTTTCACAGCTACATGGAATAGCATACCCACAGTCCTTAGTCATGTCTTACTTGGGAGAGGTACCTGCAAAGTGTAGTACCACTTTTGAAGAATCCTGATGTTATATGAACCACACACCCTTTGTATTTTCTCCGATAACCCCTTTACATAGAGTAGAGAGACCGGGGCTGTTTTCTGAGAGTTGTTATCCTCATGCTCCCTCCCTTACATGTTCATTGGAGTTGTTGTCATGTACCCTAGATAATTGTTACATTGTAGAGTACTGCATATACTGACCATTTCCTGTTCGTATGTCTCTGGGTCGTCGCTTATGACTTGATATTGCAGGCAGTAGATGATCACTTTCTTTACAGTGTATGGGTGGCAGAAGTTGAAGCTGAGGTATTGTCCAGTGAATGTTGGCTTACAGTATACAGATATCTTGAACCTCCCTCTGTTCAAGTTATTAGCACATCCAGGAATGCGAGTTTGTTGTCACTCTCTTTTTCCATAGTGAACTGTATTAATGATCTTATTGAGTTCACATGGTCCAGTAGCGTCTGGATCTCCTCCTGGTGTGGCCAGAGTATGGTGTCATCAATGTTTCTCAGATATAGAGTTGGCTTTAGAGGTGTGAATTCTAATGCCATCTCTTCAAAGTATTCCATGTATATGTTTGCCGATGATGGTAACAATGGCGAGCCCATTGCTAAGCCTGCCAATGTCTGATCCCAATCCAAAGTGTGTTGTTTGTGTGTAGAAAGTCAGCATCACCATCAGGTTATCTAGTGAAATACTGGAACATTCTCCTAGGTATGAGGCCAAGGCCAGTCTGTCCCTGACTACCAAAAGTACCTCCACTGTGGGTACCCTGATGAACAGTCACCACATCCAGGCTCACCATCTGGTTGCATTTGATGGGAGCATCTTTGATAAGTTTTACGAAGTGGTTGGAGTTTCGATTATATGATGGTGACTTTCCTATCAGTGGGTCAATTATATTTTCAAGGAAGCAACTCAGAGGGTGACATACTTAGCCTAGTCTGCTAACAATTGACCTGACCGGAATATTGTCTTTATAAATCTTAAGTAGACCATACATGTGAGGTAGCTTGCTGTAACGTTGAGACAACTGCCTGTATGTCCTAGGCTGGAAGTGATCCTTCTTGATTAGGATCTGTGACAGCTGTCATTCCATTTTCAAACGTGAGGTCTTTCTTTACCTTACTATAGTTACCACTTCTAATGAGGTCTTCCAGTTCCTTGGGGTATTCAGTTTTGTCCATCACTAGTTGCATTGCCTTTGTCAGCTTGTAGTACGATGATGTTCTCATTCCTCTGTAGGGTCCTGATTGCCAGCCCCTCCTCTTTCATGATATTTGATTTGGGTGGCTTGGCTTTCTCCAATGTCTGTTTCACTTTCCATCTTAGCTCATCTGTCTGAGCCTGAGGGATGTTCAAGGCTATTTCCTCGATATGGGCAATAACGTCTAAGTATGGTATCCACCTGATGGTTGTTGTGATGTTGAGACCCTTGTTCAGCACTGACTCTTCAGAGGCACTCAGTTGATGTTGCCAACTGCCTTCACAGGTGGGTGATGGACCTCATGTGTCACCTTCAGATCTTTTAATCTATTTAATTTCCATACTTGGCGGACCTTGACTGCATTAAATTCTTGCCTGAAGGATTTGTCCAACTCATGCCAGATCCTTTTTTCGGTCGTCTTCATCAGTGATTCTGCTGCGGAATGCCTTGAGCCTCTGGGAGACATCAGAATGTAATTTTTGTTTCATCCATCAGTTGTACTGAATACGTTCATGGACTAAAGTGTGTCCCACTTTTTCTGCGACCAGATGGGCTCTCCTTGAATTGATGGCAATTTCCGATGCCAAGCCTGCAAGAATGAACTGTAGTTCCTTGCATCAGTGTATGAATGTCAGGTGATTTGATATTCGTACTAGCTTCAGGTAGGACTTTTCTATTCCTCTCCATATTTTTGGTGTATCGGGTTCATACTGATCCTTCAGTACAAATGGCAACCAAGATGATTTTGGGTTTGAGTTTTGTTTAACAGCATATCAACCTGTGGATTATTTAATGCCAAAAAGGTAGAGTTTAAAGATATTTTTTTTAATGTTCGGTTATAGTAAAAAAGTTGATTTAGTCAGATTTTGACGAAAAAATTTATTTTTATTTTATTTTAAAAACTGAAGATGTCTTCTAGTTTTGTATTCAAAAATGTATTGCTGGTAATAATTTTTTTCCCTTCAAAAATGTATGATTGCAATAATTTTTTTTTCTTCAAAAATGTGTAATTGTAATGACTTTTTCTTCAAAAAATGTATTGCTGGTAACATTTTTGCATTCAAAAATGTATATTTTTCTATAAAAGTCTATTTTTATATATATTTCTATAAAAGTATATTTTTATTTGGGGGTTAGCTATTTACCCATAGCTGGGACCCTAACAGGTGCTACCACTCCGGGTCAGGGTGGGCCTTGGAACAGCAATTAAGAGGTGGTTTCATGCTCCTCACAACCTCCCAATCAGAGGCCTTGCTGCTGGACGCAGTTTACCGTGATACCCAGGACTGCAACTAAGATGAGGACAATAGTCCAAATAATGTAAATAGTGTAAATACTACCTCATTTCAGATATATAAACAAATACATTTTTTTTTTGTTGTGAATGTAGACAGGAATGTTGTTGTAGATGTCTTGAAATGAATGAATGGTCAGAATGAATGTAAGACATCTTGTTAATGTAGTTATCATAAATCCAATATATATATTTGTTTTTTTTGTCAGAGACACATTCTTCCAAGAGACATTTGAATTGATATATAATGTTGGTTTTAAGTAATAAATCAGTTGGTGGAGAGGAGTTATTACAAATAATTAAATTGGTAGTATTGTATTTTTTATAATATATTATTAATTTTAATATTTATTTAATTTTTTATTAAGATCCATAGAAGATATATTAGTACAGATGAGTTGTTTTATGATTTTTTTCATCTTGTTTGTAGATATCGTGCATCTGGTTGCAATATATAAGTTGAGGTTTTTGATATATCATCTTATTTCTTCATCTACAATGTGGTTTGGGAAGTCAATATTAATGAGAGTCTGCTTAATATCTTTTTTAGTTCAGAGTAAAAAATCTTTTTATGAAGGAGTTAATTTGTGCTTGGTCAATTAAATTGTGTAAAAGTGCTATTTCATAGTAATTAGAACATTCACTCTTATAGTTGATAGGGCAAGAGTTTTTGCTAGTTGTTTTTTTATATGGGGAGTTAGTAAATGTGCCATTATTTGTGTCTATTAAAATGTCAAGGAAAGGGATTCTGTTATCATTGTTAAGTTCGTATGTGAACTTGAGGACAGAGTTTTTTTTTTTTATAAATATTTTTTTGAGTTTCATTATTTCTTCTATGTTTTTAACTAATATAAGAATATCATCTACATATTATAGGTAGATGGAGGGTTTCTTAGTGGTGCTAAATATATTATTTTCTAGGTTGGCCATGTAGAAGTTGAAGGTTGA
Organism: Ascarosepion bandense; assembly: GCA_037127315.1. Lineage (NCBI taxonomy): Eukaryota > Metazoa > Mollusca > Cephalopoda > Sepiida > Sepiidae > Ascarosepion > Ascarosepion bandense. Next base: position 1,330,717 of record JBBBDQ010000792.1, on the reverse strand, counting down.
ATCCAGAAGCAGAAAGAAAAAATTACAGTAATATATAGCAATACAGTTTTGTGGTTATTTTTTGTTACTACTACTTGCACCCCTGAAGATGATCTCAGAAGAAGATTAAAAGGACTTGGGAACGTGAGAAATGAAGAACAAAATCAACTTTAAAAGTTACAGTGCATTTCTTACATCTTTCAATTATAATACATGAAAGATTATTTGTGAGTATGAAGGAATATTATTAAAAATAAGCATATATAATGTTTGTAATTTATTTAATATATATATATATTTCATTGAATATAGACATAGTGTGTCTACTTATTTTTATACAGAACCTTTCCAGTTGTCACTGTGATAAAATCATTATTCCATTGTGATAGTGATTTTTAAAAACACTTATTGCAGTTAAAATAAATGTCTTTGTAATTTACACTTGAAGATAATCTGAGAAAAGGTTTAAAGTACTTGAGTAAGAAAAAAACTACAATCCTTTCTTTGAAGAATTTCATCTTAACATCAAGAAACTATTTAGAGAACTGGAAAGGATTGGTATTAAAATAAGTAGACACAATATATATATATATATATATATATAAAATTCATGATCTGAAGATTTATAGCAAAATTTGAAAAAAAAAATCTGAAATGCAGTGGTAATAGCAACAAAGATGAGAACATCTTTTAAAATGTAAATAATTATGACTCCTAATCCTACAAATTCAGACAGAAATTTGAAAGAATACAAACAACAAAAAAAAGTGTTTAGATCTTACCTCTTTGCATACATACGACATTGATTGAGTTTCATATAAACGAATGTTGTTTGAAAAGCCACCATTTTGTAAAATCTTCACGCTATTTGTACTCTGAGAGGGAAGCTTAACACAAAAGAAAAGAAAAAAAAAAAAGTACCATAAGTGAGATGAGATAAAAAATATTTTTAAATTTGTCTCCAGGACAATCCTATTATAATTGTGCTTGTCACACCCTTTGTTAGTTTGCACGACCATTACACCCTGCCAGTAACTCATAAATAATGGACAAATCCATTGTGATCATGTAGAAAGAGGGGAAATAAACTTGTGGAAGAATGAAAGGAGAGATAGAAGTGGGTAGAGAGAATTAGATTATACTGATAAGAACAGATACTACATGTTGATCCCAAACAAAAAGCCAAGAAACAATTGTATTATCTTGCTGCCCCACACTGACAGGATGTGATACAAGGTTAGTTTAATATGGTAAGCTCTAGCACAAGCACCCAGGCAAATAGTCCAGTCCATGCAATCATGTGTTGTAAAGATATCAATATTACTACCAATCTCCTAGTTTTTAGTGTAATGAGGGAGGTACTGCTGCAGGAACCTACTACCCTGAGACTGGGCACCTTCAATAATATTTTCAGTTGTGCTATCTGCAGACTGAGACACAACAGAGATGAAATTAAGTTTATCTATCCAAGGGCAGATGCACTTTGATCCCAGTCAAAAGAGCCAAAAAACCGTGATAAGGAACCATTTTTCAGATGCACATCATTAAATGATGGAAACCGAGTAAGGCAATTGCCAAAAAACCTGTTACCATGAATGAAACAGCATTGTCTGCTGAATTATTTTCAAATTATTATTAAGAGAAATGATTGTAAGACAGATATTTGGTTAGAAAAAAGTAAGATAGAAGTATTTAATGCCTTCTGCCAATACTTCATAAATAATGAACTATTTTCGATTAGGTAGAAAAACAAGACATATACTACTTGGTTTCTGTGAGAAAATGAATGAAAAAAGAAGGGAAGATAGTAGTATGAAATGGAAAATGCTGTCAATTTAAAAAGTTTTCATTTGTACTCACTCCTTAAAATAATGACCAGCATTCATATTTATGATTATTATTGCAGTATCTTGTTAAAGTTAGTTAGCTCAAATATTTAACAATGTGATAGGGGAAATTCTACAAATATTTTATCGTCACAGAACTCATCATGAGTTTATTCAATCATTACCCGAAGAATTAAGTAAGATTCATTAGAATATTAAAATAGGAAAACCGTAAAACTTTCCAGTAAATATACTATAATTTAAATCATTTTATAGTTGTAGCTATTGTTGTGGCTTGGATAAGTGAATAGAGGAGGAAGTGACATTTATCCTGATATCTTCATAAAGACTGGCTAAATTAAGAGAAAGAGTTTTTATAGACAAAGACCAGAATATTGTGGATAATAAATGTTTGCATAAAGTGGATATGTAGCAGGGGAGGGGGGCTTTTTGGGCTTCTTTTTGTTACATTGATTTTGAAATGTTAGACAAGAGCAAGTTTTGCGATTGTTCAAGTTAAAAGAAGAAGGTTTGATGAATGTTTTTTATGGCTTATCAACCCTTTGCAGGTTATTCAAAGCCAGAAAATATTTTTAGCTTGCAAGAATTTTTTTGAGATAACAATGATTTACTGATACAAGTCCTATTAATTAACCCATAGTTTAGGGAAGAAGAGGTAGATTCATGTCTTTTTCAAGTGTATTGTACATAATATAATGAACCCTGCTGGAATTGGAACTCTGCCCTCCGAATTCCAATTCTGAACTGTTATCTATTACATCACTTGTACATCCAAGCTTACAGCACCTGGCATTTCCAAGGGGTCACCCATTTAATTGCCGAGAAGTCTTGATATTGCTTAACTTTGGTGACTGAACTAGTGTTTCAACATGATATGGACATAAGCCAAGGAGGTGGATGAAGAAGAAGCAGTGGTTTGAAAGATAATTAGGGAGAAAGAAGAGAAAAATAAGACCTCAAAATTGGTAAAAAGGAGTCAAGCCTTACAACCTAGATATTATTTTCTCTCTAATTCATTTCTGTGGCAGGAATTGGTAAGTTGCAGCAGTTCCCCATATTTATCAGCTTCATTTAAACTACAATAAAATACAATTGTTTAGGTTAATTAAGTAATTCACCTTACCAATCAAAAACACCATCAGCTGTTGTTACCCTTTTCAGTTTTTCAGGGATGTGTTTTAAAATAAAAGAAACTGGGAGTATGCGTAGCCTTGACATTAGATACACTACTCTTTAACTCACCAACAGAGAAGGTTTAACTTTACACACCCTTGTGCAAATTCATTGAAACAAAACGAATAATGACTTCCTAGGGATGATGCAATATTTTTCAAAGCCAAACAAATTTTATCATACACCTCGAAAATAGATTCATATTACTGCACACCACTGCAAATAAACTAATATGAGGAAAAAATAGAAATTAATTACACCCTGTCACTCCAGTGGTATAAAACTGACTGTATAATAAAGGAAAGAAAACTAAAGCAGTTGTTTCAATTTCCACAAGGATGTATATTTTTTTCTTTTGATAGGGACTATCATGAGAACATTGCCTCAATTTACACCTTCTCTCAGGAACTATCCTTGAACATTGTCCATACTAAAAGTTTCTAATCTCATTTGGTTTATCCTTTTGTGTATTTCTTCTAATCAACTCTACACAATTTCATTTGTCAATACAGGACGCCTTTTCAATTTCAAAAACTATTCAAAACAACAAATGTAATTTTAATGTCATTTTCAATTAAAGTACAATGATCCTCATTCATCTGTGCTTTTACTTTCCAAAGTCTGTCCGTGGTCAGTCACAAATACATTATCACAAATAAACAATTCCATTAATAATGATCTCAAAATGCAAAATTAGTGATGCTAGCAATTAAGACATCTTAACAGGAGATATGTAGTGCCTCGGTTAAATGAAAAAAGAACACCCTCAACATAATAAGGAAAGAAAAAAATTGAATATTGCTGAGATCTACAAGTTACAACAAATTTTCTGTAACTTTTATTATAGTATATTGTTGTAGAGATACAAAAAATAATTATTTCTCTTTGATCGAGATGAAGACGTGATGCACTGCTTAGTGATGTCAATTCATACAGTGATGAAAGTGGCAGGCAGTCTGTTAGCTTCCTGGAGACAAGACACACGAGGTGTAACAAGGTGAAACTTACAAGCCTGTGTTGCCGTTTCCCTTTGGAAATATATAGCTTTTCCAGAAACATAGAAAAATCTCTATATTGTATGTAAGACCTTATATTTTTGTTTTCTTTCACTCTGCTTGTTGTGTAGGTATGTGTTATCTTTTCTCTGTTTGACACACACATAAATCTGTATATATAATTTTGTGTATAATGTAATGGAATAAAACTTTCTCTGAGAACAAAACATTTAGTCATTCTTTTTTCTTTCAGCCATTCTGTTTGCCTATAAAATACATTGTTATTATATAATGGTTATAATAATCCCTATAATGAGGGAAATGAAATGAGAGAATAAACCTTTCCACCATTGCAATTGCATACCCATTGTTGTTCAAATAGTCTTATTTTTTTTATTAGTTTTGTTGCTAATTATATCTCATTTCATTACATCTAAACTTTATCATAGGTATGTACGAGGAGGTCCTGAAAACTTCTTGACCTGGCCAAAAGGCCCATTAAAAAAAAATGATGTTTAATCATTTGGTTAAATTATGGAGAGCAAGCCAGGCTGATAGGTTTGTCTCTTCTTGTATAAAGTTCTTGATATTATCTGCTGTTTTGGGCATCTGCTGAGGTCTTGGAATATATATATATATATATATATATATATATATATATATATATTTCTCATGGATAACATTTAAGAATCAAAGAATGTATTTACCTTGCCTTGCAAAAACACGCCTTTATCTTCACAGTTGTCTTCATTGTTCAATAACTTTAAGATATCTTCACGAGTACCTTCACGATATCTTTGGAAGAAAATGAAATTCAATAAAGAAAATAGAAGGAAAAAATAACAGTAGCAAAGAATATATACACAATTAAAATATAAATGATTAAAAACGACAATGATTTTTATTACTTTTTTTGTTTTCTTCAAAAAAGGATCAAAAGTATGATGGTAAATGCAATCACACACATTCAAATATTTATTCTCATTGGTTGTCAACCAAGACTTTAGAGCCCAATATGTCCTGCTATTTAACCCGTAGCTGGAGGGAGAAGAGACAGATTAATGCCTTTCCCAAGGGTATTTGCATGTAAAAGAATGCAAGGAATTCAACTGGAATCCGAACTTGGCTCTCTGATCTCTTGTTTTGTGCTGATATCCACTGCACTACATTTTGGTTACTTGATTTTAAAAAAATTAAAAAATAACCGAGGTTAATAATATTTTCAACCTGATATTTCTGCAACAATGCACTAGTAATGTATTGGTATGGCCGTCTGTTTACATCAGGCTGAAGTATCAAATCAGTTTATTTAAATTCTATATGAATTGTTTACTTTAGCGTTACAAAAACAAATGTCTGAGAGAATGATTTTTGCCTTCTGTCGACATGGCTGATGGTAACTTCTAGGAGAGTGACTTGTTGCATCTTCTCTGGCTAACATGAAGCAAAAAGATTATGATTGAATCAATTGCTTGGTCTGCTATTAAGAAAGTTGGTTCATTTTGTTGCGTGAGATAATTTTTCTCACCAGAATTTAACACGATTTTATATGCCTACCATTCTTCTAAGCATTGAATATTGCTGACATATCTGGTCTGGAGTTATGTATTTAGAGATTCTTGATAAAATCCAAAGAAGAATCTTCAATATTATTGATCCCAACCTAACAGTGAATTATCCTATCAAGGCTGAAAATTGAGTATTGAGCAGTGTGTTTGTTCTGTCAAGTCTCTTATGGTTGGTTGCCACAAGACGTTAGAACTACACAACCAGTTTCCAAGAGATTCAGAACAGATATTTTCGGGACAGGCTCTGAAGAATCAGCTGTAACTAAAAAGAAAAAAAAAATTGTTGTTAACTTACTCATTAATTTTCTGTAGTGATGGAACCTTTATTTGAGGTTGATCAACCGCCTCGACATTATTCCGCCTTAACCGTTTATGACTCTTCAAATCAACAATCATTGTTGATTTAACTGAAATAGAAGCAGAAATAAAGATACAGACTTGGGTTCCTTTTAATTTTCAATACCAAGTTTGTCTTCTGTTAGATCATTTCATCGAGTCAAATACAAATTTAACATTAGTTAGGGTGGGGTCATAAAAATAGGAGACTTTTTTGTCTGATATTTTGACAGGAGATATTTCTATAGTTCAATTAATCAGGATAATAATAATATATTATTTAGAACCAACAATAATCTGAATGTAAAAAAATATATTCAAGAATGCTATACAAAGAGTTTAATTAGAACAAGATTACAGGTAAATTAAAAAACCCTAAATGTATTGGTTCAACATACATGGATTTGGTATTTTAATATTGTGAGGGGGTGCTAAAAAAGCCAGGTATGTATGTGTGTGTGTGTGTGTGTGTAAGGAGAAACAAAGTCTGGTGACAGGGGTTAGTGAAGCCTGGTAAGGGGGTACAAAGACTAATGAGGGGGTGAAAACAAAATCTGGTGCATGGGGGGCAACAAAGCCTGGCAAGTGGGGTACAAAAAGAGGGTGAGGTACTGCTGTTTAAAGTCATCACGTGAAGAAACATAACATTGCCAAATTGGCAAAGTTGTGTGCAATAAAATGTACAAGGCATTTGAGTATCAGAATTTATTTACAATAATCCCATGAGAATAAGGAAAAGAAAGTTGACTGAAGGTTTCATACTAAAGTAGTAATAGGCATTAAAAGGTTTGTTATAAATATTGAAATAGAAGCAATTCAGTAACAAGGGCAAAATGCATATTTATAATGACTAATGAATGTATATCTATAAATATTGATCAGCAAGAATGAGGGTGTATATTTGTATTGTAATTAATGGGTTAATAATGTCATCAATCCTGACTAGGCACCTCGACTTCAGTCACTTTCTTACTGATGTGACAATACTTTCTTCTGTCTTTTCTACAAATATTTTCATGGCACCTACTCTGAAAAGCTTTTCCCCTGCTGCTATGATTGCATGAATTTAAGCATGCTACTAGATTGGCATGTAGGTCCCAACCTTTTACTCTTTAAATAGTTAAATGTAACTGCCACATCTATTCCAACAGTTTCTTTTCTCGAAAATTACTACCTGTGGAACTCCCTTCCGATTTGTTGCTTCCTAATAAATACAATCTTCAAGAATTTAAATGAAACAACAATCGCCATCTTCTGTCTTCTTGAATCATATTCCTTTATGTTGTCCTTTCTTCAATCCTCTCCAGTCTCTGTTTTCTCATTTTCTTTCACTCCCTGTAAACCCCTGCATTCTAGTAGCATTACTGCTTTGCTTGGGTTGGAATACACCCATTAATGCCAACCATTTCATGTTTGGGGGACCCTGGGCATTAATGGGTTTTATTGAGTCAGAAATAATTTTCATTTTGGGGAGAAATAAAGTTGATAAACAAAAATTAAAATCATTTAGGACTCAACCTAGTTGATAAAAATTTATACTGCTGGATTTTCATTTTTATTTATAATTTATACCTGATTTAACAGGTTAAACTAACCATATTGGTTATAATTATTTACTAAGTATACATTAGTTTTGATACTAAGCAATATAAGGCACCCAATGAGAATTGACATCACTACTCAATAATATGCAAGATTAACTTTACTACATAACAAAGTATCCTATTTTTACCAAGCCTCTCTTATTAATAATACATAGCTATAAGTAGAGGGGATCCAGTTACACACAGGTGCCAAATAAACATCCCTAACTTAACTACATTCTTCCCATTGTCACCAGGCTTTGTTGGCACACCCTCACAATGTTAAAATACCAAAGTCACTTAGTAAACATTGAAAGGAAAAAAACATTGTTTTGTAGTTTCACTTTTATTTTTTGAATGTAATCTTATACATTATGATCAAATCCAAAGTGAATATATAAATAAACTTAGATTTTGGCAAAAAATATTTGAAAAAAAAAAAAAAAAAAAAAAAAATCAGTTAAATTAATGAAAAAGCCCGCATTACAATTTGAGAAAACAAACAAAAAAAAAAACAAAAAAAAAACACATGGACAATTTAAGCAATTTAAATATTTACAAAACAAAATTTTCAATTACAGAAGTTTCCAGCAATTAGATATTGTCAGGGAGTAAAATTGGATATTCCATCCCACTCTTATATACATTACCACGCCGCTGGTAAATAAAAAATAAAAAAAAGAGAAGGAAAAGTGGGGAAGAAAAAAAATTGACATAATCTATATAAATAATCCTACCTGGGTTCAGTCTTTTTTTAAAAACAGATAATATCAATACAGATTTATATGTTTATGTGCACATATACATGAGTACCCAAGTAATCTATATATATATATATATATATATATATATATATATTTTTAATAGATATTCATACTTGTTCAAACAAATAAATATGTTGGTTAATACCATTTTGTAACTTTCTGTAAGATTTCGTAATATATGTTATATGTGTATAAACATATACTTGGGCAGCAACCTTTCTTTCAAGAACCTTTCATTGAATACAACGAACAAGGAAGATTTAGTTAATTTTTATCAAGTTTTTCCAGCATCCTAACATTTTTCTGTTTTGTTGGAGATAAGGGATATAAAAATTGTCCATAATTTTATCCCTCCAAGCACCTTTGGCAACTTCTATAGCTATTTTCAAGGGGGTTAAGTAATTTATTTTGTTTAGTTCTTGAAAAAGGAGCATTCGTTCCAAGCTGACTGGAAATCACATGAGCATCTTTCTTATATATATATATATATATATATATATATATATATATATATATATATATATATTTTTAATCATCTCACCCCAAGCAAGGCATTCCACTGCCACTATTGCGCATGGGGCTACATAGGGGAAGGTAAAGAGAAGGAGTGGATAGACATAGGGAATGTCAGGAGAAAGGTGACAGATGAGTAAGGATAGCGAGGATGAGTGGTCGGGCAGATGGGAAGAGTGTTTGATAGAATGGGAGCAGGTTAGTGTGTTAGGAGGTGTGTATTGACCTTACATTTAAACTCCTGGAGATTGTAGCCGTCGGGGAAGCAATCGTTTGGAAGAGAATTCCACAGTTGGGAAGTGCGAGGAAAGAAACTGTTGGAGTAGAAGTTACGGCTGCATTTTATCGGTTTCACTGTAAAAGGGTGGGATCTAGTTGCTAATCTAGTATCTCGTGCAAATTCGTATTTAGGGGGCACCAGTGATCTAAGTTCATCGGAGCAGAAGCCGTGAAAGTATTTATAGAAGAGACACAGGGAAGCCACGTCTCGCCGGTGGGAGAGAGACTGCAGGCGGTCTGCCAAGTCGGTATTGATCACATTACAGACCCTCCTCTGAACCTTATCGAGAAGCCCGAGGAGAACAGCAGGGGCACCTGACCAGATATGGCAGCAGTATTCAATGCACGGGCGGATGGAAGATTTGTAAATGTGCAAGATAGATTTAGACGGAAAAAACTTCCGGGCCCTACACAGAGAACCGACTTTCATAGCAGCGGATTTAGCAATGGATTCGATATAGTCATTCCATTTGAGGTCCGCTGAAAGTGTGAGACCAAGGAGGCGTAGTGTTTTACTCTCTGGGAGGCAAGCCTGGTCCATGCTAATGGGAGGTAGGTGAGATTGTCGATGATGGTTAATTGACAGTAGCTTCGTTTTAGAAGCATTAAAATTTACTAGCCATTTCTTACCCCAGTCCAATATGGATTGGAGGTCTTTTTCAATCTTGGCTGCGAGTTTAGCTTTGACGCCTACACCAGATTTTTGTTGGAGGCGAGAGTAAACTGTGGTGTCATCGGCGTACAAACCTATTTGGGTTCTTATGGAATCAGGGAGATCATTAATATATATCAGGAAGAGTGTAGGACCTAAGATGGAGCCTTGGGGGACACCTGCGTTTGTATGGTAGTTCTGAGAGGCATGTCCGTTTAATACCACTTTCATTGTGCGGTTAGAGAGGAATGACTGGATTAGTTCAAACAAATGTCCAGTTATACCATAGCTCCGCAGTTTACATAGAAGGCCAGCATGCCAAACTCTGTCAAACGCCTTAGATATATCCAATGCAACGGTTCGAGCTTCGCCATTCCTGTCGAGTGTCTGGTATATGTACTCGGTGATGGTCGTTAGCATATCAGCAGTAGACCTGGTGAAGCGAAAACCATATTGCTTGTCCAAGAGGAGCCTGTGTGCTGTGAGATGCTGAACCACCTCGGCGTTGATAATGGCTTCGAACACTTTGCCAAAGATCGGAAGAAGGCTGATAGGGCGGTAATTTGCAGGGTCAGAGGGTTCTCCAGTGTTTTTAAATATAGGAACTATAGAGGAAGATTTCCAACAGGCATATATATATATATATATATATATATAGAGATATGTATGCATGTATATGTATTAGCTAATTAGTCACAATTAAATTAAACCAGTACACAGTTGTATTAAAAAGTGTTGAGGAAATTACATTGTAGAGGTTGTGAGGAGCATGGAAACACCTCTTAATTGCTGTTGTTTCCAGGTCCGCTGTGACTCAGAGTGGTAGCATCTGTTAGGGTCCCAGCTAAGACTAAGGACTAAATTAAACTAAATAACTGCATTAAAAAAAAATACCTTAAAACCCACCTTTTTGGTGGCATTGAATAACTCACAAAAGTTGATATGCCATTAAACAAAACTCAAATTTATTTTTGAATAACATGTTTTCAAATGAAATTATATATATATACACACACACACACAGCCTTTGAGATTTCACTTGTCTGATTATTAAAAACTTAATTGGGCAATTAAAGTTTATTGCTTTACTCCTCCACAATCAATTAAAAATCTCACAATGAAACTGTCCCTTCAAATATAGAAAAAAGAAATCTGATTCCTTTTACAACTCAAAAGTATGCCATTAAAGATTCACAACTTACTTAGAATGACCTACAGTGACATTATTGAACTCTTTGGTCTTATGCATGGCCGGTCAGTGTAAACATACATTTAATTAATATATTTAATTAACGCTTCCACAGTGAAGCCAAAATGTCTCTGTCACCCAGATTAAAGATTCTCACAGATTTTTAGAAATTCATTTGGAAAGATATTATCCTTGACGCAACAGCAATTTCCTCCCCATTTATGAAAAGTAAAAACGAACATTTGAAAGAAAGAAAAAAATATGCATACTTCTTTCAACCACGCACCGGAAAACAAATTATGCATTTTATAGAAAATTGTTGAGAAAATCAGATGTGTTATTTTTTTATCATCTACGAGATGGGAAGGTTGTAGTCAAACAGAAGAAAGAAACTACAAATTTAGGTACTTCCAGTCAATTGCCAAAAAAATAAAATAAAAAAATAAACAGCATATCATGATTAATAAAAACAAAGTTTTATCATCAAAATATTTATGCTTTTATTAAGAGGAAAGATCAAATTTTGTTATTATTTTTAAAATCCTTTCAAACATGTTTGAAATTTGAATTCAAATTTCATTTTTTGTTTTCTGTCAGCGATTCATGCTATGTTTACATAAGGTGACTATTAAGAAAATGGAGTCGGTCAAATAAAATGATTGGAGGTGGGGAATAAAATTTTTTGTTTCAACATTGAAAGAACAATGTCTTATCAGGTAGTTAATAATGATGGTAATAAACGTTTTATGGAAAAAAGATTTTTTAAATTTAAAAAACACCACTTCCTTTTATATTTTTGAAAATCGTTTTGTATGAGATAAAAAGATATTAAAAAAGAGGGGGAGAAAGAAATAGGGTAGAAAAGATGAGAAATCAAGAAAAGAAAAAAAAAGGGGAAAGGGAAAGATACAGAGGAAATAGAAAGTAAAGAGGAAAATAAGTGAGAAAGTATTGAGAGGAAAGAGCCAATAAAAAACCTGAGAGAGAAATTTTAAATGTATGTATGTATATATATATATATATATAAAGAAAAAACAACTAATGTTTGTGCGAACACACAACTTGCCAGACAACCTAACAGCTTAGACAAAAAAAAAAAAAATCCCCAAAAAGGAAAGAAAGAAGAAAGAGCAAAAAGGCAAACACTATCCTACTCAGTAAAGTGCTCAACACCCAGATTATTATGACAGAGTCAATGTCAACACTTAACAAAGAACAGCCTGAGTCATTACTGATGTTTCCCCACTCTTGCAGTCTTCAGACAACTAGATTGCTAATGTAAGTAAATGTAGTTAAATGATTAAGTGAAACCTATTATTTATAATAAATATATACATAAATAATTTATTAAATTAAAATTATATATATATAGTTGACTTTTATTTGCACAGTTAGCATTAAGAATATTTTTGAGCATTCTGAAATTTAAAAATTTTGAAAACTTTACATTTATAAGATTTTATTTCTATTTATAAAATAAAATTCTTATATTTACTCTGGTAAAATGCCTATATGGACTGAAATGTGTTGGTAAAGAAAAGTTTTCCTTTTTAGCTTTATTTATGCTGTCTTTTTACAGATATATTTTATTTATAACTGAACATACGCTTATAATTATATCACATTATAAACATTGGTTCTTATCTGATCACAGAAGTTAAACACCATCGTGATTGGTCAGTAACTAGATGGGTGACCACTTGGGAATACTAGATACCGTAAGCTGAGATGTGCATGAGTGGTGTAATTACGAATAACTCAGAATGAAAAATCGAATAGTTAGAATTACAGCCAGGTTCATTATATTCACTTATGCACAAATACCCTTGGGCACTCATAAATCAAAAAGAAACATGATCACCTAAATATATCATATCTGTCCTGTCCCTACCAAAACACATTGGGTCAGCACAGTAGGGTAATAGGCCATTCCTTTCTGGAAGCTGGGGAATGTCTACATTAATCAACAAGCCTTCACAAGAGGAAGGTTAACAGAGCAACACCTTTCCATTGCACTCTGGTTGGGTTGACCTTTGTGATCATCCCAAATGCAGGCGACTCAGGTGTGCTATTTCTAAGTGTGGGGTCTACATTGTGTTCACCCAGACAATCAAGCCAAAAACAGATTTTTTTTCTTTTTCTTTTTAAATTGTAAAAAAAAATCCTTGTAAGTACCACAAACATCATCCACACTTACAAAATGTAAATAACTTCATCATTTTTGCTAATTTGTCATTCTGAGGGTTGGAGTTGTTGCGAGGCAAGTTAAACTGATTTAAAATTTATATTTCAAGAGGGTGCCAAAAATTTAATAATAAAAAAACAAACAAACAAACTTTGATTTAAAATTTATAATTCCTTGGGGTGAATTAATATTTGTGATAAGTAACTTTACATTATTTTGGGCGAATTAACAGAAAAGATCCAAGATATATTTATGAGACATTGTTATGCAGATACTGTAGCGAGTACAAAATAATAATTAATTTTACCTACTCCCTTCAAATTTGGGTCAAAAAGACAGAAAGAAATTTCTGAGCCTATGTGACATTTTCTTTGGACTAATGAAAACCTCGCCTTCACAGAAATAACTGTTAAGCCAAGAAAAAGAAAGAAAATAATGAGCGTATGCTTTTTTGATATAAAATGAAAAAAAAATTAACGAGATGAGTGGCTGAAGTCATGTGTAACATTTAATTTCTGTTCATATGTTCAGTATTCTTGCAAGTGTAAAAGTCACTCACCAATTATATTATCAGCCTTGAACCAAACACATGGCACTTCAAAGAATTTTCTTTCAACAATCCAAGAAAGTTAAGTATTTCAAACTCTCTCTGTCTTTTTGGACATATGCAGACCATATATCCCTTCTACGAACAACTCTCTTATCTTTGTTTTAAATATTTTTGAATAGCATTTTGTGTCAGATTATTTAACCTGTTGTATGAACATTTCCTTTTCATGACAATTTATTAAAACTATGGACTTTAAAAAATTTTGAGTTGCTTTCCTGAAATAATCTACTGATACACCTTCAAGTATGACAATTCGTGAATTCCTTTATTTGTTTTCTTAAAATTACCCGTGTTTTCTCGTCATTATTATTTTCCATAAGCCCCACGCCACTATAATACCATTTATTGCAAGAGTTATTTTTTGCAAACAGCAGATAGTGATGTGTTTTGTATACAACACATAGTTTTCCTGGGGACTAAAAATCTCCTAGAAGAGTTGATTGAATACATTTTTTTTTAGCAACCCTTTGTGGGTTAAAGTCCAAACACATTCTTGGATTACAAGAATAATGCTTTTACATTTTGCAAGTGGATACGGCATTAACAATTATTTTGAGATAACAAGGATGTGTCCAGACATAAGTTCTACTATTTAACTCATAGCTGGAGGATAAAACACACTTGTCACTATGATATCCTGTGTTGAACGAGAAAGAGAGAAGTTTTGTACTTTTTATACAACTTCATACAATGCCATCTAATGAGCATTAAGAGAAGTATGGCAGAAAAGCTGGTATAATCTGATAAATGTAATATAGATATTTTAATATGTATGAAACTGATTGTAAAAAAAAACAAGAAAAGAAAAAATATCTATTATTTAAAAGGCTTTTGTATACCACATATACTTGCGTATCATATGACTTTTGAAGATCTAATTTTGAAGTTAATTTTAAGGGGGTTGCATTACACACCATGGTATGATGCGACTCACGAATCTCACATCATAAGATTTGTATTTCATATATGATGTGAGCTCCTTAAAATTAGCTTCAAAATAAGGTCTTCAAAGTTGCATGATACATGTCTATATACAGGATACAAAAGATTCGTTGTACCAAGTAAAATTAATAATATTTACCTCGAGTTTGTTTATGCCATTCACCATCCATGATGACAGTATCTGAACATGAATATTAAAAAAAAGGAAAACAAGTTTTTTTAAACTGTTATTAAAGTTCAAAAAGAAAAATACATAAATAAAAATTCAGGAAGTACTGAAATGTTTTTAGCCTGAGAGAAAAAAACAAAACAGTGTTTGGTTAGATTTTAGGAACTTGGTCAGGCTGTGAGAGCTCTCTTATACAAATATTGTAACCTTATAAAATTATTAGATGAAATAGCATAGCAGATAGTTGATGGTTAGTAGGGGGCATGTGGTTTGGGCAGTGCACAACCTCCATATACTATCAGCCACGCCTAGGAATCAGAGAGCTAAAATGATGCAATATTTTACTTTATTTTTTTTATGATGATGCAATTTTTTTACATTGCTTTGTTAATTTTAATTTATTTTTTTATCCATTTTTAAATTCTTTTTA
This sequence comes from Ascarosepion bandense, assembly GCA_037127315.1. NCBI lineage: Eukaryota > Metazoa > Mollusca > Cephalopoda > Sepiida > Sepiidae > Ascarosepion > Ascarosepion bandense. Next base: position 1,315,503 of record JBBBDQ010000792.1, on the reverse strand, counting down.
TTTGAATCTATTTTCTTTTTTACTTTTAATGCTTTTTTTTTCTTTTTCACTTTCTAATGCCATTTTTACTTTTTATGCCTAAATGATGCAATATTTCTTCCAGAGTTATGCACTGACAAATTATATACATTTGTTTATTTTCTCAATTATTTATTATTTACTTTTAGTATTATTTTCATTTTTTATAAAATTTACTTCAATAACATTATATAATAACCAATTTTACATTTGTTTCTTTTTTTTTTGCTTGTTTATTTTTTTTTAATTATTTCACTCCAAGCAAGGTGATAAATCCATTAAGACACAAGGGTGTGTGAGTGTGAGAGAATATGAGAAAAAGAAAACATTAAGAAGAGATAAAAATAAAAGAACAGGATTTAAGAAGACAGAAGATAATTGACATTGCATTTTTGTTTTTGAAGATCAAAGTTGACTGGAAAGCAAGAAGCCAGAAGAGAAATCTAAAAGTGAGAAGTGTGAGAGAAGAAACTATTAGCATAGAACTTGCAGTTACATCTAGTAATTTTAACTGTAAAATAATGAAACTTTGCCCCATCAATCTAGTATTGCATTAAATTTCATAGTCTAGATACCATAGAGAAAGGTTCATTAGAGCAATTACCATGAAAGTATTTATAGAGAAGGCATGGAGAAGCTATGTTACAAGAGTGGGAAAGTGACTGAAGTCAAGATGCCAGGTCAAGGCCAGTAACATTGCAGAGTCATTGAATTTTATCAAGAATCTGTAAATAGATAGCAGAGGTACCAGACCAGTGCCAGTAATATTCAATGCATGGACAAATGGTAGACAAAAATGTCTAAGGTGGATTCTGGCAAGAAAAATTGTCTAGCATGACACAGTGAACCAATTTTCTTTGCAGCAGATCAAGCAATTAGTTCAGTTACAATCTTTCTACTTAATATTAGTGGAAAATGTTAGTCAGAGAAAGTGTAACGAGTCACTTTCCTGGAAGTTAACATCAGCCATGCTGATAAAAGGCAAAAATGTATTCTTTCAGATGTTTGTTTTTGTAATGCTAAAGTAACAATTTATACAGAATTTAAATTCTGTACTGATTTGATACTTCAACCTGGGTTAAACATGCCACCATACCAATACATTAGTAGCGTATTGCTGCTGGTTGAGAATAGTAATTTAGGTCCTTTTTTTTTGCTTTTTTGAAAAATCAAGTACAAAAATCAGTAGGTGCATATACCCTAAGGAAAGGTATTGATCCATCACTTCTCCCTCTAGCTATGGTTTAAATAGCAGGAAAGATTGGGTTCTATAGTCTTGGTTGACAACCAGTCTACCACAGAAACTTAAAGTAATGTCAACCTACTGTGGGAAAATCAGTAAATCATGTCTCTTTTCAGACATGATCACATATGAGGAGGAGGGCGTCTGGGTAATTTTTGAGGCTGCACGAGTAGTCAGTCAGTTAAGGGCCATACATGATACACACTTTTAGGCGATCATGTCTTTAAAGAGTCATAACTGACTGGGCAGAAGATTATCCAACAGTAGGTTGCCATTGCTTTCTGCAGTAGACTGGTTGCCAGCCAAGAACCCAATTTGTCCTATAATTTAATCCATAACTGGAGGGAAGAGACGGGTTAATAATACCTTTCGCAAGGGTATTTGTGTGCAAGTGAATGCAAGGAATTCAACCGGAAATTGAACTCGGCACTCAGATTTCTCATTCTGAGCCGATATGCACTGCACCACAAAACGCACATTCTATCGAGTATCAGTTATGTACCATACGTGATAAATAAAGACATGACTGACTGGGCAGAAGATTACCCCTCAGTATGTTGCCAGCCAAGGCTATAGAACCCAATTTGTCCTATTATTTAACCCATAACTAGAGGGAAGAGACGGACCATTTCTCAAGGGTATTTGTGCGTAAAAGTGAATGCAAGGAATTCAACTGGAATTCGAACTCAGCACCCCGATTTCTCGTTTCGAGTCGATATCCACTGCACCGAAAACTCAACGTTTAAAGTTTATAAAAAATAAATAAATAAATAAAATAAATAAAAAAACAAAAAAAAACCCTGACCTTATGTCGCATCCAGCCTTTACCAGAAACTTACCCACTGAATGGATGTGACACAAAGTCGGTTTTTAACGTGGAAATTCCAAACAAAAATTTACCAGAAATACCCTGCTGATAAGTTTGGGTTTTCCAAGTCTTCTGTTGGGAGGACCCAATGAACAAGATTTAACAAGAACAAGAGATTTTTGATTGAAGCAACAAAAATATTTAAAAATATTGATGCCTTAGTTAAACTTATAAATTAAAAATTATTAAATACAATGAAAATTACTAAATTTATCAATCTTTTGGTGTTTCTTAAAATTAAAAACAAAAAAAGAGAAAAAAAACAAACAGGTGCGTGTAAAATCTTTTTCGTATAAAAACTTAAATCCTGTCCAAATTCAAAAGTTTAATAAACATTAAAAGTTAAATTAAAAAACGAAACAAACAAACAAAAAAAAAACGCACTTTGAAAATTTAGGAAAAAATTACATTTTTTAATTTTTTTATTTTCATAATTATTTTGACTAAAACAACCTTAATCGTTCATTTAAGTGATTTGTTAATTTAACCGTTTTTTAACCATAATAAAAAATTAAAATTAAAATTTAGAAGTTTACAGCCGTGCTTTTTTTATGACTAAAAAAAAACTATTGAAATTTTTTAACCATTTCGTCCCATTTCTAAACATCCGCCTTCAACATCTAAGAAAAGTAAAACTAAAAGCAAGAAATCGTAACAAATAGCACAAAAAAATCTTTATTTATAAAAAAAAAACAACCAACAAATATTATTTTTAACAGAGAGCAAAGATGTGACAATTCCAACGGAATAAATTAATTTTTATTTCAAAATTTCATAATTTTTTTAACAATTTTTTTTGTTATGATAACAAATAAAAAACTTAAAAAAACAAATAAATTTTAAACAAGAAAATTCGTCTGATTTTTTTTTTTATTGAAAACAGAAACTTTCTATATTTTGAAAGAGGTTAATAAAATAATGTTTTTCTTTTTAGTTTTTAATTTAAAATTTTCAAATTCTTTGGAAATTTAAGAAAGACTTCATTTAAGATTTCTTTTATGTCAAATTACGTAGTCTTTTTTTTTTAACTCAAAAAGTTTCCTAGAAAAACACAAACTTATAGGATAGAATTGTTTCTTATTTCTAAACTAAAAATATTTCGGTTAAATAAGTTAATAACATTTTTAAGCAGATAAAAGAAATAAGTGATCATTAACGAAAGAACTACATGCTTTTCTTTAGTTCGAATGTTTTGTTTTTATAGAGGATTTCGGAACTTACTTTTGTTGGTCAAGCAGAAGCAGCCATCAAAATTAGATTGATGTCACGCATGCGCAACACGAAAGCAAGTTAGAAGTTACTTCCCTTTAAGCATTAAAACAATTTTGTCATAATATAAAAAGCATTACAGAGAAAATTATTCTTTTCAGTTTTAATTTACAAGTTTAAAACTTAAATAAAAATTTTGAATTTTACCCAACCCATTCTTATTGGGTGCTCCATACATTCGGCTTTGTGCCACATTTGCTTAGAAAATCATAAAGGGCACTTTGACGAGATCTAATGGTTAGCAAGCTTGTCTCATTAGCACAATTACAACTCATTGAGTACCCCATACTTTTGGCCTACACTTAGAAAATCACCACACAAATCTTTACAATATTAATCTGAAGGTTATCATCAACATCAAAATCATTATTTTTGAAGCACCTAAACCAATCTCTGCATGTTGTTTTTGACAGAGCATGTTTACCATAAGCCTCAACAAGAATTCTATGTAATTTAGCTGCAGATTTCTTTTGAGTAAAGTAGTGCAGTAAAATTTCCCAATTTTGTTTACACTTCGGCAAAATGACATACACTGAATTTCAAGCATGCTTATAGTACTTCCTTATAGATGCGTTACCATCTGAAAATATACACAGGCAACCCTGGGAACACTATCTGTTGGAAAATAGCAAGAACTTATTCAAGGTCTTAATAGGAATAAACAAAGACTAAATTGCTATACCATGTAATTAAAAAAATTGAGTTTCTTTAGTTATTACTAGAGGCAAACTGTCTTCATATGGATAGAAAAGAAATTCAGTAAATACATAAAAATAGAAAGGGATGGAAGACAGGGATGCATCTTCTCGCTGGACTTATTTAACCTTTACAGGGAGGCAAACCTGAGAGAATTAAAAGTCCTACCAAGATTCATTATTGGTGGCCACAATTTTAACAGCATGAGATATGGAGATGGCACAGGAATCCCTACAGAACGTAGTGAAGGAAATCAAGAGAAAAAGACAAAACATGAATTGTAAGAATAATCAGCAAGAATTAAGATTATCTGAGCTTGTGAATAATTTTGTGAAGAAGTGTATTTTTATGAAACAGCAAAAAAAATATGCAAACTGCTAGCAAAAGAGACACAGACATTGTTTTGATAAATATTTGATTGTTGTCAAAGTTAATAATGTGGGCAAAATTTCCGTGCCAGGAAAAAATGTTTTGAAACCAGTGTAGCCAAGGCCAGATAATACGGGCCTTGAAATTATGTAAAGAGATTGAACTACTACTAACTGGGTTTGGAACTCAGATCAAGTAAGACATAGGGAAAACTGCAGACGAGCGCAGCCTCTGGCCTCCTTGATGTGCTGACACCTTAGACTCCACTTCCTACTCTATGCCATGTCATCTGATAAAAAGACATGCTGTCTAGATTTGTTTATATCTACATGTTACAGCCACTCCCCTTTTATGTAAACCCCTGCACACCAGTGGCAGTACTGCCTTGCTTGAAGTGAAATGATTATTGAAAAAACATTAAAAAAATTTAACAACATTAATGAGTCAATATCAAAGTCATTTTGGAAATATTGCTTTATATAAAAAAGTAAGACAAATGATTGATTTGGTTTTGGTTTAGCAACCAATTGCAGATTATTGGAACCAGAGTATATTATTTTAGATTGTAAGAATTTGCGAGTGATAATAATGTTTTACTATAACAAGTCCTGCTAATTAATAGAAGAGGAGTGGAATCATGTTTTCTCAACGATATTTTTGTGTAAGTAAATATAATGAACTTGACTGAAACTGGAACTAAGTTTTCCGATTTCCAATTCCGAGCACTTATCCATAACACCACCCGCACATTTAAGCTTATAGCACCTGGTATTGCCAAGTGGTCCCCCGCTCTAAAAGAGTCGTTCTGAAATGATAGGAGGATTTTTAAAAATTGCCAAATACATATCCCGTAAGAGAAAAGCAATCTGCGATAGAAATTGTATTTAATGTTTTTATTTGTTATGAAATTTAATAATTGACTATATTTTGGATGTTTAATTAGTATCTTTATTAATTGCAATCAGTCAGTTCAGTGTGATACACGCTTGGGTGATCATGTCTCTTTCGATCCATGACTGACTAGGCAGAAGATTTGCCTGCAGTAGGTTGCCATTTCTTTTTGCAGTAGACTGGTTGCCAACCAAGGCTATAGAACCGTATCCGTGCTGCTATTAAGTTCTTTTATCTACATCTGTCAGTTAAGTGTCCTACATGATACACGCTTGGGTGATCATGTCCCTTTTGATCCATGACTGACTAGGCAGAAGATTTGCCTGCAGTAGCTTGTCATTACCTTCTATGGTAGACTGGTTGCCAATGTAGGCTGTAGAACCTAATCTGTCCTGTTATTTAACCCATAGCTTGGGAAAGGGACAGATTAATACCTTTCTCAAGGGTATTTGCGAGTAAGTGAATGCAATGAATTCAACTGGAATTCGAACTCAGTTCTCCGATTTCTGATATCCACTGCACCACAACGGACTATAGTACAAGAACAAATTAGACTAAGATCAACAGATTAGTTTCCCTTTTTGAAATATTGTTTTTGAAAATATTCCGAGCCAGTATCATTACACCATCCGCACACCCAAGCTCACAGCACCTGGTATTTCTAAGTTGTCACCCATCTACGGCATTGCTTAACTTCAGTGATCGTACAGAAAGCTGCCTGATGATTCCAGTCACAATTTCTGAGAATCAATGGATATACCTGAAGAAACACGATTTGCATATAAAACTGGGACCTGCTCTATAGCTGATGATTTATAAAATGATTTGCTCAGTGATAAAAAAAATATATAACATTAAAATTTACTTTCTAATTATATAGACTCCCATTCATGTTATTGTCACAACGTTTCGAGTTTATCAGATGTATATCAACCCGGATAACCCAAAAGGAATTCTGAAGGGAACCCTTTATTTAATCTACGGGCCAGAGATTGAACTCATTACCACTATATATCACCAAATTTACGAATGAACGTTTTAATCCACTTGGTAGTTAAATTTATATTATTTTGCTAAGTCGACGCTTGCTCAATTCAAGTGCAGTCGGGTATATTTCGTATCATTAAATATGCCACAAAGAATTGATGAAGATGCTCAGCAGCCTCGACATATTTGGGAAAGATATAAGAGTAATCAAGAATCTCTACTAGCAGCAAACTGCTTACATACGTGTAACACTTTCGCCTGGGCCGGCTGGCTAGTAATACTTGTTCTCATCAACGGTCGTGACGGCACCAGGTGTGACACTGCCACCCGGCTGGTCGGTTGGTTCAGTCACTGTTGCTGGTCTGGGAATGGATCCTGCTGCGATGATGTCAAAACAGTGAATATCGTCATTTTATCAGCATGAAAAAGGCAAGCGATTTTATAAGAGAGAAAATAAAAAGTTTTGGGACCCTGTTGTCAAATTAATGATTGGCGTTTCATTGAAGTGTATATACATATATGTCATTTTGGTTGCAGTTTAAACTTTGTCATCCTTGGCTACAGGTTATACAACACATTGGTCATTTTGGTTTCCAGGTTATACAGCGTATGTTGCTCTGGTATACATCCTGGTATACCACAGAACAGCCTAAGCTGAAACTATAAACTGAAGATGCCAAAATCAACTAAGTATTGAAATTTAAATAGTGTTTTTACAGAGGAGGGAAAATGTGACACAGAAATCTGAAGTTTCATTGAAACAGACAACATACCAGTACACTACTATGATGCTGCAATATTAGATTGAGAATATTAACTTAGGTTCTTTTTTGAAGATCAAGTCACAAGTACAAAAATTTAACAAGTCTTTATGCAGAGGTGAGCTTTGCAACACTGAAAACTGAAAGTGCAGTAGTAGTGCAATTTACTCACGAATGAAGAAGAGACTTAAAGCAACAGAAATTTGGTTCTACAGAAGGATACTGAGAATACTATGGATTGTATATGTGAACAACAACAAAGTTTTAGAAGATATAAAAAGCAAAAGGGCATATTCAGGGCACATAATGAGAAAAGAGGCCTTGAAGAATTTGATGCTCACTGGATATGTTGAAGGCAAGAGGGATAGAGGAAAGAGTGAATATGCAATCTAACAAGCTTGTGTAAATGATTGGTAGAACAAAGATTAGGAGGGATAGCAAAGCTTATTCAGAGCTAAAAAGAAGAGGAAATTGTGGGGGGCTATTATTGCTCAAATCCTGAAGAGACACAACACAGAAGAAGAAGAGTCATTTTAGCTTAGAACAAGATGACTACTGCAGAATTAAACTGAAGAGACTAGTAACTGTTACCCATATAGGCACTGGTTGTATAGAAAGTGATGTTTCAGTATGATATAGTCATAAGCCAATAGTGATAGATGTTTCAGTATGATATAGTCATAAGCCAATAGTGATAGATGTTTCAGTATGATATAGTCATAAGCCAATAGTGATAGATGTTTCAATATGATATAGTCATAAGCCAATAGTGATAGATGTTTCAATATGATATAGTCATAAGCCAATAGTGATAGATGTTTCAGTATGATATAGTCATAAGCCAATAGTGATAGATGTTTCAGTATGATATAGTCATAAGCCAATAGTGATAGATGTTTCAATATGATATAGTCATAAGCCAATAGTGATAGATGTTTCAGTATGATATAGTCATAAGCCAATAGTGATAGATGTTTCAATATGATATAGTCATAAGCCAATAGTGATAGATGTTTCAGTATGATATAGTCATAAGCCAATAGTGATAGATGTTTCAGTATGATATAGTCATAAGCCAATAGTGATAGATGTTCTTCAGTATGATATAGTCATAAGCCAATAGTGATAGATGTTTCAGTATGATATAGTCATAAGCCAATAGTGATAGATGTTTCAGTATGATATAGTCATAAGCCAATAGTGATAGATGTTTTAGTATGATATAGTCATAAGCCAATAGTGATAGATGTTTCAGTATGATATAGTCATAAGCCAATAGTGATAGATGTTTCAGTATGATATAGCCATAAAGCCAATAGTGATAGATGTTTCAGTATGATATAGTCATAAGCCAATAGTGATAGATGTTTCAGTATGATATAGTCATAAGCCAATAGTGATAGTGTTTCAGTATGATATAGTCATAAGCCAATAGTGATAGATGTTTCAGTATGATATAGTCATAAGCCAATAGTGATAGATGTTTCTGTATGATATAGTCATAAGCCAATAGTGATAGATGTTTCAGTATGATATAGTCATAAGCCAATAGTGATAGATGTTTCAGTATGATATGTCATAAGCCAATAGTGATAGATGTTTCAGTATGATATGGTCATAAGCCAATAGTGATAGATGTTTCAGTATGATATAGTCATAAGCCAATAGTGATAGATGTTTCTAGTATGATATAGTCATGTACAATAGTGATAGATGTTTCATGATATAGTCATAAGCCAATAGTGATAGATGTTTCAGTATGATATAGTCATAAGCCAATAGTGATAGAGCAAGGTATGCTTAATGAAAGATAGCAATTGGATCTACATAATTTCTGCCAAATCTAACCTTGCTTCCCTTGCTCTCCAAAAAATTCTTGTTTTTCTTTCTTTTCACTTCACTGGCCGCACTTGATTTGTTTATACTCTTATACTACCATATGTATGCATGACTAAGAAATATCTATCAAAAATCTTTGTTAACAATGAAAATATTTTATTGCCATTTTTATGTTAGTCATTTTTTTAAGTACATTTTAACATGTTTACAGTACATTTTAAAAGTAAACCAAAATAGATTTTTGTTTGTTATTAACTGATTTCTAATTTAGAAATACTATGAAAATACATAGGGGCAAAAATTTGTTGTACAAAAATGTTTTTTCAAGGTACAAATATTTTTTTATCTGGACATTGATAATAAAACATAAATTATAGTTTTACTGTGTCACTATAGTTGTGATGTCCACTTCAAAAAGCAAAGTGTGATCTTAAGTGTTCTATATTATAGTGAGTCGATGGGTTCTTCAAAATGTTTGGGTGAACATGACATTTTGATCTATGACTAGGCAGATGATTTTTCTGCAGTAAAAATGCAATTTATTTCTGTGGTAGACTTGTTACCAACCAAAGCTATATAACCCAGTCTGCCCTGCTATTCAACCCATAGATGGAGAGACAAAAGATGGATTAATGCATTCCACAAGGCGTATTTGTGTTTAGTTTAAGTAAAGACAATAAATTTAACTGTAATTTAAACTTGGCTCTCCAATTTCTCATTCTGAGCTATTATCCATTGCATGTAGTGCACATCCTAGTTCTGTGCTTAAATTCATAAATCTATGTACCATTTTAATGGAAAGTTCATCAGAACAATTAACCATGAAATTCTTTATAGAAAAGGCATAGAGAAGCTACATTATGGCAGTGGAAAAGAGACTGAAGCCAGTTCATGATTAATAATATTACTGATTCTTTTTTGGATTTTATCAAGAATCTCTAAATATATAGCAGAAACACCAGACCATATATAGCAGCAATATTCTAAGCATGAATGAACGGTAGACTTAAAAATGTGACATATCATTGATGTATATTGTCTACAAAGAACTGAGGTCGAAGAAGGATGTGAAATTAATATTGGATTCAGACAGTACAAGTTAATAGCTTAGGAAACAGATAGTAAATATTATGGAAATGGTTTTTCATTGATACCAAATAAAAGAATAACACCCATTGACAGAACAACTATAGTATACACATTGAATAAAAACATTAGAAGAACTATCAATAAATGTCCAGCATTCTTTGTAGGAACTTTGAAGATCTACTTTCATGAGTTATCAGGAAACAGAAAGGTTGCGAGAGGAGTGATAAGAAGTTGCTAAAGATTAGAAATCATGCTCATTTGCCATATGCATTCAAGTTGAAACAACTCTCTGATGATGAGGAGATTGAAGATCAAACTGGGAGGTAAGAAGCTGGAAAAAATGTTCCACAAGCACAAAGTACGATGGAACTGTTATCATAGAACTTACGGTTAGATCTAGCTATTTCAATTGAAAAATAATGAGACCTTGCTGCCAATCCAGTATTATGCTTAGATTAATAAAGTCTAGGTACCATAAAGGAAAGGTCATCAGAACAATTACCATGAAAGTATTTTTAGAAAAGATATAGAAAAGCTATGCTATGGCAGTGAGAAAATGACTGAAGGTGAAATACCAATAACATTTTCTATGGAATTATTTAGGACTATTAAGAAACCGGACAATTTCACTAGAAACAAAAAGGAGAGTATTGGATTGCTATGTGATGTTGGTTCTTCAATATGGCAGTGAATGTTGGAAAATATCTTTGAAGATGAAGGAAAAACTTGAAGCAGCTGGAACGTGGTTCTTCAGAAGGATGCTGTGGATATCATAGACTGAGCATGTGAGCAATGATGAGGTTTTGGAAAGGATGGAGATGAAAAGGAAATTAATACTGAGCATCAGGAAAAGACAATTAAAGTTCCTGGGACATATAATGAGGAAGGAGGGCTTGGAGAACCTGTTACTAACAGGCCATATAGAGGGAAAAAGAGACAGAGGAAAGCAGCAGATAACATATTTGAAGGACCTGATCAGGTGGATGACGGAATGAGGGTTGCATGGTGCAACAGGAGAAAGCGTGCTAAGAGCTACAAAGGACAGGGGGATGTGGAAAGCCACGATTGCCTACGTCCTGAAAGGACAGGGCACATACAAGAAGAAAAAGAAGGTTAGAGAAAGTTCTTAGCTACAAAACGCTATTTTTTTCTATATAGTCTCCACCACTGGTTATACATTTTCATCACCAACATACAAAAGCTTTCATTTCATTGGCTAACAACTGTGCAGGGCTATATGAAATGTAACATGTCAAACATGTCATTGCCAACACTGCTGAAACACATTGCACATCACCTATGCTCACAGACACTGATTAGTCTCTATAAACAATCAGGAAGCATTTATGAATTTCTTCTTATATGTAGCATGACCTTTCAGGATATGGGTAGCCATGGCTCTCCACAACTTCCTATCCTTTGTGTTCTCTGGCAATATTTGTTTTGTTTTTTACCAAGCCTTGTGTAACTTCTTATAAACTATAACTTTTATTTCTTTATTACAGAAAGCAGTTTGATAAAATAATGTCTGAAGGAAAAATGTTTACAAATCTGAAGAATTTTAATTGATTTGCATCATATGAATGTCAGTGGATGCAATATATACTGTATGATGCAAATCAATTAAAATTCTTCAGATTTGTAAACATTTTTCCTGTCATTCGACCTAATGAAGCCTAGAATTGTAAAGCGCATAATTAGACCTATTTTCAATGAAATATTTTCCATTTATCATATTTCTTTTTTAATATTGATAAGATTAATATATTAATAGGATCTGTTTTGGGATTTTACCTACATACCACTTTATGTTTGAATTTATAAATATATATGAAAGTGTAAAGCTGAATATTAATAGACATGTTAAAAACAAAGCAACCAGTTTCACTCCTGCTCTTCAGACCTCATCATGAGATTAACTTAAAATAAATTATGGAATGAATGAAGGGAAAAGAAGAGAGACGAAAAAAATTTCAATGTGAAAGGGAAAGAAGTGCTAATAGCAACAAACATTTACACTGTTTACAGAGAGAAGGTTAGTGGGACCTGATGTACAAAGACTCTAACACTCTTAAATGAAATAAAGAGTGTGACTGGGTCACAATTGTGAACCAGTCAACCCTAAAATCAGCAGCACACTTTCTGTTATTTCTGAGGTGCTCACATATGGAGAAACCAAAGGTATTCAGGACAGGATCCTCCATATGCAAGAACCTTAGAAATAATAGAAAGTGTACTGCTGAGTTTAATGTTGACTGGTTCACAATTGTGTCCCGGTCACACTCTTTATTTCTTTTAAGAGTGCTGGAGTCTTTGTATATCAGGTCCTGCTAACCTTCTCTCTGTAAACAGTGTGAATGTTTGCTGGGATTTTTTATCATTAGCCTCTAGCACTTCTATTCCTTTCACATTATTTTTTTTATTTATATCCCCTTTCTTTTTTTCATTCATGCCATAATTTATTTTAAGTTAGTCTCCTGATGAGGCCTGAAGAGCGGGAGTGAAACCAGTTGCTTCATTTTTAACATGCCTAACAGTATTCAGCTTTACACTTTCATATCTATTATCAAAGTTCTGTACCTTCAAAAATATCTTTAAATGCATACATAAAGTTTTCTAATATTGAGTCATGAATCTCTGTTTCTGCTTTTCCCTTTTCCTTATGTCTGGTTGACAAATTTAAATAATAAAAAATCTTTTTCTTTCTTAATCCCATGCCCTTTTTTAACTTCCTGTATATGGATATGTTTTCGGGCTTCTTCCGATATAAAAATTTTGTACCATATTTAAATTAATAAATTTTTGTTTTTGATCACTGCTAATGAAGCAAGAATTTTCTTGCTGAAATGGCCATTCAACAAATTTAAATTTCACAATTCTTTGACATACTATATATATATATATATATATATATATATATATAAGAAAAAATTAAGGCAGACACATTATTTAATGGTAAATCAGAAGTATAGGCCTGTTTCAAGCGAGCCATCATTAGCTTCCGTCTTTATTGTACAGAAGATTTTACACGAATTCGTGTAAAATCTTCTGTAGCGGAACTAATGATGGCGGATTTGAAACAGGCCTATACTTCTGATTTACCATTAAATAATGTGTCTGCCTTAATTTTTTCTTATATGCTATATATGTATTTTTATACATATATATTTAGAGCCCTCTTAGAGAGTAATCCTACCACTGTATGTACAGGATACTCCTTTGGATTCTTCTATATCTACACTGCATGCTGATACATATATATATATATATAAATATATATATTTCTCTGAATGTAAAACAAAAAACCATGCAGTGAAGAAAATTATTTGAAAACCAAAACATCTGCGTAACAAATGTGCATGTACCAGGGATGTGGGGATAGGGGTAACTGAATGAAATAATGTAATGTCAATACTTGTATTTGATACACAATAGAAGCTGATAAATCAATAATTCTTTTGCACTAAATACAAGTGCCGTCTGGAATAGTAATGCTAGCTGAAATTTTTCAACTAAATTTTTCAAATAAGCGATCTGCTTCAAATAAAAGTTCCATCCCGATTTTTTATATCATGATAGCATTACTGTGTTATTAGAATGGAAAAACATTTCTTTGAAAAATAATTAATATGTCTATCGTACGAAATAAACACTGGGGGACGAAATAATTTAATTGCATTGGCACTTCCATAAAAAGAAACAATTTAAGAAGTTATGTTGATGCACCATAATTTTTTATACACGTTAATATTTTTACAATAAAATGAGTTTTAATCCACTGATGTTCGTAAAACATTCAGTATATAATTTTATATGAGTAATATATCACGTTAATTTCAGTTTGGAATATTTATTGTTGTTTTGATATTGATAATAGCATGAACTTTTTATGGAGTGTAACATTGAATAAAAAAAAATAAGCAACATTTACAGCATATTATGCTTTTTTTATTTTAACTCAAATGAAAAATGCCAAAGAATTTTGCCACTTATAGGAAAGGCACTGATGATGGGGATGTGCGTTGTGGTACAGTGGATATCGGCTCGGAACAAGAAACCGGGGAGCCGAGTTCGAATTCCAGTTGACTCCACTGTATTCACTTATGCGCAAATACCCTTGGGAAAGGTATTAATCCGTCTATTCCTTCCAGTTATGGGTTAAATAGCAGGACAGACTGGGTTCTATAGCCTTGGTCGGCAACCAGTCTACTGCAGAAAGCAATGGCAACCTACTGCGGGATAATCTTCTGCCCAGTCAGTCATGTCTCTTTCGAGACATGATCGCCCAACCGTGTATCATGTATGGAACTTAACTGACTGACTGAATGATAGAATGTATCAAAAGTCAAGGGGTAAGATTTAGTGATGGGGTTTTCTTTCTAAATGTTTTTCTATGATCAGGTAGAACAGTTGGGTTTGAGAAGGCTCAAAATAGAAAATAATGTTTTAAATAAAACTATACCTTCAAAGAAAGAAAAAATTTAATCCTTTTTATTTTAATTAACAGGTAAACTTTTCATAAACTTATATTGGATATCAAAAAGTTAATTCTATTTTGTAAATGAATTCAGTATTTAAACTATGTTTATTATTTTTTAAAAATACTTTTGTTACAGCTGTCATTGTAAAACAATATAAAAATTAGCAGTTTTATTTTTTTCATAACACTGAAGAAAATAAACAACATTTACAGCATATGTTTTTTTATTTTGACAAAAGGCAACTCAAATGAAAAATAAAAAAAAATTTTGCCATTCATGAGGGAAAGGCACTGTATAACTGAATATATCAAAAGTTGTTATGCAAAGTTTAGTGCTGGGGATTTCTTTTGGAATGGTTTTCTATGACCATGTAGAACAGCTGGGTTTGAGAAGGATCAAAATCAAGGCATTACTTGAGAATAACCAGTATTATATAATGCTGGAGATCAGCCTGCATAATCAAAATAACCAATTCAATCATTGATAACAATTTTTACCAATTTGGCTATGTTAGTTACTTTGATTTGTGGCTTCCATATAAGTGAAGCCAGTGGATGCTTTACAACAATGCAAAATTCATGCAATTGTGGAGTAATCAAAACAAATTACCATTAAGCAAACCAAAGACCACTAATGCACTTTCTTTAGAAACCTCGATTCCTATGCTCCCGGAATATCAAAAACTATGTGGTACTTTTGCAATTTTATAGCAAATTAGATGTGTACATCTTCATTCAAACTACTTAATTCTAAGAAAACAATGCTGTCTGCACACACACACACACACACACACACACACACACACACACACACACACACATCGGAATATGTATGCACACATTACTAGTTTTAGTAAAGTTATCAAAAGATATACTTTTTACTACTACCACAATTTTTAAAAGATAATTCGTCATTGAACAGAATAACAGGAGCAGTAGATCCATGCCATTTGCAAAATCTGCAATTTCCTAGAAAACTAAAGCAACAAAAATTTTTTTGCCAAGATAGCTGGTGATGAGGCAGAATGCAGGGAAAAGAGGTTCCAAGCCTTTCTCAAGAATGCATGTTCCAACTAACTAAAACTACCTAAAAAGTTTTTTACCAAGATAATTGATGATGGTTAAGAATGCAGGGAAAAGTGAATCTAAGCCTTTCCCAAGACTGCAAGTTCTTACAAAACTAAAACAAACTGAAAACTTTTGCCCAAGAAAACTAGTGATGAGACAGAATGCAGGGAGAAGTGGATCCATGCCTTTCTCAATACTGTAAGTTCATACAAAACTGAAACAACCTAAAAACATTATTGTCAAGATAACCGATGATGTGACAGAATGAAAGGAATAGTGGATTCATGCATTTCCCAAGACTGCATGATATTACAAGTCTAAAACAATCTGAAAACGTTTTTGCCAAGACATTTCTTGATGGGGCAAAATGCAGGGAAATGTGTATCCATGCCTTTCCCAAGATTTCAAGTGCCAACAAAATTAAAACAACCAAAAAACTGTTTTGCCCAAGATAACTGGTAATGCAACAGTATGCAGGGAAAAGAGGATCTATGCCTTTCTCAAGATTTCAATTTTCTTCATGACTAAAATGACCTAAAAACATTTTTGTCAAGATAACTGGAGATTGAACAGAATGCAGGAAGAAGGGGTTCCATGACTTTTTCAAGACTGCAATTTCTTATAAATCAAAAACAACTTAAATACTTTTTTGCCAAGTTGTCTGGTAATATGACAGTATACAGGGAGAAGTGAATCCATGCCTTTCTGAATCCATGACTGCTAAAACATCTAATCTAAAACAACCCAAAAACTTTTTTGCCATTATAACTAGTGATGGAAAAGAATGAAGGGAGATCTGGATCCCTGCCTTTTCCAAGTCTGCAAAACAACTTAAAAACTTGAGTCATTTTTTAAATATCCTCGCCAGGTTGAGACTTTTATATGGATGCCATGCAAACTTGTTTGGATATTTATAAACTGTCAGTTGTATACAACCATTTTCTCAGATCCAAGATAAAAAATGGTTTTGAGTGATTGAAGCATTTGGGTCTTGGCAAAGACTATCCTTCTCCTTGAGTCATGTTTTTAAATATCCTCATCAAGTTGAGACTTTCATACAGATGCTATGCATGGTGAAAAACCTGTTCAGAAATATCTAAACTGTCAACTTCATACAACCATTTCTCAGATCAATGATTGAAAATGGCTTGATGCGAATGATGTTTGACTCTTAATAAGAATCATCTTTCTTCAAACCTTGTAGACTTTTGCTGCAGAATCACAAACAAAGAGCTATGCCAAATAACAGAAACCACATCAGTTGAGGATTTTCAACAACAACAATAACTAAAATTGTGTTGTCTTGTAACTTGAAGAGAAAATAATGACATAACCAAGATGTCAAGGTTCCATGTTTTTTAAACAATAAGATAGCAGCCCTCATCAAAACTGGAAAGCATAAGAACAATTAGTGAACTTGAGAAACCAATTTTACTCAAAAATTATTTTAAGAGAAAGATTTTATAAATTTCAACTGAAACTAGCTGCTTGGTCAATGAATGCCAAATATTTCCTTATTAGGAAATGGTTAATATTTCTATCACCATTTGTAGTAAATTAATACAGACAAATTCAGTAGAAATTCGATTCTATTTTCTGGACTGTTTTAATATTGCCCATCATGTTTGAAGATTTTATAGATAATAAATACCTGCAATAAATGTGTTTTCATGACCTGTCACGATTTAATTTTACTTTTTGAAATGCTTTTCTTTCTTCTTTTACATTGGTCAATCTTATTTAAAGTCTTCAACTCAATTTTACCTTTAAAAATAAAAATCAGTCAGTTAAGTGCCATACGTGATACATGCTTGGGCAATCATGTCTCAAAAGGTGACATGACTGACTGGGTAGAAGATTATCCTGCAGTAGGTTGCCATTGCTTTCTACGGTAGACTGGTTGCCGACCAAGGCTATAGAACCCAATCTGTCCTGTTATTTAACCCATAACTGGAAGGAATAGACGGATTAATACCTTTCCCAAGGGTATTTGCGCGTAAGTGACTGCAATGAATTTGGCTGGAATTCGAACTCGGCTCCCCAATTTCTCGTTCCGAGCTGATATCCAATGCACCATAACACACATCCAAAAAATAAAAGTACATATCTTATACCCCACATGCTACTTGACTTGCCACTGAGCTATATGCATAAAAAATTACATAGTTCTTTTTTTGTCTTGTTTTATAGTAAGTGTTTGCAATTTTTTTATAATTCTTCTTTCTTTTTTTTGTATTATTATTATTAGTAGTTTTATCAGACAGCTTTCTGGGCTTGACAACAAGTTCTTCATATTAAGCAGCAGCTGCTGCTGCTTAAAACCTGAGAAAAATGCAAGCTGTTAACATAGATAAAATAAAGGACTTTTTCTCTTCCTCAAATGAATATATCTTCTCTATTTGAAAAGTCAATTTTACCAAGTGCATTGCATTATTATTAGTTACACCAGCTGTCTTCTCAGGTGTTCCCCATGCTCGTGTGCCTAAGGATACACATAAGTATTTATGTGTGTGTAAAATACAAGTACAAACAAAGACAAAACAAAAACTTTTCTTTACCAACATGTTTTATCCTCTGATGGACTTTATCAAGGCAAATTTAAATTTGTTTGTTTATAATTATTAATTATAATCCTTCTTATTATAATAAAGAATGTTGTGCATTTATTTGTGCATATATATATATATATATATATATATATATATATATAAATAAAAACAGAAAGTGGCATGTACATGAAATTTTAAAACTGATCCAGCCATATATATATATTTGTTTTTTATCTCTTGTCACACTCATGGAGAGAAAAACAATTGTGAGGCAGCACCAGCTCAGTTCATTCTCTTTACTACCAGTTATTAAACATTACTACCAGTTATGAAAGTTCTTGCCATGTGTTTGCCCCTTAACAGTGCCTTATTATTTTATTTTTTTGCAATAATTTTTTTTTAATCATTTCACCCCAAGCAAGGCAGAACTGCCACTGGTGAAAGAGGTGAGATGAGGAAATGGAACCAGTTACAGAGGAATCAGAGAATGAGTAAGAACAGGATGAGAATACAGGTGTGAAGCGGGAAGTTTGAGAGTAGAGTGGAAAGGAAGAAGAACATGATACAAGGTTTGTCATGGAAAGGATGTGAGTGAAGGTGAGATGGCAATTGACTTTGCATTTAAATTCTTGAGGATTGTAGTTTTCAGGGAAGTAAGTATATGGAAGGGAATTCCACAGGTGGGAAGTAATATTAATAATTATAATTACAATAAATCTACACTTTAAACAAAAAGTTCATGGCTTCTCACACTTTTTTCTTTTATACCAACTTTTCTCATTGGAACAACCCTTATTTCTGTTTTTAATATATATATATATATATATATATATATATATATATATATATATATATATATTAAAAACAGAAATAAGAGTTGTTCCAATGAGAAAAGTTGTTATAAAAGAAAAAAGTGTGAGAAGCCATGAACTTTTTGTTTAAAGTGTAGATTTATTGTAATTATAATTATTAATATATATATATATATATATATATATATATATATATATATATATATATAGGGTGTCCCAGAAGTTGTTTGATTAAATGTCTGTCTGTCGTTTGATTAAATGCTTCCAAAAAACTGGATCAGTTGGTGACTGTGAGAGATGTGGTCGACGAAAGAGTGCAACTGATGAAGAAACATCCACCATGGTTCTGGCGAATGTTGCTAGAATCCCCGTGAAATAAGTAAAGAAAATAAGCCAGGAGCTATCAATTAGCAAATCATCAGTACATCATATTCTTAAAACACAGAAAGAGAATTGATACATGTGTTAATGCGGAGAGTGAACAATTTGAGCATCTGTTATGATTATGATCAATAAAATTGATATTCATATGTATTTTTATAAAAATCTGGATGGTGTGTGACTTCTGGGACACCCTGTATACACACACACACAGAGTGAGAAAGAGAGAGATTATACATATATTATACCTTACATCCTGGGTATGACAATAAACTACATCTAGCAATAAGACCTCTCATCAGATGGAGTAGTGTAGAATCACATCTTAATTGATATTATTCCCAGGTCCACCCTGACCTGCGGTGGTAGCATCTGTTAGGGTCTCAGCTTTGGCCAAATAGTGAACCCCCAAACTTGAGTCAAAGCACTATGAAAGTATAAAAATACATTTCTTTGTCAAAAAGATTCCGGCAATAAATTTTAATAGCACAAAAAACAAAATTACCAAAGCCCCCAAGGAAATTAAATTTTGTCATTAAATGACCCATCAGGACTTGATATGTCTTTAAACAAACCAAATCAAACCTTAGACCTTATATAACTTATAAAAATAGATTCTGGCAAGAAAATTGTCTAGCATGACAGAGGGAACCAATTTTCCCAACAGCAGACCTAGCAACTGATACAATATAATCTTTCCACATCATGTCAGAAAATGTTAACCTGAAAAGGTGCAATGGGTCACTCTAGTGGAGGTTAGCATCAGCCATGCTGATTTAAAGCAGAAAGAGGTCTCAGATTATTAAAAGAGAGTAGTTCATTTTAGCAACATTGAAATTAACAAGTCATTCCTTGCTCCAGTTAACAATAGATTGTGGGTCATTTTAATGATCAGCTGCCCATTTGATCTTATTTAACCCTTCAGACTTACCATTAAAACAGGAGTAAATAATTGTATAATCAGCATAGATACTGAGTTGTAAACTGGTGAGCTGAGAAAGTTCATTGATTAAAATTAGGAGCAACATAGGTCCAAAGGGAACCTATTTTGTTTAAGGCAAAAACACTGAGATCAGAAGGCATATTGATATGACCAAGGATGCATTTCAAAAGCTGAGTAGAGTAGAGTATTGAAAGACAAAAAAATTTTGTTGGAAACAAAGAAGGGAGTACTGTATTATATCATGTCTGTTCTTCAATATAGTTGTGAATGCTGGACAATCTCATCAAAGATGAAAGAAAGACTTGAAGCAGCTGAAATGTGATTCTACAGAAGGAATCTGAGGATACCATAGACCAAACATGTGAGCAATGACAAGATTTTGGATAGGATAGAAATAAAAAAGAAACTGACACTTAACATCAGAAAGAGACAGCTGATATTTCTGAGACATGTAATGAGGAAGGAGGGCTTAGAGAATCTGATACTCACATGGCAGATAGAGGGAAAGAGAGACAGAGGAAAGTAATGCATGATATACTTGATGGGCTTGAAAAAATGGTTAGCAGAGCAGGGTTTGGGAGGAGGAACAAGAGAAAGAGTTCTAAGAGCTACAAGAGGTAGAGAGAGGTAGAGGGCCATCATCGCTTGTATCTTGAAATGACACGGGACATAGATAAAGAAGATCTAGAAGAGAGACTATTTAAGATGACCTTCATTTTGCAATTTGATAAGAAAAACTGAATCAGTTCAAAAATCCATCCAGAAATCCTATAACTTTTCAATTCATGAAGAAGCCCAGCATGCCAAAATGCCTTTGAGATATCCAAAGCAACAGCCTGAGTTTCACCATTTTTATCTAAAGCTTAATAGACTCTTTACACAATAATCATTAATCCATCAGCAGTTGACCTAGAGAAGTGAAAGCAATATTGCTTATCTGGAGAAAGATCCTGCAAAGGAAGATGCTTAACCAACTCAGAGTTAATTCAAGTTTCTTGTCAGTTAGTCAGTTAAGTGCCATACATGGTACACAAGTTGACTAAGCAGAAAATTTTTCCGCAGTAGGTTGCCATTACTTTCAGTGGTAGATTGATTGCCAACCAAGGCTGTAGAACCCAATCAGTACTACTATTTAATCCATAGTTGGAGGTAGAAGAGACAGAGTATTCTAAGAGTATTTGCATGTAAGTGAATGCAGTGAATTCCAAAAATTTCCAATTACCAAAAAGAGGTAGAAGGCTAATAGGCCAATAGTTAAAAAGATCAGATAGTTTGCTTGAGTTCTTACAAAATAGGGTTTCCAACAAGCAGCAAGGCATTTATTATAGAGTTTCAAAAGAACAGGAGCTAGTTCAGGAGCACATTTCTTAAGGACAATTGCAGGGAAACTATGAAGTCTGCATATGTTGTGTAGATCCAGCTTAGAGATGATAGCAGAAACCATGTATGGAGTTATATGTATATTACTCAATAAAGATTCAGTTCTGAGTGGAAAGTCAGGCAACGGTAAAACAGATGAGTGAAAAGTAGAATTGGAAGAGAATTTACAAGCAAATCATCCTACTTTATCCGCAGATGTTATCACCTCAAACTGAGTGAAGAGAGGGGGAATAAAAGATTTACTCTTATTTAACACACTGTTACAAAATTAAGAACAAAGTAGATCCAAGGATAGACCCCTGGGGAACACCTGCAATAAGGCAATAAGATCTAGAAGAGTGAACTTTCAAGACAACTTTCATTTCACGATTTGATAAAAAAGACTATATCAGTTCAAAAATTCAACCATATATACTATAACTTTTTAACTTGTGATGAAGGTCAGTATCCAAACCCTTTCAAGTGCTTTTGAGATATCCAAAGCAAAATCCTGACCTTCACTGTTCTTGACAGACTCTTTCAGCAATAATTGTTAATACATCAGCAGTTGACCTAAAGAAGCAAAAGCTGTATTACTTATCTAAAAAAAAAATATTGTGAGGTAAGACGCTTAAACAATTGTTAGCCTGAAAAAAAGAGATAGAAGGCTAATTGACTGATAGTTAGAAGGATCAGTTGGTTCACTTGAGTTCTTTAAGACTAGAGCTACAGAAGAGCATTTCCAACAAGTAAGAAAGCAAGAGGCCGCAAGACATTAATTGTAGAATTTAGAGAGAATAAGAGCCAGTTCAGGAGCACATTTCTTAAGGAAAATTGCAGGGAATCTGTCAAGTTTGCATGCATAGCATTATATGTATATCACTCAATAGAGACTCAGTTTTAAGTAGAAAGTCAGACAAAGATAAACCAGATGAGTTAAGAATAAAATTTGAAAAGAATTTACAAGCAAATCATTCTGCTTTATCAGTAAAAGATGTTAGCCTCTCAAATTGAGTGAAAAGAGGAGAAATAGAAGAATTACTATTATTTAGCACAGTATTACAAAACTGTGACATGATGTGAGTCAAATATGTTAGAGGCTATATAGTAACACATTATACAGTAATAGCGTGTCAAGGGAATAACTGTCCTTTTGTCACACTGTTTCTTTGGTGGACATGAAGGTTAAACATTATTGATATTTATGAATATTATTTTAAAATTTTATTAATGGTATACACTGTATGTGCACTCACAGCTAACGTTCAGTCAGTCTGCCAACAATCCTCATGCTACTTTTTTTCAGTTACTAATTGTGGTTCATGGTGACAGTCAATGCAAAATAGTGCAGTGGCTTTCCAGTTCCTTTTGCACTGGGGATACTGAGGCTATACCATTCCTCCTTCCAGAAGTTCCTCTGCCCAATGGTAAAGGCATAGACCTCCAAGGCATAGTTCCTACACCCAGGCTTGCAACTGTCTGAGAGCTGCTTGCAACAGCTAGTTTGAAGTTTGAGGAGAGGTGTTCCCTTTTACCAGTTGATCAGATTATGGTTGTTGCAATGCCTATGTTCCTCCTTTCAGAAGTCCCTTCACCCACTGGTAAAGTCTTTGACCTCTGAGGCACAGCTCCTACACCCAGGCTGAGTTGGGAAGAGGTATTTTTTTTCATCATTTGGATTGGGAAACTACCTCACACAGCTCAGCCAGCTGGTCAATGCTGTTGGCTAGGTTATAATTGTCGTAATGCCCATGGGACTTCTTAGAGCCATGTTGGATGTACACCCTTGTGCAAATTAATTGAAACAAAATGAATAATGTCTTCATCAGATCTTTCACACTTTTCCTCACCATGTATAAGTCGTCTTTTGGCTTTGTTTTTCTCTTCTGACTGCATTTTCTATTACATTTTGGACTGATGGATCCAGTTTGTTTCTTCGCCTTGAAGACAGAACTGACAGTTGAAAGGCTGAAACCAACAATATCCACAATCTCTTTGTAAGGCTTGCCAGTGTGTTTGTGCAGTGTTACAATTTTCATATGCTTCCTTCAAGTAATGTCCATTACATATAATAGCTATAGGACAATTAATTGACAGTTGAGACAATAGTGTTTGGGCATGATAAAATCTGATGCAATCATGGATGATGCAATATTTTTCAAGACCAAATAAATTTCCTCATACATCCTGAAAATAGATTCATATTATTGCACACCACTACAAATGATCTAATCTGAGGGGGAAAAAAAAAAGAAATCAATTACACCCTGTAACTCCAGTGGATCTAAAAATGATCTATATGACCTATATGGTGAAAAAAAAAAGGAAACTAAAGCAGTTGTGTTAATTAATTTACACAAGAGTGTAGGCCATGGACCAGTATAGTTCTGCATTTCAAATCATCCAAATATTGAATGCTTCACTACAAAGGTACTACACCTGATACTAGAGCCCATACATCCTAGACGCATACACAAGCACACACACACACACACACAAAAAGAAAAAAATATTTACATTTAAATTCTCCTCATCTGTGTTGTTGTTATCACAATGATGCCTCTGGCCTTCATCAGGTATATCTCAACATGGGTAACCTGCAGATTGTTTCCCATATATCTGAACTATAAATATCAACAATAAGTTGGAAAGTGAAAATTCCACTGAAATATATAACTTTTTGTCTGAAAGCAAAACAAATACATATATGCATTGTGATAATGAAAGATGCCTTCCAAAAGCTTAGCAATATATTAAGAAACAGAAAAATATTCTTCTTCTTCTTCTTCTTCTTCTTCTTCTTCTATGTGCCTTGTCCTTTCAAGATGTAGGAGATCATGGCCTTCCATGTTTCCCTATCCCTGGTTGCTCTTAGCATGCTTTCTCCTGTTATACCATGCAACCCTGTTCTGCCATCCACCTGCTCAGACTCATCAAGTATGTTACACATTGCTTTACCCTTTCTCTCTTTTCCTCTATCTGGCCTGTTAGTATCAGATTCTCCAAGCTCTCCTTCCTCATTGTATATCCCAGGAACTTTAGCTGTCTTTTCCTGGTGCTCAGTATTAACTTCCTTTTCATTTCCATCCTTTCTAAAACCTCATCATTGCTCACATTCTTGATCCATGATATCCACAGTATCCTTCTGTAGAACCACATTTCAGTTGCTTCAAGTTTTTCCTTCATCTTTGATTAGATTGTCCAGCATTCACTGCCATATTAAAGAACTGAGATCACATAGCAATCTCTCTTCTTTGTTTCTAGTTAAATTTTCCTGTCTTTTAATACTCTATTCAACTTCTGAAATGCATCCCTTGCCTAATAACAAATAAAAGAGTATTGAACTGTTATGTAGTATAAGTTCTCATATATGGCAGTGAATGTTGGATAATCTCTTCATAGATAAAGAAACTTGAAGTAACATAAATGCAATTTTGTAGAAAGATGTTGAGAATAGTTTTAATAGCTTAACCAAATTGTTTGAATGAACAGAATAGACAAGTAGTAAAAAAAGAGAAGGTTGCTTAAATAGCAAAAAATTTTCATAGTTATCTGTCTATATTTTGTGCTATCTTTTTTCCACAGACCAGTCAAGTTTTTTAATTTACAAGGTTTGCAGGGGGTGGGGAGTTCATGCTCATTGTTCAAAATTTCACCCACTGCCCAGACCTCACTCTCCAGCTCTGAGAGAGTCCAAAAGCATTTTTGAGCCTTTATCGGTGACAAAATATTCTCCACCCTCTAACCTCTTTCTTACAGGTGAGTTGCTCTATCATTATTTCCATTCCATTCGATGGTCCTGCCAATTTCAAAGGATATGCCATGCCACTTATATAGCAGAAAATCATGCACATTTCCTCCATATTCCATCAGTGAGAAACAAGTTCCGTTTGAACAGCTACTTCTCGTGAACCACAGTTCTGTGGAACTGACTTCCAAGGGAATGTTTCCCTGATCACTACAATGTTATCCTGTTCAAATCCAGAATTAATCATTATCAGTTCCTCCTATTCACACAAATTGTCTTCTAACATAACCCACTACTTTGAGTGGCTCCAGGGCCTTGTAAAATGTAAACTTTATTGTAAAAAAAAAACACCCAAAAATCTGTTTATTTCTTTACAGTTGAGAAACAAACTGTCATCATCAAAATCTTTGGTCAGCTGCTCAGAAAGTTGTTTTCCTCAAATGTACCATTGTTTGATCAAACAACGGCACATTTGATATACCACAAGGATTATATGATGGAGCAGAAATTTCAGAAAGGACAATCGAAATGGGACTCACTCAAGGAAGTGATAGTGACATCAGCAAACAACATTGCCCCAAAGGAAATCAGGTGCAGAAGAAAAAACGAGTGGATGACTGAAGAGATTCTCGACATGATGCAAAGGAGGCAGAAAATGATATCAAGACATAGAATGGAGTACAGGGAACTACACAAGAAAATAAGGAGAAGATGCAGACAGGCTAAAGAGGAATGGCTCAATGACAAATGTGCAGAAGTAGAAAGACTGAGCAGGCATAATAAAGCAGATATGCATAAAGAAATAAAAGAACTGACAGGAAAAAAAAAAACCTACTCTTCAACAGGATGTATAAAATCCAAGGATAGAACAATCACATTGGAGAAAGATGAAATATTGCAACAATGGGAAGAATATATAAAAGATCTTTTCCACGACAAGCAAGAGCAACCAATAAAACACAAAGATGTGAACGGACCAGAAATATTAAAGTCTGAAGTGGAATCTGCAATAGCCAAACTGAACAGAAACAAAGCAGCGGGACCAGACGGCATAGTCCTAGAGCCGTGGAAGAATTTGGCATAGAGAAAATTACAGAAATAATAAATGAAATTTATAATAGTGGTGTAATACCAGATGACCTCAGCAAGTTGATCTTCATAGCTATGCCTAAGAAGCCAGGAGCAAACGAATGCGAATTCCACAGAACCATCAGTTCAATGAGCCATGTAACAAAACTGATCATCCGAATCCTGATGAATAGAGTGAGAAGCAGAATC
This sequence comes from Ascarosepion bandense, assembly GCA_037127315.1. NCBI lineage: Eukaryota > Metazoa > Mollusca > Cephalopoda > Sepiida > Sepiidae > Ascarosepion > Ascarosepion bandense. The sequence goes on along the minus strand of JBBBDQ010000792.1, from coordinate 1,288,855 downwards.
AGGCCAGAGATAGGATGAGAACAGTGCAGTTTTGTCAAAGACACTGGAAAAAGGAATGCCATATTTATGATTAGGATGCTCTCGGAAAGGGCAATACAAATGAAGAAGGACTTGTACCTATGTTTTATTAATTATGCAAAGGTGTTTGACAAAAAATGCCATAAAGAATTGATGGAGATGCTTGGCAGCCTTGACCTATTTGGGAAAGACTTAAGAGTAATCAAGAATATTTACTGGCAGCAAACTGCCTGCATACGGACAGGCAACAAATTCAGAAATTATACTAAGACTGAAAGGGGAGTAAGACAAGGATGTGTCTTTTCACCAGATCTATTCAACTTATACAGTGAGACTATTCTGAAAACCCTAGAAGTTATGCCAGGATTTGTCATCGGAGGCCATAATTTAAACAATATAAGGTACACAGATGATACAGTGCTGATAGCAGACACGGAAAGGAAACTACAAAATCTCCTACAGAATGTAGCTGAAGAGAGTGACAAGAAAGGACTACAAATAAAGTGGAAGAAAACTGAATGCATGGTCATCAGCAAAAAGGGCAGCCCAAAATGACAATTACAAGTGAGGGACTCTAAAATCAAGCAGGTACAGAAATTTAAATACCTGGGAAGTGTTCTAACAGAAGATGGAAAGTGCAACACTGAGAAGGCGAATTGGCATGGCAAAAAAAGCATTCCAGAAGTTAAGTAAAGTATTAAGAAACAGGACAATTTCACTAAAAACAAAGAGGAGAGTACCGGATTGCTATGTGATGTCAGTTCTTCAATATGGCAGTGAATGTTAGACAATATCTTCAAAGATGAAGGAAAAACTTGAAGCAGCTGGAATGTGGTTCTACAGAAGGATGCTGTGGATATCATGGACTGAGCATGTGAGCAATGACGAGGTTTTGGAAAGGATGGAGACAAAAAGGAAATTAATACTGAGCATCAGGAAGAGACAGCTAAAGTTCCTGGGACATGAAATGAGGAAGGAGGGCTTGGAGAGCCCATTACTAACAGGCCAGATAGAGGGAAAAAGGGACAGAGGAAATAGCGGATAACATATTTGAAGGATCTGATCAGGTGGATGATGGAACGAGGGTTGTGTAGTGCAACAGAAGAAAGTGTGCTAAGGGCCACCAAGGACAGGGGGATGTGGAAAACCATGATCGCCTATGTCCTGAAAGGACATGGCACCTAAAAGAAGGAAAAGAAGTGCATATAGACAACCATGAATTATATAGAGATGACAGATTAATGATAGCACCAGACAACAAAAGAGAAAATGATAAAATAAGGAAAGAACTTTTCAAACTATTCAAAAAACTAGATTTTGATATCCTAGTAGAAACAAATAGAAAAGTTGTACAATATTTAGATGTGGAATTTAATTTAGAAACTGGTAATGTCTCACCATATATAAAAACAAACACTAAATTAACATACATAAATACAAAATCCAATCACCCCAAAAGTATTATTAGACATATTCACAAAGGAATAGAACACAGATTATCAAATAATTCATCAAACAAAACAATATTTGATGAAAAGAAAAATATCTATGATGATGCACTAAGAAAATTTGGCCATAAAAACATTTTAGAATATAATTCTCAACCAAATAGACAAACAAAAAACAATAATAGAAAATAAAACATTATCTTGTTCAACCTACCATTTAATTTCGAGGTAAAGACCAAAATAGGACAGATATTTTTTAAACTGATAAATAGACATTTTCCAAAAGGATCAGAACTAAACAAAATTTTCAATAGAAACACAATCAGGCTAAGTTATAGTTACACTAGTAATTTAGATAATTTCATAAAAAAACAAAATGCCAGAAACTTAGATTTCAGTGTACAAAACAAAACCACTAATAAAAAATGCAACTGCAGGGACAAAAATAAATGTCCACTTCAAGGACTTTGCAACACAAAAGAAGTCATTTACAAGGTACATGATTTAAATGGCCAAAATAAAATATATTTGGGTTCAACCAAAGTCACCTTTAAGACCAGGTGGTTCAATCACAAGTCTACATTCAAAATAGAAAACTTAAAAAACTGTACAAAATTGGCTAGCCACGTGTGGAAATTAAAATCAAAATATAGAAAGGACCCATACATAACGTGGAGTACAGTAAAAACAGTCAAGCCTTACAATTATGGCAAAATATGTAGACTGTGCCAGGAAGAAAAGTTAGAGATTATGCTATTCCCAAACAAAAATGAATTATTGAATGAAAGAACAGAAATTATGACTAAATGTAACCACACTAAAAAATATCTCTTAGGTTCATACAACCATGGATGAAAATGCCATAATTCCTTGTAATTTTAAAAATTGCATGTTCAAAAATTCCCTGTCTCGTGAGGTTAAAAAAACACTATTACGTGAGCGTTCTTAAAAAAAAATGGTAAATGGTAAAAGCAGTTATTGAAAATTGCCTGAAGACACCACTCATGGTAGAAACCTAGCTCGCATAAGAAATCGTTTACAAATGGAAAATATTCAAAAGTTCTACAATATAATTATATTGAACTCTTTTTAATACAAATGTGCACTGGTCTAATCTTATTATGACCAGAAACTAAGTAATTAAACAATCAATATATATATATATTTTTTTTTAAACATATATTGTTAAATATAACAGACAATGAATGTCTATTATGTTTAATCATGAGCTGTTCTAAACATTGAATTTTGGCTTTAATTTCAAAGACAAAATTTACATGCCCATTTAGAGATTGTATCTCTGGTGCTAGTAATAAACCTACTACCTATATTGGTTTTACTACAACCATGCTCTCCCAAAGACTCACCTGTCACCTTTCTGATCATAGTTCAATTAAACAAAATTTCTTAGAAAAATATAACCATATAGGTAATATTAGACAGATTTTAGTCAATAACACAATAATACTCACATATACACACAGTAAAAAGAACCTTCAAATATTGGAGGCCATCTACATTAAATCAAAGCAATGCACACTTAATAAATCACATTTCAATCTGGTCACAACACATTACTATGCATTTAGACATATGGTTCTGTAAACATTTTGGTCTCTCAAGCAATGTGACGTCATAGAACAGCATTACAAATTTACAAATTACGTCTGCTATTCAGTGACTGTTGTTGTCTCATAGCAATGTTTTATGTCAACACAAGATAATATCATCTTTGAATTTATGTTTATGAACAGAAGGCTTGTATATATATATATATATATATATATATATATATATATATATATATATATTAAGCCTCTCAAATATTCTGTCATCAATATTGATGGCAAGTGTACACACGTATATAATATTAATAGTAACAAAAATAATTATAATAGAATATGAAAGAAATAAAAAACTTTATTCAGGAATAAAGGAAGGCAACAAATTCAAAAGAGTATTCAGGTGGGGCAGAGGTACAAATAAATAAATTTTTACAGAAAAAATTGTACATATTGAAATTATTTAGGACATTATAAAGTCTTCGAGGTATTCTGGTGGATGTAGTAAGAATGTGTTGTTTTAGTGCAAGGATTATTGTGGTATGTTAGGGTTAGTAATTGTGACTAACTAAATTTAAGATTAGAATAGAGAAAGACCAGCCTTACCCTATCTTACCCATGAAATAGCGAACAACAATGTTTCTTATTATGGTAATTTTCTAAGCACAGCTTAGATGTAGCACAATGTCAAAAGTATGAAACACCCTGTGAGGATCAAACTCACAACACAATTTTAATGATTCTAGTGCAACAAGCTTGCCCCAATATTTCTTGTTATGAATTATGTTGGTTTTCAAACTTACAACTGAATTTTGACAAGGCAGGTATAGATTCTTTCTATACAAACCACTTGAATTTAGCAATAAAGCTTTATGAACAGAAATATAACTTATATATCACAACTTTTAAAAATTTGAATTAAAAATAAATAACACAGAAAAAATATTTGTTAAAATATGCAAAGTAAATATTACCACTAATATTGTAAACACTATTTTATATATATACATATCCATATTGCACTGCCTCCCACCCCACCCACTAATGTGGCATAATGATGAGCAACCTTGTCTTGTTACATTTGAGTAGTGAGTTTGGTCCTCGCTGGGTACCCCATGCATTTGGCCTTGTGACGCCTCTAAGCAGCACTTAGAAAATCAATATATCTATGCTGCACCACAAGGCTCATTCTTTCTTTCTCATTTTTCTTTTCTTTCTAGGTACACATATTTAGAAAAATAATAATATTGTGGATATCAGCTTAGAACATGAAATTGGAGAGCTGAGTTTGAATTCCGGTTGAATTCGTTGCATTCACTTAAGCACACGTACCCTTGGAAAGGTAAGAATCCATCTCTTCCCCCTCCAGCTATGGACAAATAGCAGGATAGATTGGGTTCTGTAGCCTTGGTTGGCAACCAGTCTGCCGCGGAAAAATCTTCTGCCCACTCAGTTATGTCTCTTTCTAGTCATGATTGCCTAAGTGTGTATTACATATGGCATTTAAGTGACTGATACACACACACACATAAATAAATAGATAAAGGGATGACTGCTCATTGACCCCCAGTTTTTTCTGCACCTTCTTTCTTTAGTTTAATTCACTCTCTTCTCCCTCTTTAGGGGATCAAAGATGTCAGTTCTCTGGTGGATGTGTGACGTCTTTCATTTTTCAAGTGTTTTTTTCATTTTTGTTGTTGTGTTTGGATGAGTGTTTGATTAAGTGAATGTTTGGTCGAGTGATTGTTTGAATATTTTTAAAAGACCCACATTAATTTTGTTTGATTGACTAATATTTCTACCAGATTTTAAGGGTTGTGGGGGTTTTATTACTACTACTGTTTTGTTTTGTTTCTTGTAAATAATTCTTGTTTTACATTGTAAATATTCATTAGGGTTTTTTTTTTAAAATTTAAATCTTGGTATTTTATTTCTTACCCTCCACAGAAAAAATTGTACATATTGGGACTGGTTAGGACATCATAAGGTCTCTGAAGTATTTTGGTGAATGTAGTAAAAATGGTAAGTAAGAATGAGCTGTTTTGGTGTATGGAATATTGTGGTATGCCAGTGTCAGTAATTGTAACTAGCTAAATTTAAGAGTAAGACAGAAGAAGACCAGCCTTACCTCATCTTATTTTGGCCATGTGCCACATTTGTACTCATTGTACAATAAATATCATAAAAGGATAAGTATCTCTGTATTTTTCAGGATGCACATGTTGCTACCAAATGTGACACAAGGTCAAAGTTTAGAGTGGGTTTACTGACAATACCATGGAAAAATTGCCCAAGTCTTCTCGGCACTTGCCCTTTTGGGGATACATCAGGTGTTGTGAAAATAACCCCAGCCTCCTCTCAAAGAAGAGGTACTGCCTGTAGGGAAGGCCCCCTGACATTTGAGTTTAATGTTTTTGAACCACCCTAGCAATTAAAAACAGTGGGCTTTGTTCCTTTGTTGTGAGTTGAGTGTATGCACAAAATTTAGTGCAACAAATTACACAGTACTTATTTTGATTAATAGCTTTACTTAGAACAATTACTTAGCTACTTATTTCATAATTTATCTAAAACAGTAAATTGATTAGTGCATTACTTAAATGAGGGTTTTTCAAACCCTAGAAAAGTAGGTTGAAAGAATTAAATTGGATGTCAAAAACTTGAAATAATGCAAATTTATTATTATTTATCATGAATAGAAATTAGTGTGCCACTATTTTCACACTGCATGGGTTTTGCATGTTTTTCCATTTTATGACAACACTCATTCCAAACATTTTGTCCTTTCCCTAGTGTATTGTTTATTTCTGATCTTCCAGTCGGCCATGATATCCTGCAACACTTCCATCAAATTTGTTCATTAAAATACCATGGTTTTTGTGGCCCTTATGCAGGTTGCTTTTTATTGGAGAATGTTCATCTGTAGATGACACTGAATAATTCAGTTGAGAAAAATTTGCTGCCATTTTTGTCTACAAAAAACAAAGTGGAATTTCTTTTTTGTTAAGATTATCAGCGATTGATAAATGGTTACAAAAATGTAAAAGGCTGGCAAGTGACAGGTGGCTATAAAAAGGGTTACTTAAAAAGATTACTTCATTACTTATATAAATGTAAAAACCAACCTTGGCAATAATGTAAGTGACAGATGGCTATAAAAAGAGTTACTTAAAAAGATTACTTCATTACTTATATAAATGTAAAACTAACCTTAGTTGGCAATAATATATGACAGATAGCTATAAAAAGAATTACTTAAAATGATTACTTCATTACTTATAGAAATGTTAAAGCTACCTTAGTTGGTTGCAATATAAGTGATAGCTATAAAAAGGTTTACTTAAAGCGATTACTTTATTACTTATATAAAAGTAAAACAACCTTAGTTGGCAGTAATATATGTAACTATAGAAAAGTATTGTTGATTATTTACAGCTAATTTGTTTAAATAACAATGATAAACTATTGTTTGCATCAGTTAATTTCCATATGTGATGCACCCTCGAGAAATCATGTTTTAAAAAAGACTGACTTGGCAGAGGATTTTTTCGCATTAACTTGCTATTACTTTCTGTGGTAGACTGGTTGCTAACCAAGGCTATAAAACCCAATCTATCCTGCTACTTGACCCATAGCTGGAGGGACAAATGATAGATTAATACCTTTATCAAGAGTATTTGCACATAAGTGAATGCAACAAATTCAACTGGAATTCAAAGTCGGCTCTCGGATTTCTTGTTCCAAGCTGATATCCACTGCACCACAACACATATTGGTAATAATTGTAAGTAAAATTTAAGTTCTCTGAATAGTAATGCCAAAATTTAGCCATACACAAATTTAAAAACAGTTATGGTCATTAGAGAAATGGTTTGGAGAGAAATCAGTGTATACCATGTATGACCCATCTGTAGTGCTAAATGCTAAACTTTATTGTTAGAAATTGATAATTGATTCTGCCACAAAAGAGGGATTACAAAAGAATTTTAATGACATATCTTAATGACATATAGGCAAATTGAGATTTTCATATGGCACCAAACCTATTCAGAAAATATCTATACTATCAGTTATATAATCACTTTGAACTATTGAAGCCTGACCTGGAGGGTCTAGGCAAAGGCCATTCTTCTTTTGAACCTTGTGGACTGGCGCTACAGAATCACAAACAAAGAACTGGACCAAATAACAGAAACTGCATTACTTGAAGTATAAATTTTCACCAACAGTAGCAACAACTTAAATGGTTATCACATGTAACTAGAAGGGAAAGTAATTATATAATCAAGAATGTTGACTTTACACTGCATTAAACTTGAAAGGTCTTGTAGGTCTTAGAAACTTGCAAACTGGCGCTACAAAAATTGTACAGAAACCACATCACTTTGAGGACTACCAACAGCAGCAACAAGTAAAATTCCATGCTACTGCAAATAAAAGATTAGGAGGGAAATCCACCATCAATACTGGAAAGAGCAATAACAGAGACTGGACTTGAGAAACTTATTTTCCTGAAAAATTGTTTTAAGGAAAAGATTTTATAAATTTCAATTGAAAGCAGTTCTGGCTGCTCAGTCAATAAATGTCAAATGTTACCATTCTGTCAGTTAAGTGCCATATGTGATACATGATTGGGTGATCATGTCTTGAAAGAGACATGACTGACTGGGTAGAGAAGTTTCTCGCAGTAGTTTGCCCTTACTTTCTGTGGTAGATTGGTTGCCAACCAAGAATATAGAACCCAATCTATCCTGTTATTTAACCTATAGCTGGAGGGAGAAGAGATGGATTAATAACAAGGGTATTTGTGAGTAAATCAATGTAAGCAAATGTAAGGAATTCAACTGAAATTCAAACTTGGTTCTCTGAATTCTCACTCTGAATCGGTATTCATTATACAAAAAGATGTTTTACCAAAATTTTGAAAAAATTAAAAATTTAAAAAAATATTTGTCTATATTTCTGAGATGAGGTAGTATTTACACTATTTACATTATTCAAACTAAGAAGGATGAAGGCTTAGCAATGGGCTCACCATTATCTCCATCACTGGCTAATATATACATGGAATACTTTGAAGAGATGGCATTAGAATCCACAGCTCTAAAGCCAACTCTATGGCTGAGATACGTTGATGACACCTTCATACTTTGGACAAACCAGGAGGAGGTTCAAATGCTATTGGACCATGTGAACTCAATAAGATCATCAATACAGTTCACTACAGAAAAAGAGAGTGACAACAAACTGGCATTCCTGGATGTGCTAATAACTTGCACTGGGGAGGGGAGTTCAAGGCATCCATATACCGCAAACCAACATTCACTAGACAATACCTCAACTTCAACTGCCACCACCCATACAATGTAAGGAAAGGGATCATCTGCTAACTGCAACATTGAGCAAAAGTCATAAGCAGCAACCCTGAGACATACGAACAGGAAATGGTCAGTATAAGTAGTACCCTACAATGTAACAATTATTCAGGGTACATAACAACAGCTCCAAAAAAAAAAAAAAAAAGGTGGGTGGGTGCATGAGGTTAACAACTCTCAGAAAACAGCCTTGGTCTGTCTACCCCAGGGGTTTTCAAACTTTTTGACTTACGGACCCTTTTATATTTCACTATAAATGCTTATGAAATTTATAAATAAAGTTTTACTAAAAATAGCTTATAGTTTTGCATTAACATAGTAAAAACTGGTTTTAAGCTTACTTTACATTGATAAATTTAAATTTTCACTTGATAACATTAATAAGTAAAAATAAATATCCAGACATTGAAAATTTATACTTTGAATTTCATGTGATGAGTTAATCCACGAACCCCCTATCTTATCCTTGCGGACCCCCTGTGGTCCGCAGACCACAGTTTCAAAATCCCTGGTCTACCCTATATAAAAAGGTTATTGGAGAAAATACAAAAAATGTATGGTACATATAACATCAGAAAGTGGTTCTACACTTTGCAGGTGCTTCTATCATGCTATGCTGTTTTTCCAGTGAATTTGTAGAGGTATATATTATAATATATGATATAAGTTATGAAATTGTGATGGATATATGCGGCTCTTATTATAGTATAGATTTATATATATATTTATATTTATTTATTATCAATATTTTATCTATATTTATTATCAGTCTTTTATATGCATTTATATATATTCATTATCATTCTTTTGTATTGTTTTCTCAAGGGACTGGCGAGTGAAGCTTTCTAATCCACCTGGGAGGTTCAGGGTCGCTTTATACTCTATTCATCTTCTTTTTTAGATATTTTCTATTTCAGCTTGATTTTGAGACCTTCTGTAGTAAACATGAGGAAATGATGTTTTATTCATTCTAATGCCAGTCATTTTGAACATAACAAGTTTTCCCAGTGTGTCAGAGACCGGCACCATATTTGTGTCAGATAATTTTATAATAACGATCTGATAAAATATTATCTGAACATTTGTAGCATTATTCATTTATCCCAGAAAAATATAATGAATATAATAAAACGATGCATCATTTTTTTATTCATATTGATTTTGTAGAAATATAAGTGCATGGCCTTTTGGTTTTCCTAGGTGTCGTTCCCACACAGCCACATGCCACATTATCATGATGCTGTCGACATACATATTTTAGTCCAATGTTTTGCTGTTCATTATATTGTATTCATTAGCTGTATAGCAGTGACTTTTAAGATGAGTGAGTAATTGAAAAATGTTACCATAACAAATATAAAACTAAAATGAAAATTTACAGTATTTACATTATTTGGACTATTGTCCTTATCTTTGTAGCCATTTGTATGATGTTTCAGCCATTGTATGCTCTGGCCTTCTTCAAGTGCTAGGAATTTTGAACCGGACCCTTTATTACAATCACTGGGATATATGAACTTCATTACTGGCATAGTAGTGCCTCTTCTGGTAGTCATGCATTATCTCCCTCTAACTCTGTAAGTTAATTGTTCACCACTGCTGTAGCCTGGTATTGAACTCACAACTCTTTGGGTCAAGTCACAAAAACATTTTTGGTTAAAACATCGTTCAAATGGCAACAAAGATGAGGACAATAGTTCGAATAATGTAAATACTGTAAATACTACCTCATCTCAGAAATATAAACAAATGCTAAAATGAAAATCTTTAAAAAAAATATGAGTCCAATATCCCAGTAGATTCCCATGTCCAGGAACCATTGTTTCTTTAATTTCCTGGAAACTTTATGCATAGTAGCACACAATGACTTGTCTCATGGCACTGCTACATGTAGTACACTTTGAGTAGCACAGCTATAGATGATGAAAAAAAATTTGGAAATAGATGTCTTGTTTATACAAAAAATTTAGGCCTTGCAAGGTTAGTTAACATCTTATTTCCTGCAGTGATCATAATAGCCATTGTTGTCATCTGCCATTTCACATTACAACAAACCATTATTTTTATTAATACAAACATTAGCAAATTATTCAAATGTTTCTCTCATGATCAGCTCTGTGTAGCCATGCCCAGAGTAGCAAATTCAAGTGAACTTAGAATAGATGACTGTTACAAGAGTGCATCTATATAAAAAATAATATTAATAATGTCTAAAATGTTGTAGTAAGGGATTCTATTGAGCCCTACTTGTTATTGCAAAAAAGTTTTAATTCATGAAGTGGTCATAAAAATAAAGAAATTAGAAATAGAATGTTTGGAAGATGCTAAAATGTTTGAGAAAATTCCAGTAGATTTGAGAGAATTCTAAAGGATTCTAGAATATGCAAATTAAGTGTTAGCCCCTATAAAAATAGGTTTTGGGAAGAGAGTAGTTAGTTGTTAACAGGATTTGCTGACATTATCAACTCCAGCTCATTCGGCCCATTCGTGGATCTGTGCATCCAGCTGAAAGAATCTCTAAGAAACGTTGCCGACCAACTAAAATCTGAAAGAGAACCGAATGGGACTAAAAGGGTAAATAGATATTTTTGACTCTTTCATTGACCAAACTTAAAATTATTCTTTATATACACATTTGGGAATTTCCTAAAAGTATAGCACTTAAACGTCTTTGCTATCTTAACTGGGTAAAGATATTTGACATCTTCCTTCCCATTGTAACACTTACCTGTCACTCTGCCAGTAGTAAACTCTGTTTTCTGTTCTGAATGCAAAAATTGTAAATTTTGTATATATATCATTTTATGTTTATCGTAAATTAAATATTTATGTGATTTTTGACTCTGAGTTTTGGTCAATCAGTCAGTTAAAGTGCCATACGTGATACACGCTTGGGCGATCATGTCTCGAAAGAGACATGACTGACTGGGCAGAACATTATCCCGCAGTAGGTTGCCATTGCTTTCTGCGGTAGACTGGTTGCCAACCAAGGCTATAGAACCCAATCTGTCCTGTTATTTAACCCATAACTGGAAGGAAGAGACGGATTAATACCTTTCCTAAGGGTATTTGCGCGTAAGTGAATACAATGGATTCAACTGGAATTCGAACTCGGCTCCCCGGTTTCTCGTTCCAAGCCGATATCCACTGTACCACAACGCACATTTTTTTCTTTTGTTACGCTTAACACGTAACAATGACAAAAGAAACTTTAGAAAATAAAGGTTCTTCTGAAAACTTTAGGTCTTGCAAGGTGTTGTAACCAAGTGAAAGTTTTCAAGAAATAACAAAACATGTGTTATAGAAATATTGTATATTTAACAGTAAATACAACAGAAGAGTATTACACGACTAGTGAGTGTGCTGGTTGTCCAGCATTCAATCAATTCAACTGCTCCCCCAAAGTCTCCTCTCCTACTAATCTTACAGTAGGCAGAAGAGTCCAACATAGACTCTTTAGAGGGAGCACACTACAACACAAGGTTAATTAGCATCTTATTTGAAGTTGGGATCATAATAAGCATTATTGTCATCTGCAATTTCACATTAAAACAAATCATTATTATTATTAACACTGATATTAGAAAATTGTTCAAATGTTTATCTTATTATCAGCTCCATGTAGCCTTGGAGAAGTAAAAGATCTCATGTGACAAATTACTTTTCTCTGTTCATAGGATGGATATTTGTCTAGTATCTTAAAATTTGCATGTGAAAACTTTGTAATAATTGCAAAAACTTAATCAGGGTAAAGTAAATGTTATTATATTTCATTCATTTTGAGTTCACAACAAGAATACCTGGTGGTTCACACTGAAAGTTAAGTGACAGTAGGTCATCTCAAACATCTCCAGTACTTATCATGGTATTTTAGTTTCTGAAAAGCATCTTTTCCTATTCTAACAAAACTTTGGATTTCACTGTCACATTTTCTGTCATCTGTTAAAAGACATTCCAGATAGTTAAATTTCTATAGTTTCTTGATTTTGATATCTCCAATTTGCAGCTTGCATTTTGGGTTCTCCTTTTTGCAAGCAACCATATATTCTTTCTTCTTACAATTAACAGTTAGTCTGTTCTTGTTTTCTTTTACTACCTTGTATGGAACTCCTGCAATTTAATTTCTATGCCTTCCATCAATGTGGTTTTATGTGGATATCTTATGTTGCTAAGATCGTGCTGACCAATAATAAATCCTGGTTGGACTTCTAGTTCTTTTAAGTTTTCCTCACCGTAATCATCTATATTATAAAAGTAGAATTGACGCTGTGTCCATTATGCACTGTATGAGACTTTGAATGCATATATATATTAGTACTGATTTTTGTTTTGGATAAATATGATACCAAATCAGCTCCCACCCCTGACAGTACCTTTCCTTTGGGAAGAAGCTGGGTTGATTACCCAATGCCTGAGACATCACTAAAAAAGGAAAGTGCTGGGGAATGAGACACTTTTCTGCGTCACAGACAGAAATACCCACGTTAAACTTGTAACTTGGTTCACATTCTCTTGCAACGTGTGCACACAGATAAATATGTAATTTAGATGCATGTGTCAGTGTTATGCATGAGTGACTTATGTGTGCTTTGCCGTTTAATGTAGAGACAAAATTTGAAATAAAACATTGGAATAATGAGTTTGGAATAATACTGGGTGCGACGGATAGATTTTCACCATTTTATATTTTAATTTTGTGCAAACCTATTGTTTGTTTTCGATTTTTCTCAAGTCACATTGTTGTAGGGTCAGTTGATCACCGTCTGTGAGAAAAAGAGCACCATGACGCAATTCACTTTACCAGAAATTTGAAAATGGCATTCTTTTCCTGTTTGGCATTCATGTCAGAAGCTCCAATACAAACATTTCAGAGTGTTTGGGTATCAATCCGAAGGCAGTGCAGAGGATTTAGAAAGAGTTGGATGAGTCTAATGGTGATTATGAAGGTGTTTGGAGTGATCACATGGTAACATTATGCCTCTGTTCATCTTGCCTCAGGGTCTCAGACTCAATGCAGAGGCCTACATCAAGTGCCTTGAGGGGGTAGTGCTGTTCTGGGTCAAGAGGGTTGCTGTTGGAAGACACTATGTCTTGCAACAGAACTCTGCACCATGCCACACAAGCAGGAAAACTTAGTAATGGCTGTCAGACAATTTCCTGCAACCACATCATTCCTTACATCTGGCCACCTGACTCCCCAGAATGCAACCCCCTTGATTATTATGTGTGAGGCACAGATTTAATTGATACTTTACTCTATTTTCATCTACAGTCTATTCATGCAAATCTAGGTAAAACTATTCTAGTTAAAAAAAAGTCACAAAAAAAATCACAGGAAAAAAGAAACAGGATAATATTAGTACTGTTTTTATGTGTGACACGATAACTAGGTGTATATTAAGGTGCTTTGTAAAATATGTATTTTATTATAATAGATTAAAATAAGAAAATGGTTAAGAATAGAAAATAGATTAAAAACATGTTTTGTTTAACAAAAGTGAAAAAGAAGAGGAAAAAATAAATAAATAAATGCTTTTTCTTTTATGAGGAAAATTGTGGAAGAGACAAGGGTATCAGATTACTGTTTTAAATCCTACCACTCTTCCGGTAAATATTTGACTCCTACCACTCTTCCGGTAAATATTTGACTCAGTGATTTGACTCAGTGATTCTCTTGATAAAGTTCAGGAAATAGAGTTCGGGAGGTGGGTTTTTGAATGACCAGGTCAAAGGCTGTCTTTTAGTGTATCTTGACCACACATTAAGAATTTTCCTGTGGAAGCTTTATTAAGATAAAAAGATTAAAAAAAAAATTCTGGAAAAATACTAAGTCCGCAAGATGTTTACACATCAAAAGAAGGAAAATTTAAGTGCCCTGAACTTACAGTCACCAATGTTTATCACTGGTGGTCCAAAGCCGTTCTGGATTTCCGGATTTCCAGATTAATTTTAAATAAATAGAGTCAGTGGAGTTAAGTCAGTCAGTCAGTTGAGTGAAGTGAACCTCCGTTTGTCTTGTTTCGGTCAGTTCGGATTTGTTGATCTCCATTAATTAGAGTTAGAGCTGTGTGTCACATTCGCCTGCCCCAACCGAAAAGGCTAACTCTAAACAAAATAAAGCATCGTTTCAAGTCATCCAAGTTGTGGAAGTTCATTCCTTATAGTTTAATCTTGTACCCCCAGCGTGAGGCTCCGACATTTTCAACAAACTCCCGGCAAACATCACAGCGTGGAGAACGGTTGCCGGAGAAATTGTTCGGACAGTCCATTGGGGTGTTACATGTGTCTTTCTTTTTTTAGCCCATGTGTTTATTTATCATACCACCCACACACCAAAGCTTATAGAACTCAAAAAATCAGTCACCCATTTAGCTACTGACTAGACTTAGCATGAGTGACATTAATGTCTTTTCTACTAGTATTTTAATGGCAACTGCTCTGACAAGCTTTTTTTCCCTGGTTCTCCGACTACATTTATTTGCTTGTGCTACTAGATTGGCATCAAGGTCCCATTTTTTTACCATCAAAATAGTTAAATGTAACTGCCTATTCTACTGTTACAGTTTTTCATCTTGTACTTCCCATTTGTGAAAATCCTTTCTATTTACTTATTTCCCTGATAGCTACAATCTCCAAAAGTTTAAATGCAATGTCAATTGCCATCTTTTTATCTACTTGATTCCCATCCATCTCTTATCATTTTTGATATCTATTATACCTTTTTTAACCTGTAACTGTAACTCCACACTGGTGGCATTTCTTCTTTGCTTGAGGTGAAAGGATTATAAACAAAAAATATTGTTTCTCAAGTGATAAAAAGTAATTCAGGTTTAAGAGTCACAGGAAAAGAAAGTAACGGGAAAAATCACAGGACAATGTTAGGTTTTTTTCTGCTTTAATAGAAAAGTTAATTATCAAATTCTCATTTTTTTAAGGTTAATATGTCAGTAAGTCTCAGTAAAAAAGGAATGTGCAGAACTGATAGTAAATTAATAAGTGTTGTGGCAGAGTTTGTTTGTGATGTCAGTTGGAATATTTGTCTTAATCATTGGCATTAAAATTGCTGAATATGTTTGTAAATATAAATATTTAACATATAAATTTTAAACATCATTTTTTTTCTGTGTCTCATCAAAGTCATAGGGACACCATATGCAAGTGAATGTAACAAACTCAACTGGAACTTGAACTCGGCTCTCCAATTCCTCAATCCAAGCTGCTAACCATTACTCCATCAACAGACATAAATTATAAATGTATAAATTAGCTGTGATTTTTTTGTTTTTTCTAGCCAAATTGTGACTTTTTTCCTGTGATTTTATTACCACTCATAAAACATGCCTATCTATTTCAATTGAATTTATTCATGTCTATCTATGCCAGTCTATTTATTGGTACCTAGAATCCTAGAACCTGACAGCATAAAGATGACCACAAAGTAAATGTCCAGTTTATCACTTAGGATGATAAAGTTTTTTTTTTTTAATCATCTCACCCCAAGCAAGGCATTCCACTGCCACTATTGCACATGGGGCTACATAGGGGAAGGTAAAGAGAAGGAGTGGTTAGACATAGAGAATGTCAGGAAGAAGGTGACAGATGAGTAAGGATAGCGAGGATGAGGGTTGGGCAGATGGGAAGTGTGTTTGATAGAATGGGAGCAGGTTAGTGTGTTAGGAGGTGTCTATTGACCTTACATTTAAACTCCTGGAGATTGTAGCCGTCGGGGAAGCAAGTGTGTGGAAGAGAATTCCACAGTCAGGAAGTGCGAGGAAAGAAACTGTTGGAGTAGAAGTTACAGTTGCATTTTATCAGTTTCACTGTAAAAGGGTGGGATCTAGTTGCTAATCTAGTATCTCGTTCAAATTTGTATTTAGGGGGCACCAGTGATCTAAGTTCATTGGAGCAGAAGCTGTGAAAGTATTTATAGAAGAGACATAGGGAAGCCACGTCGCGCCAGTGGGAGAGAGACTGCAGGCGGTCTGCCAAGTCGGTATCTATCACATTACAGACCCTCCTCTGAACCTTATTGAGAAGCCCGAGGAGAATAGCAGGGGCATCCGACCAGATATGGCAGCAGTATTCAATGCACGGGCAGATGGTAGATTTATATATGTGCAGGATAGATTTAGACGGAAAAAACTTCCGGGCCCTACACAGAGAACCGACTTTCATAGCAGCGGATTTAGCAATGGATTCGATATAGTCATTCCATTTGAGGTCCGCTGAAAGTGTGAGACCAAGGAGGCATAGTGTTTTACTCTCTGGGAGGCAAGCCTGGTCCATGCTAATGGGAGGTAGTTGAGATTGTCGATGATGGCTAATTGAGAGTAGCTTCGTTTTAGAAGCATTAAAGTTTACAAAAGCATTAAAATTTACAAAGTGAATTTTGGTTATTTTTTTTTAAAGAAAACATAATTGTGCAATTAAATTTATTTTTTCAATACTAAAAGAAATTGATAATTATAAGATTTTATTAAACTTTAAATAAATAAATAAATATTTTTAGGTTTATCACTAACTTAAAATATATATGCATAATATATATGCATATGCAAACATGCACACAGAATTTCAATGAAATTGAATGGACATTTGTGTCATGAGACTTAATTTCTCTTTCTATCTAGTAACAACTTTGGGGGGTAACAAGAAAAGAGTATAAGCTGAAATGGGTAGTCATTTTTATAACTTTTGTACTTAAAGTGAATATATTTTCTAGTAACTTTAAACAATTTAGGTTTAACATTTGATCATCTTTCTGTCAACAAAGCGACTGATATCAGACTAGAGAGAAAATAAAAAAACAAACATATATTTATATGACTGAATAACTCTTCAAAAATTTCAATAAAATATTAATCATTTGTAGTAGGAGGGGTCACCACTGTAGCAGTAGATAGACGGTTAATGTTTATTAAATTGGCTTTGTGTCAAACATAACCGTACTCTATAAATAACCGTATTCTATAAATACTTTCACGGCTTCTGCTCCGATGAACTTAGATCACTGGTGCCCCCTAAATACAAATTTGAACGAGATACTAGATTAGCAACTAGATCCCACCCTTTTACAGTGAAACCGATAAAATGCAGTCATAACTTCTACTCCAACAGTTTCTTTCCTCGCACTTCCCGACTGTGGAATTCTCTTCCAAACGATTGCTTCCCCGACGGCTACAATCTCCAGGAGTTTAAATGTAAGGTCAATAGACACCTCCTAACACACTAACCTGCTCCCATTATATCAAACACTCTTCCCATCTGCCCAACCCTCATCCTTGCTATCCTTACTCATCTGTCACCTTCCTCCTGACATTCCCTATGTCTAACCACTCCTTCTCTTTACCTTCCCCTATGTAGCCCCATGCGCAATAGTGGCAGTGGAATGCCTTGCTTGGGGTGAGATGATTAAAAAAAAAAAAAAAAAAAAAAACACCCCACAACTTAAGGTTTTATTAGAATTATCATCAGAATTATCAGAAGGTGGGCTGGTGGAAGAATAAAAGTATACCTTTTGTATGTTTAAATAGAAATTTATTAATGGAAAAGAATAACATGAATTGGTAGAAGTTAAACGTTCAATGAGAAACAGTAGTAAGAAGTTAAGGGTATCAAGAGTTTGTAGTAGTAACTTGTGCGTATGTATGTATATATGTATAAGTGTTATCATTGGGTAAGAATGACTTTGAAGTTATCACTCAGTCTTAAAGGGCTCTGTTCATTTGTTAAGTATGAGAAAGGGCAGATGGGTGATTGGTGAAAAGGAGAGAGGTAAGAGAAAAAAAGAGATAATAATAATAGCTTGACATTTGTCAAGGGACATGTTAATATGCTTGTTTCATTCTCTCTGCTGACAGATGAACTTGCCAGTCTTTTATTTCTTTTGTGGGGCTAGAAAAGGTAATCTGGGAATTCACTCCAGGATGTGATTCTGGCCTTTCCATTTGGACGACAAACAAACTTTGCATAGGCTCGTGAAAAGTTTTGTAAAAGAGTTTGTTTCTGAGAATTGAAGATTATTTGAATTTTGTACTTAGATGTCTCTTAGTTTTCTATTGGTCGAAAAACATTTCACATCAAGGTGTGAAATTTCAAGAATTTCATTTTGGATTCACTTTTGCGTGTGGGCTAAGCAAAGTTTGGACATTTGAGTAAATTTGTTTATTTCTAACAAAATCAATGAGTCGGTGCTTAACATTTGAATTTTTAATCTAAATTTGTTTTGTTCACTACACATTATCTTCTGTCTTCTTAATTCGTGTTGTTTTCTCTCCTAATCTGTTTCCTGTTTCTTTCCTGTTTTTCTTTTAATCATTCTCTCTTTTTATTCATTCTTTTTATCATATCATATATTATCATATACTTTCAATGTAATTTTTCTGATAAGTTTTCCTTTTTGGTACCTCAACTTCATGTATTTAAGCACAGTACCAGATTAGCAGCTAGACCTTATCATTTTACATTTGCTAAATGTAACCATAAGTTCTGTGCTAACAGTTTCTTCTCCCACACCTCTCCCTTGTTGAACTCTCTTCCAGCTTCTTACTTTCCGGTCAACTTTGATTTTCGAAAATTTAAATGAAATATTAATCACTATCTTCTGTCTTCTTGATTCATGTTCTATTGTTTTATCTCCTTAATAATGTTTTTCTTTTTATCATATTCTCTCAAACTTTGTAACCCTCTTGCATTTTAGTGCCTTTCATGGGGGTGAAATGATTAAAAAAAAGAAAAAAACTTGAAAATTAACTAAAAAGTCAATTGTATAGTTAAAATTTACTTGCAGTAATAGCCAATACATATAAAATTGTAATTTTTCTATTTTCTCAACAGTACCATGTATTTATGAGGAAGAAGTCACAATTGAACAGTTGACAAGTGGAGATATAACTATTAATTCATCAAGTAATGTTAAAAACATTGCAGACTTAGTTACTGGAGGTAAAACCTTCATTTTTGATGCAAAAGATATTACTCCATTTTTGAGAATTGATTTCAGTCAGCCTAAAATTCTATTAAGAATAGTACTTGTGAATTTTGTCAACGTAAAGAATTATGATCTAAAAATATATTTTCAAGAGGGGAAAACTCAGGAATTTCAGGTAAGCTAAAGAATTTTAAAGATAAAAAAAATATTCAAAATTTGAAATTAAAATATCCATGATAGATATACTCTCGGCCTTGTGTCACACATAAGCCATGCTTAGAAAATCACTATATTTTCAGGCCTCCCACACTATTGCATCTCAATTTTCATAAGATAGTAATTATATAAAATACAGATTTTATTGTAACCTCATTATGTCTAATATATGCAATATAGGTGAACAATTCAACTAGGAAAATTGAAAATAAATACAATTTATCTAAATACAAATTAGAGACATGTCCTAATAGATCATTCCATCTTAAATAAATCAACAATTATTTGTGGCAATTTTTAACATCAACTTTAGATTTTATCTTGTTAAAAAGTAGAATATTTTTAACACATTCAACATTACGGATAAAAAATAGTGAAATTTATATGATGTTTGTTTTTTACACTTAACATGAGCAAAAAACAAATTCATGGATTTGGATAAAATAAAAGACTCCAGAATGATGTCAAAATTATTAAAAACTTTTCATCCTTTAATTGTCAATTGTGCTTAGTTTAATTTGTAATGTATATAAATGTAAGTAGAAAAAAAAGCAAATGTTGATAAGATAGTGAGGGTCACCAAGCACTGCCCAAGGTCCCTAATAAAGCTTGCCCCATCCTTTAGGCTGGTACACACTGGCCCTATATGTAGCAGCTAAGTAAAATGGATTTAAAAAATAGTTCATTATTTTATATTGTTGTTTTTCACTATATAATGATTTTATTTTATATAGTTGAAATCTGGTCTTACTGAGTCACAAATACAGATGGGTGTCATTGCTATACTTGAGACTTGAAAATGTTCGACAAGCATACTCATTGATGGGCACTACATTTTTGCATTTTAAAATCAGAGAATTCTATACTTAACACATCACTCAATAAATCCCGGGCCTAACTAATAAAATAACAACTTTTAGTCAAAATTCGACTTTATTTATCAACACGGTCTCCTTCTAGGGTGCTACACTGATTTCAACACTTCTCTAACAATTCGGTGTCTTTTTTGTAGAACGATTTGTCTTTGGCCTCAAAATATGCCTCAGTTTCTGATATCACTTCTTCATTGGAACCAAATCTCTTTCCCTGGAGCATTTTTTTGAGGTTTTCAAATTGCCAGTAGTTGCTGGGGACTAGATCTGGACAACAGGGTGGATGCGGAAGCAATTCAAAGTTCAGTTCCTGTAGTTTTGACATCATTGTGATCAACTTGTGACACAGTGCATTGTCTTGGTGAAAGATCACTTTTTCTTCTTCACTTGTGGTCATTTTTGGCAATTTCTTCCTTCAAATTCAACAATAATGCTACATGATAGTGTTCTAACAGAAGATGAAAAGTACAACACTGAGATCTGAAAGTGAATTGGAATGGCCAAGGATGCATTCCTGAATCTGAGTAGAGTATTAAGAGACAAGAAAATTCCGCTAGAAACAAAAGAAGAGAGTACTGGATTGCTATTTGATGTTGTTCTTCAATATGGCACTAAATGCTGGACAAATTCATCAAAGATGAAGCAAAACTTAAAGCAACTGAAATGTGGTTCTACAGAAGGATGCTGCGGAAATCATGGATCGAGCATGTGAGCAATGATGAGGTTTTGAAAAGAATGGAAATGAAAAGGAAATTAATACTGAGCATCAGGAAAAGACAGCTGAAGTTCCTGGGACATGTGATGAGGAAGGAATACTTAGAGAATCTTCTACTCACAGGTCAGATAGCGAGAAAGAGAGGCAGGGGAAGCAGTGGATAACATATTTGAAGGGTCTGAGCAGGTGGATGGCAGAGCAGGGTTTGGATGGGGTAACATGAGAAAGCGGGCTAACAGCTACCAGGGATAGGGAGACATAGAAAGCCATGATCATCTACGTCCTGAAGAGACATGGCACATAGAAGAAGAAGAAGAAGAAGAAGAAGAAGAAGAAGAAGAAGAAGGGACATGAAAGAACAATATCTATTTATTTAGGTACTTTATTTATTAAATTTCTTTATCTTGATAATTCATTTTTTTATTGTACTTTGGTTGAGTTGTTAATTGAGTTTTGTTGTTATTATTGAATTTTTATGCAGTTATTTATGTATCTATTTTTTATTTCATTTTTTATTTTAATTCATTATTAAAGGTTATGAGTTAACAATTTTATATTATTTATTTTCACAATGTTGTGTTATGTATGTTTGTAGTGTATATGTTTGGTTCCAAACACAATAAACATGTTATTACATGTAAAATAAAATCCATCCTTGATAACAGTTACAAGTATAGCCAAAAGCATTCAGATAAACAAAATATCTAGACAAGTTTTATATAATTTATATCCTCAAAAAAAAAAAAAATATCATAAGATCAAGTGAAAAATTACATACAAAACTTAACCATAATACCTTGTCTGTCATTTTTAATGAAACCAGCATATATATATATATATATATATATATATATATATATATATATATATGATTGTTTAATACTTAGTTTTTGGTCCTAATAGGGTTAGACCAGTACACATTTGTTAAAATGTGTACTGGTCTAACCAGTTATTAAAAATTGCCTGAAGAAACCACTCATAGTGGAAATCAAGGTAGCGAAATAACTCGTTTAAAAATTTAAAAAAAAATATATATATATATATATATATATATATATATATCGAAGCAGCAAATCATTTTCTAAACATATACTGTTAAATATAACAGACAAATGAATGTCTATTATGTTTAATCATGAGCCGTTCTAAACATTGTATTTTGGCTTTAATTTCAGGTGAAAATAAAGACAAAAATTCTCCAACATTTGGATAATTTTTTATTAAGTTGGTTCTAAGCTTTCGGCTCACATGAGACTTTTTTCTGTTTAGAATTGGATTTCCAGTTCTTTTTAAAGCCTATTTCAGATCTATACGTTTCAAATTTCCATCTGAATTTTGAAATTTTATTTACTAATTTTGTTTTTTCTCCTTAATAAGAGTAGATATATCTTCGTATTGCCTGGTTCACACATCTCTCTGGTCATTTAAACAAGAGTATAGGTTTATCCCTTGTTCCTTTTTTAAGATCGGGTTTCTGGTCGCTTCTAAAATCTTTTCATTCTTTTTCCCTCTCAGTATGCCTTTGCTTCTTAGTGATATTGTTGCAATGCTTGGGATGAATTGATTTTTAAAAAAATTAATAAAATTAAAAAATGAATATATTATTTTAGTAAAAATTTTACAAATAGAAATATTATTTTCTCTAATGGGTTTTTCTTGTCTGACAGCTGAAATTATGACTTTTTATAATCATCTGAGAGACTTGTTTATGCTTTCCATCAGCAACGATGATGCTAATCTCCAAGAGAGTGACTCGTTGTGCTTTCTTGGCTTAACATTATCAGCTGACATGAAGGGGAAAGACTACATTAAATCCATTGCCATGCCAGCTGCTAAGAAAGTTAGTTCAGTCTGTTGTACTAGACAATTTTTCTTTCCAGAATCCATTTTACATAGCTATAACTCTACTATTCACCTATGCATAGAATATTAATACCACGTATGGTTAATGGCTCCTACTATATTTAGAGATTCTTAAGAAATACAAAGAAAAAGCAACATATTATTGGTCCTGATCTTGTGGCTTAGCTTCAATCACTTTTCTCCCACTGTAAAGTTGCTTCCATATGACTTTTCTATAAATACTTTCATGGTAATTGTTTAGATGAGCTCTTTGCTGTGCTACCTAGTCAGTCAGTCAGTTAAGTGCCATACGTGATACACGCTTGGGCAACTATGTCTTGAAAGAGACATGACTGACTGGGCAGAAGATTATCCCACAGTAGTTTGCCATTGCTTTCTGCGGTAGACTGGTTGCCGACCAAGGCTATAGAACCCAATCTGTCCTGTTATTTAACCCATAACTGGAAGGAAGAGATGGATTAATACCTTTCCCAAGGGTATTTGCACGTAAGTGAATACAATGGATTCAACTGGAATTCGAATTCGGCTCCCCGGTTTCTTGTTCCGAGCCGATATCCACTGTACCACAACACACATCCGTGCTACCTAGACTTTATGAATTTAAACGCAGTATTAGATTGGCAACAACATCACATCAATTTACATTTGAATTGGCTAGATGTCACCATAAATTCTATGCTAACAGTTTCTTTCCTTGCACTTCTCGCTTCTGGAACTTTCTTCTCACTACATGATTCCCAATTAACCTTGATCTTTAAAAATTAAAATGCAGTGTAAGTTGTTATCTACTGTCCTCCTGATTATTCTTCTATTGTTCTCACTCTTTAGTAATGTTCTAATTCTTTCACACCCAATAAACCCCTGTGTCTTAGTGGCTTTACTGCCTTACTTGGGGTAAATTTGATTAAAAAACAAAACGACTTCCTTTCTGGCCACTGAAACTGTCTGGCCTTCAAATACAATGAATCCTAATTCTTATCTGTGATAAAGCTATCACTCTCAGTGGCAAACAAGTTTGAAAGAATATCATCAGAAAAAAGGAACACTGGATGGTTTTGTAAAGCAATATGGAATTTCTTTTTTATTTTAACAGTGATGTGCGTTGTGGCGCAGTGGATATCGGCTCGGAATGAGAAATCGGGGAACCGAGTTCGAAATCCAGTTGAATTCCTCGCATTCACTTACGCGCAAATACCCTTGGGAAAGGTATTAATCCGTCTATTCCTTCCAGTTATGGGTTAAATAACAGGACAGATTGGGTTCTATAGCCTTGGTCGACAACCAGTCTACCGCAGAAAGCAATGGCAACCTACTGCGGGATAATGTTCTGCCCAGTCAGTCATGTCTCTTTGGAGACATGATCGCCCAAAGCGTGTATCGCGCATGGTACTTAACTGACTGATTATTTTATCATTTGTCAACAAGAGAAAAGATAATATTAGTAAACATCTAGAATTTTCTGGTTGCATCAATAGTTTTGTATATTTTTCTTCACAAGGGCAAAAATACAACTGAATCTTTCTTAATGTGGCTCATTCTCATCAATGTGATAGGTGTCTAAAGAAATGCTGCCTGGCTGATTTCTTTTAATGCAATGTGGAGGTACTGCCTCAGAAAAGGATCTTCAGGAACCAGATTTTATGACTTTCTCCTTTTTCCTTTCAATGAAAAAAAAAAAAACATCGTTAAAGGAAGATTCTGGTCTGATAGTTACACAAAGTTGTTTTTTTTATACCCTTTGCTGATGATTTGAATTAGATGTCCTTAGATTGCACAAGTTAACTGTGATTTTTCAGGAATTATTTTAACGTGTATATTTGGGCTACTCTTAAAAATATAAACACCTAAAAGTCATTAAAAAAATTAACTCAATAATGAATGTGTGCAGATAAAAAGCTTTTTTTTAAGGACTTGGCATTTAAACTATATTTAAAAAAGGAATTGAATTTTAGTTGAACCCTTTTTGAATGTCAGTCCCATTAAAGAATAATGAGCTTTACTTTTTTAATAATCTATTTCTTCGATGCATACTGTACAATTTTAAAAATTTAAATACATAATGTATATAGCTGATTACTCATAAGAGTTTTTTAATTTTAAAATATTTTAAAATTTTACATTTCATTTTTAAATAGAAATAACTGATTTTTTTTTATTTTGTAAAACAAAGATTTTCGTTTTATCTTGTGATTCTCGGGTTTAATTAATTTAAATTAACTTTTTTAAAACATTATTAAATCTAGCGACAAATTTATATTTCTCTGGTCAAAAGAATTTAATTGCAATTACGAAAGAAGCAAGTTGCATAGACTTGTCTTGACTTCCGATATTTAATTTATTCGTTTAAAAATAAATTATGGACAATTAAATGTTTGAACTAAGATATATATTTAATTGAATTAAATGGGATTTTCTGTTGAGCTCTTAACACAAACAAAAATGTACTTGTTTGTATTTTTAAGAAAATTAAAACATCGTAGGTAGAGAATTGATTTTTATTTGTCATATCGACCATAATCTCAACGAGATAAAAACAAAAAGTACGACCGGTCTTTTTTTTTTGTTCCTTCGCAAGGCATAAGTTTCTGCGAGTCGGCGGTGAAGCAGAAAGAGATATTTCTGACCGCCAAATACTCACTTTCGGAGTGAACAAAATTTTGACTTTTGCTACATTTTATACTCCATACCAACAATGAAGAGAAGAAATGGCAGCCATATTGGAGCAGACAGCAGATTTAGAAAGCGATCGCCAGATGTTTTAATTAAATGCCTATGATATTTCTTTGTTTCTAAGCAAGCCGGCAACTGAGAGGGCCCTTGTTTATAATTTAGCGATTGGTTTCTTTTGAAAGAGCAGAAGGCGACGAAACCGATGGCTGGCCACCGACAAATAAATGGGTAGTACAAGCAGTTACAACTTCTTCATGCCTCATTTTGCGAATATCTTTAGCTTAAAAATTTTAAAAAAACTTTTAATTAATATAATAATTTTAGTTGTATATTTTAAATTGATAAAAACAAATAAAGAACTATAGAAACAAATTTGAATAAGATTGAAAAAAATCAAAACTTAGTAAAAAAATTAATTAAAATTATTCTTTTATTTTTATCTTTTCACAGTGACTTTAAGTTTCTAACTGTTTTCTGAATGTTACAAATAAATGAAATACCTTTTTCCAGCTTGTGTTCAATACTATTTACAATAAAACTAAGTTTAAAAAAACGAGATCGAACCTACTTTACTTAACTTTAAAGTTTTGTTCTCTATGGAGTCTCATTTTTTTGTTAAATTTCCTTTTAAAACTAAATCGGCATATTGACCACAGAAATTAAATAATTCAGTTAAGTTTTTTAAAGTCATAATCGCAACATAAATTACGGTAAAAATGACCTGTTCCGTTGCATACATTCGAAACTAAATTCATATCTGACAGTGACATTGTTATAATAAATGTTATTTGTTTTAAAATCTTCCTACAAATATTGATGGTAATAAATAGTTTTACCTCTTTTTTTTCCCTCTACTCATCTCCGTAAAGGTTATTTCTAATAAAAATGAAAAGATTTTAAAGTTCCCTTTCTAATTTTAATGCACCAATTTGAATTGAATTATTTTCAATCATTCACTCGTGATGACCTAACAAAACAACTGTTAAAACTCCAATCTTTAGTTTATAAATTGAACTCCAAGACAAAAACAAACAAACGTCTGCTTCGAAGTGAAAATAAAGGATAAAGTAACAAAAAAATATTCTTAAAAAAAAAAAAAAAGAATATAACTGATAGTTTTTAATAATTATTTCGGATTTTTTTTTTATCTTAGCGATTATTTCATATTAATCATTTTTTTTTAAATGATTAAAAAATCAAACGAATATCTTTTCAACTTGATTTTTGGGCCAAATTATTGACATTTTTAAAAATTTATTTTAAAATTAAAGGTTCAAATGAAATTATTAAGTGACAACTAACTTTTTTTAAAACCTCGACATGTGATTTTTATGACTTAGTTGTTTAATTATCTTTTTGACACAATTTTTTCGACTTTTCATCATTTATGTAAAATAAACTAAGACAATCAGTTTTTCATATTTATTACGAAAAAGGACATTTTATTTTCATAAAATAAAAAATCTATTTAGTTTATTTAACTATTACCCTTTTTGAAACCTAAAATGGCTAAAAAAAGTGTGCGTACCTCCATTTATTACTGATAATGTTACAAAAATAATGACTAGAAAAACTTAACCTGTAGTGTAGTGTACATTGTCAATAAAATAAAGTTTTACTTAGATACAACATTATATAATTTTGATAAGTCTCTACAATTGTTATTTTACGACTAACATGGATACTGTTTGGTTTGGTATTTATTTAATTTTGCTTGAGTTACACACAGAAAGTAAGAGGCTTCTTTTTTTAATTTCACTTGCTAATCAATTTTACAAAAAATTATGTCCTTAAAAAGAAATATTTTAATAAATATTCTTAAAAGATGAGGCTTTCGCATTATTAATTTTGATTTAAAGCGGAAGACATGAATATAATAAAAATATAATCACATAAACAAAAAAAATATAATCTTAAAGTTTATCAAATTGCCGATCAATGAATTGAAAATTGAATGAATCATTGAACAAAGTAAAACAAAATAAACTTTTAAAAAAAATAAATCAAGATGCTTACTTTTCGTTTAAGTCATTTTTAATTTTTTATTAAAAAAACCCAAAGGTGTTTTTATTGTTTTAAAAAGAAAAAAAAAATGTTTATTTATTGTGAATGACGTGATTTCGAATTTATATTTTTTGTGTTTATCAACAAGAGAGTATTCAGCAAAAATTGTTGCATTTTTATCATAATGCAAAAATTAAAAAGAAAAATCACTTGACGAAACTTGATTTTTGTTATTTTGTCAAAAAAGATACATCTGTAATATGAGGCTAGACAAAATAACTTTGTAATGGACTCAATTTAGTTAATAATCAGCTTCTTAGAAATACATTAGTGGCCTTTAAAATCTTATTTCCTGTTTGAATACCAAGTAACCAAAGTTAAGGTTTATCTAAAACATAATCTACTTTTGATTGGTGATATTCAACCCTTTCTGTTGTTATGAGTGCTTTTGTTAGGAATTTTTTGTCCTTGCCAGTTCCCCTTATTTCTTACTCTAAAAAAGTCTGTTCTTTCTCCTTTGCTAAGTGGTCTTTTCTACAGAAATTGCATACCACATGGTTATTTTTTATCATCATGCCTCATATTGCGAATGTTTTTCCGTTATACTCTTTTAATATTTCTAAATAAATAATTCTCAAGAAACAACAAAAAAACAAACAAACAAACTTGTACATAAAAAGCTGAAGAACACTTTTTATGACCAAGTCTCTTTAAGGTTTTTAAACTCGTGTAACGACGGCAATTGGCTTCTTTTATTTATTTTTTTCAATCTCAGCGCGAGTTTGTTTGTTTTTCCCTGCAAGTAGAAATCATTGACGGTACAAGACACTTTCTATAGAAATCGGTTTTCCGTATTTTCAGACTTGGGTGAAACGGAAAAGTTGAAGCATTTTCATTTCATAAGAATATGGAACAAGTCTGACAGGAAAAAATGTTCATCTTTTTTTGCTTTTAAATCTAATTTCATAATCGTTATCTCTTAAAAATTGGGTATAAAAACTGACTTTTCACATAATTTTGATTACAGGTTTAATTAAAAATGATATGTTGAGCAATTAATAAAAAAGTAATTTTATTTCTTGCATGTTTTTCCGATATGTTTTTTTTTACTTTTTTCGAAATTTTAAATTTCACACCATTTTTAAAATAAATCGGTTATTGGAGGGAGATAAAAAAAAATACATTATTTAATTTATGAAACAAAAAAAAAGGTTTCTTTTCTTGACACTAGTGAACAACTCAGAACTTTAGAAGTGTGTGTTTTTTTTTCTAAATAAAGCAAAAAGAAAAACTAGTAATTTCTTTTTCTAACTTGGGGGTCTGCAGTTTTTCAATACGAAAAAAATTTATACATGGTAATCAAAAGTTGCAAATACCGATTTTTTTGCTATAAAAAGTTAGTATTATTTTCTTAAACTTCTAGTAATAAAATCGTTATTACTTTTTTCTCATGAAAACATTTTAAAGTTTATTTTTAATTTGTGGATGTTATTTTGATTTTTTAAAAATATATACGGAAAAAATAAAGTCCTTTTATTGGGGGATGAAGTAAAAAAAATAGTGTTGTACACTGTAAAAAAGAATTATTTTAAAAACAAACCATTTATTTTATTTGCTTAAGGTTGGTTTTATTTTATTTTCAATAAACTAGTTACTAGTAACTAAGCAAACAGATTTTCATGTCATGACAAAAATAAAAAATGTAGTAGCCAGTTTAAAAATCATTCTTGCTTTTTCGAGTCTTTCTTGCCGCAAGCTGGGTTCATTTAGTGCATTTATTTTCCCCTTTTCATATACACTATACAGTTTTAAAACAAATTAAAAATCGTATTTGTTGCTAATATGATTGAATCAGAAAAGAAATTAAAACCTACAGCTGTTAGTGTTGATTTTGCAAGACTGTAAGCTTAAATAAATAAATAAATAAATAAAGCAACAAAATGTCTTTGATTTTTCCTTTCCTTATTGATTGACTGACTGATTGATTTTTGATTGATTGACACTTGACAGTTTAAGTTAACTTTTTTCATATAAAAAAAATCTTCTCCGGTCCTAACTGAGAACAAAAAGTAATCACTTCTCGAATGTTTTTAAAAAGCTTTAAAAGACAGCTGATGAAAAAGGATCCTTTTTTTGTCACTAATTATATTTTTGTTTTGTATGTGTAAAAAACAGTTTTTTTCCACCCACCCGGCATTTCGGACAGGACTTCCTCATCTCCTTTTTGGATAACATGTTATAAATTTATAATTTTAACTACCGACATAGCAATCAGCGTAATTATTAATTTATTTTTGGTATATGATAGATATGTACTTGATTTATTTAATGGTTCAATGGTTGGGTATGTATTATTGCTTTAAAAAGTAAAAAAAAAACCTAAGGTAAGGACATATGATCACTAATTGGTTTGAACACGCGCCAAACACGCAAATTAAAAAATATCACCTGGATGAACCATATCATATGTTTCTATTTACTAGTTTGAATTTTGATTTATTAAAAGAAAACTTCTTAGTATTGTTAATAATAATTTATATTCTATAATTTGAAAGCGGTTGGTTTTTTGCTTAATAATCGTCTACGTCAACAGTTCTTTGTTGTTTTTTTTACTAAGAATATTTTTGAACAAATCATTTTTTTAATGATTAATCTCAGAAAACAAAAAATAGATTTTTGCATTTTTGCTTTTAATTGAGTTTTATGACCACACAACACGCCTTTTGGCATTTTTTTAAAAAAAAGTACCCACACCAAAATTACTTTATTTTTTTTTTCTTCAGTATAAAATAAATTAAATAAATAAATAAAATATCCCAACAACAAATTAATAAACAATCTTTCAAATATTTTAAATAAAAGATATTTTTTTAATAAATAGTTTTATTTTTTTTTATTAACTTGTTTGTTTACGTCTTTTTATGTCTTTCTTTTCCTTACTGGTGGTATGACTACTCAGCAAATCAATTAGGATTTATAAATTAATAAAATTTATTTATCTGCTTTCTACGTTTTTATAATTATTCATTTTTTATTTAATTGTAACTTTTTAGTTTTATGTTCTATGACCACTAGACTTGATGGAGTATTGATTCCACCCATTGCAATATGAGGCATCGTAAAAAAATTCGCAATTTCTCTCACGCTGCAAATAATCTACAATCTTTTAAATTAAGTGTTTAGCATTATTCGTACATTTCATTTAACATATATTTTTCAATTTTAAACTCATAATACAAAAAATTAAATAAAAAGACAACGACAGTAAATAAAATTAAAATCCACAACCGGTGTCCATTGTAAAAATGGCGATTTGTTAAATAAAGATGAAAATAAACTTTGTATTTTTCAACAGATGTGAAAAAAATTATTCTGTTTTAAATAAAATTATTCTCTGCACTAGAAAAGGTCTTGAGAACTAAAATTCCATAGTTGTTTGTCGCGTGATTAAACTTGAATTATATAAATTTTATATATTAAAATATATATATATATTTTATTATAAAAATAAAAAAAAAACTACAAAAAGTGATATCATATGATAAAATCAGGTATAAAGTTAATTTTTTTAAAAATATTTCCACATAAATCTTACTGCATGTGTGTGTGTGTGTGTGTGTAATATGGTCTTAAAAATATTCTTTTTTCCTGTATTTGAAAAAAAAAATTATAATTTTAGAATAGATATTTCAAAATAATTTGTTAGATGTTATTGTTATTTTTTGTTTGTTATTCTTGACATTAAAAAAGTATAAAATAATATATAAAATCTCAATAATATTAAACAAAACATTTAATGTTCTCATTTTGTGAGATTAAAAGTTTATGAGAGAAATATGTAGTTAGTCTGCTCATCCTAAAGTTTAAATATTAGCAATGTTTCAACAAAATATTTGATTTTCATCAGTTATAAAGACAGTCTGGTTTTTCTCCGGTTTGGTGAAACAATTTTCTTGATGAAGACAAGAAATTGTGGGTTATAATTTTATCATTTTTCTCTTGATTAAAGTGTTCTATAATTTTCTTTTCTTATGTGCCATGTTTCTTCAGGACATAAAAGATTATGACTCTCCACAACTTCCTATCACTTGTGACCCTTAGCAATTTTTTTCTCCCTTTTGATAAAGTTCTTCCAGTTCTGCCATCTCTTCCCACAAACTTGTCAGGTACTGCCTTTCCCTATCTCTCTTGCTCTCAATATGCTCTGTGAGGATTAAGTTTACCAAACCTTCTTTCCTCATTATGTGTCCAAGCTATCTTTTCTTGATTCTGACTATAAATGTTTTTTTCTGTTAACATTTTCTTTAAGACTGCCTTGTTGCTTACTCACTCTGTCCATGGAATTCCTAGTATCCTTCAGTAGAACCACTTTTCTGCTACTCTTGTTTTTTCCTCATCCGTAGAGAGATTGTTTAGCATTCACTACCATATAAGAAGATGGATATCTATAGAAAGTCAGCAATCATTTCTAACAAGATTTTTCCATTTCTCCACGTTTTGCTTATCTTTTGAAATGTTTCTGCTAGTCCATGCGCCTAAATTAAACTTTTTTACCCTCTGCATAATTAATATTACTTTCCTTTGTACTGCATTCTTTTTCAAGGTCTCTCAATTGTAGTAACCTTATTGTTGATTTTTGTTGCCATAACAGGATATGACAACACAACTATGAAATTCAAACACACTGTTGTTCAGGTATCAGAGTCACTTTCAGATTCAACTACAGATAAAAAGGTTATGTGCTATGTATGGTGAAGGGGCTTTAGCTGACAGAACTGTAAAGAAGTTGTTGTTATTATGTAAAATGTATTTTTTTTTTAATCATCTCACCCTGTGCAAGGCATTCTACTGCCACTGTTGCGCAGGGGGTTACATAGGAGAAAGTGATGCGAAAGAGGAGTTAGTTATAGGAAATGTCAGGAGGAGGGTAATAGACAGATAAGGATACCAAGGATGTGGGTGGAGTAGGTTGAAAAAGAGCTTGTGAGAATAGATACAAATTAGTGTGATGTCTATTGACCTTATATTTAAATTCCTGGAGATTGTAGCTGTCGGGAAAGCAAGTATATGGAAGGGAATTCCACAGGTGGGAAGTGCGTGAAAAGAAGCTGTTAGAGTAGAAATTGCAGTTACAATTAGTTTCACTGTAAAAGGGTGGGACCTAGCTGCTAATCTAGTAGCTCGTATTAATTCATACCTAGGGAGCACCAGTGATCTAAGTTCATTGGAACAAGCCGTGAAAGTATTTATAGAAGAGGCACAGGGAAGCCACTTCATGTTGGTGAGAGAGCGGCTGCAGTTGAGCCGCCAAGTCGGTATCGATCACATTGCAGATTCTCCGTTGGATTTTGTCAAGAACCCTGAGGTGAATAGCAGAGCACCTGACCAGATGTAGCAGCAGTATTCAATACATGGGCGGATGGTAGATTTATATATGTGCAGGATGGACTCAGACGGGAAAAACTTCCTGGCCCTGCACAGTGAACCGACCTGGTATTTTTACTATTAAAATATATTTTTATACTTTATTAGAGTTTTTGTTTGAAAGGAGACTCACTATTTGCCCATTACTGAGACCCTAACAGATGCTACCACTCTGATCAGGGTGGACCTTGGAACAACTGCAATTAAGAAGTGGTTCAAGGCTCCTGAGAACATCCAATTTCCTGATCAGAGGCCTTGCTGCCAAATATAGTTTATCATACCCAGTGAATGCAACATCATCATCAGTCACTTACTCGATATTGTTGCAGATTGTGCATCAGCATTAGATATTATTTTCATGTTAATTTTTTGAGCCTAGTTTTTCATTCTGGCTCAAGGCATGTTGGAAGAAAGTCAGTCAGTTAGTTAAGTGCCATACGTGATACACGCTTGGGCAATTATGTCTCGAAAGAGACATGACTGACTGGGCAGAAGATTATCTCGCAGTAGGTTGCCATTGTTTTCTGCGGTAGACTGGTTGCCAACCAAGGCTATAGGACCCAATCTGTCCTGCTATTTAACCCATAACTGGAAGGAAGAGACTTTCCCAAGGGTCTTTGCGTGTAAGTGAATACAATGGATTCAACTGGAATTCGAACTCGGCTCCCCGGTTTCTCGTTCCGAGCTGTTATCCACTGTACCACAACGCACATCCTGGAAGAAAGTACTCAGAGATTTTCTCACAGTAGCTCTTTCTGCCATAGACATCAACAGATATGAGTGCAAAAAGTGGAATCAGCAAGCCAAATTCAAATTTCAGATTAGTCTGTTGCGTAGTGGAGGTGGGATAATGGATAGCAGCTCAGATTGGGGGGTTGGAGACTGGTTGCCAATCAACGCTATATAATCCAGTTTGCCCTGCTATTAATCTTTACCAAGCTGGTTTTGAATTCAGAGTTTCTTTCTCCTAGACTGGTTGCAACATAAGGTTATAGAAACTGGTCTGTCCAGTTCCTATTTTCCCATGATTGGTGGGAGAAGAGATGGATTCATGCCTTTCCCAAAAGTATTAGCACGTAAGTGAATGTTATGAATTTGACTGGAATTTAAACTCGGCTTGCTGATTCCACTTTCTGCACTCATATCTGTTAAAGGAGTTTACTAAATTTTCTTATATGTTTACCATTCCATCAGATTCTTAGTATATATATATATTTGAGAAATGAATAATAATGACATTAGTCAACGTTACAGCTCATTTCTGACATCTTTCGATTATAATATGCAAAAGATTTTCTGTGAGTATGAACAGATTTTTTTAAAAATAAGCAATCTTTGCAATTTATTTATTCAAAAAGAAAATTTGCTGCCTAAATACACAAATTTTAAAATATATATATATATATGAAAATAAATTGGAAGAATTTACAAATCCATTGGTGATAATTTATTTTGTGAATATTTTGATAAAAAATTTTCAACTCCTCAGACTGAAATTTTTATAAAAATGAATAGGCTAGATTTATCCAGACAAAAGGAATAGTGGGGGGAAGGGGAAGAAGGAAAACGTTTAATTTATAGAAGTGGGAGTTATATATACAGTGTAAATTTGTGTTACAGTTTAAATTCGTGTAATTTATTTTCATTATAATACTCTTTCTAACATTGAGTTCTCCTCGGATTATGATCACCCATGGAATTAACTTTACCAATTACCAAGGATATTACTTTATTTACTAACTGCCGACTGATGTCAATTTGGTCGGGTTTCAATCCTGGCTAGAAGCAGTCAGATATCTAACTGTACTGATGAGTTGTGATATAGCAAAACAGAGCCGTCTGTGGATGATTATTTACGCTCTCACACCCTGATTGAGCGCTGTGGAAGAATGGTAAACTTTGAAAAAACAGTAGCAACTCAAGCATCTACTCATCATTCATTCAGTCATGAATTTGAACACTCTGAGCCACTGGTGTATGTTTACAGTGTATATAACATGCTAAAAGTTCACCTTCTACTGAGCGTCCATAGCTCAGAGGTAGAACTGTGAACTGATGTAAATTCGGTTGGGTTTCAATCCTGGCTAGAAGCAATCGGATGTCTAATCGTACTGATGAGCTGTGATACAGCGAAACAGATCTGTCTGCGGATGACTATATATATATATATATATATATATATATATGGGCACTTGTATTTGAAATAGGCGTCCC
Organism: Ascarosepion bandense; assembly: GCA_037127315.1. Classification (NCBI taxonomy): domain Eukaryota; kingdom Metazoa; phylum Mollusca; class Cephalopoda; order Sepiida; family Sepiidae; genus Ascarosepion; species Ascarosepion bandense. The sequence continues at coordinate 1,253,544 of JBBBDQ010000792.1, read as the reverse complement.
ATTTTTATTTTAAACAGTGTGTCGTATCATAGAAAAATATATATTGATGGTCAAGCAAGAAAGAAAAGTTTGCATTTTTAAGACACTTTTCAACTTTGTTTAATCCTTGCCACCCTCTATGGCTAAGACAGTTTAAGCAGGAGTGAGCACCTTTTGTGAAACATGTGCTGACTTAGGGTTTTAAAATCAGTCAGTGTGCCAACAGCATAAGTATTTTTAAATATACTTGTTTTACAATATATTTTATATAGTAATATATACAATAATATGTAAACAACATTAATGGTTTACATATAAACTGTTTTTAAAAGTTTTTTTTAAAGTTTTTATTATTAATGTGAGCCTTGCCCTTTCAGGATTTTAGCTAATTGTTCAATATCAGCAACATACTTTGTTGCTTTGACTTTTACAGAATTTCCTGAATGTTCAGGTCTGCTGAGTGTTCTTCATCAACAACTCTAAACTTAGCGAACAACTTCTTTACAGTTCTGTCAGCTAAAGCCCCTTTGCCATAAATAGCACAACCTTTTTTGTTGTTTGTGAGGCATTTTTGCTTTTATGGTAATAAAAAAGCATTAAGTGCTAAAATGCATCTTATAATCTTCCGTTTTCATCGGGATGCAAAATTGACACAAATTAAGTAATTTTAAACTTTCTTTCTCAAGAGATAGTTGGAAGTGTACTCTGATTGGAAATGTCAATAAATTTGACATGTTCTAATATGACTAAAAATCAGCATGAACTTTCTGGACAACACAATCTATCTATCTATCTACACACACACACACATGCGCACACACACACATGCGCACACACGCAGGTACATGCACACACAGAGAGGGTGCGATGGGTAAATAATCACCATTTTATATTTTTTATTTTGTGCATGTATGTTATTTAATTTTGACTTTTAGACTACACAATATAGTAGGGTCAGTTGGGCACTGTCTGTGAGAAAAAGAGCATCATGATGCATTTCACTCTCCCAGAAATTCAGAAATGGCATACTCTACTTCTTAGCATTTGCACTGTAAACTCCCATATAAACATTTCAGAGTATTTGGGTAGCAATTTGAGGATAGTACAGATGATTCGGAAAGAGTTGAAGTAGTCTAATGGAGATTATGAAAGTGTTTGAAGTAATTACTAGTGATAATGATGTTATGCCTCCATTCATCTTCTCATGGGGCCTCAACACTGTGACCTACATTAAGTGCTTTCAGGAGGTAGTGCTTTCCCCCTGGGTCAAGAGGGTGGCTACTAGAAGATCCTATCTCTGGTAACAGGACTCTGCACCATGCTACACAAGCAGGAGAATCCGGTAATGGCTGTCAGACAATTTCTGCAACCACATCACCCATTACATATGGCCACCACCTTTCCAGACTGCAACTCCATTTATATGGGGTGCAGTAGAATAAGAGACCAACAAAACTTCTTGTGAAACCAAAGATAAACTGAAGGCAAGGATTATGGCAGCATTCACCAACTTAAACAAGGATACTGTCCAAAAGAGTTGCAGGCAATTCCAAAGTCATCTGAAGGCTGTAGTAAAGAGCTAATGGTGATTTTATTGAACAAATTTACTCTTTCATATTTCAAGATATTTTTGTGTAAATTTGGTAAATAATATATCTGTTAAAATGAGATGTCAGTGTTATTTACATTTTGCCCTCATTTGGACCACAATTTGTCCCTCACATCCTGTATATCTGTTAAAATGAAATGTCAGTGTTATTTTCATTTTTATTTCAGTTAAATGACAGTTTATTCATCACACCCTGTGTGTGTGTATGTGCATATATATATATATCTGCTAAAATGAGATGGCATAGTTGTTTTCATTTTTGCATCTCATATATATGACAATTTATCTATCGCACCCTAAATTTATTTTCCCATAATTTTTTGGTCTTACAAATGAGATGGGTGGTTAAATTTACCCATTGAAATAACCATTTGATATAAGAAAATTTGAATTTTTATATGTTATATATATATATATATATATATATATATATATATATATATAGTGTTGAGTTATGATAATGTTTAATGCCAAGTTTGGTGTTTTTTTCAGTAGTTTACTGATAAGAAGATATTTTGGCAAGCAGATTTTTTGTTGTAAAGTGCTTGATGTTGAAATAAAGCTTTAATAGGATTTATGTGGAGAAGTTTGTCACTTAACTGAGCAGGAGCATGCTAACTTCAGAGTTTCATGAAGGCATCATTATGGTGTCCTCACTTGTCAGGACTTAACTTCAATCTGCTGTTGTGTCCCCTTTTTTTTTATTTATATGGAGTTTGGCATAATTTGATATTTTGGTATGTGAGTGGTTGTACAGATGGTCAATTGTTTTTGATTGCTTTTATTGTATTGACTTCTTTCTAATGTTGTATTATTTGCAGGTGGTTGATTTTCTTTTTATTGCTTTTTATTGTGCTGGTGGCTGATTTTTTTATTTGTAGGTGGACATATATATATATATATATATACTATAGTCTATATCTGTTTCGCTGTATTACAGCTCATCAGTATGGCTTAGACTCCGGTTGCTTCCTAACTCAGGATTGAAACTCAACTGAATTGGCGTCAGTCGGCGATTCTACCCCTAGGCCATGAGCGTCCAGTAGAAGAAGGCAGGCTTTTTAGCACGTATAAACATGCCCAATAGCTGGAGTGATCCAATTCATTATCGAATGAGCGGTGCGTAAATGCCGAAGTAGCTACTGTTTATAAAGTCTACCACTCTTCCAAAGTGCTCAATCAGATATATATATATATATATATATATATATATATATGCTTATTTGAAAATATGATAGAGGTGCTGAACAAAATGAGTGTATGGTTTGGTTATTTGGTTATTCCAGATTCCAGGAAGTATGCATGGCCGAGAACTTTTCAGCACCACCTCATATTTACAAATGTGTGCTTGCATAGCAGTGTGATGTTTTAAAGCGTTGAGAAAGATTTCTGATACAAGGGGTCAGCTGCCTGTACATTCTGTGGGTCAATGGGGAAAACACCATGTTTTGCTAACTCTGAAAGCCATAATAATTAAGTTTTTTTTTCCTCTTGGGGTCCAGACAACTCAAAGTCTGTTAGATTATCCAAATTCTTCAGCACACCCAACAGCTCACTTTGGTTTTACAGGTTTCTCTGTGTTGGAGGCAAATTCCTGGTCTTCTTATAAAGGTTGCCTATCTGCTATTCGCTACTTTTTTCATAAAAGAAAAAGCAAATAAATCAAAAATTTTTAGGGAAGATAGTTTTTGTCTGAGCCATCTCATTTACAATGGGTGTGTTCATTTTTACTGCCATACCTTCTTGAGTGATAACACACACACTCACACATACTCACACAGGCATGTGTGTTAATATGCAACTGTCAGTTCTATTATAATAGTTTTTTTTCCCTCACATTTCTTGTCTGTGCAGCTTCCATCTTATTTCTTGCTTCCCTGCCAGCTACATACTTCAAAAATTTAAATTTAAATGTCAGTTGTCACCTTCTGTCTTCATGAATTCTTTTTCTCAACTTCTCCTCACTAAGGTCTTTTCATTTACTTTTACTCGCAATAACCCTTCACCTCCTGGTGGCATCATCTTCTGCTTTTCTGATACCTGATCTTTTTCTCTACATCTTCTCACTAAGGTCTTCTCAAAGGATTAAATAGTTATTGGTCAGAGTCAAAATAGACCAGTAAACAGTTGTATTAAAAAGTGCTCAATACACATTTAAAGAAAGAATAGATGATAAATATTTAATATGCAATGCTTTTAAGTATTAGAATTAGTAGAGTCAGCTGATTATGTCAATATTGTTTTAACTTTTCAGCAGTATAATCAGCTGATCTTCCTAATTTTAATGTATATTTATATATATTTTGCTTTTAACTGAATATATAGAACATATAGAACATGCTTAAAAGAAAGGTTGCTGCCCAAATATACATACATATATATATATATATATATATATAAAATAAATTTCGATGTTCAAATCAGTTGTATGGCCATTTCTACATGGAATCCCTAAGAGAAATTTTACATATCATTGGCAACAACTTTACTTAAAAATAAAGCAAGATATATTACCGGTGAAAGTTAAAAAAAAATATACATCACAATAAAAATATATATTATATATATATATATATATATATATATATATATACACACACACACACACATTGCTTTTGTGTATCTAGGGTTATTGGAATGTTTTATTTTCCAAATGTGGTCAGCACATTGTGGCTGCGTTCATAACACCCTTGAGAAGGGCCAAAGAAGTGGCTAAAAGCACTTGGAAAAATAATTATGGAACATTTTTACATTTCTTATCCTATCTATAAAAGTAAATTATATAATTCCAATATATAAAGCTCAATAAACTTATTTTGAAAAAGTTATAAGAATAATTATGTAACAAAAAAAAATAGATAATCAAAAACATCAAAACGATTAAATAAATCCATGAAATTTAATAATTATTTTGCATTATTGAAAATTTTTGAGGGTAAGAATATAAAATTGGGTATTTTACTAAATTACACCGGCTCTTTACTGGCTCTTGCATTGTAAACATGGCAAAAAACTCTGTGACGTCATTGGAACTTAGAAAACTGATAGTCAAGTTACATAATGAAGATAAACACTCGATTGGGGATATTTCAAAGAGTGTGGGGAAATCTAAAAATGTTATAATAGTTTAAGAAAACTTGAGGAAACTGGGTCATGTGAAGCCAAGAAACCACCTGGCAAGCCTAGGAAAACTACTGCAAGAGAAGACAGATGGATTGGTAAAGAATCAAAAAAAGATTGATTTGTGACAGAAACTGCCATCTCTAAAAGAGTTAATGTTAACCTTGGCATTAAAATATCAAGGCACACTATTTCCCCCAAAGACTTAATGAAATAAATCTGAACAGTCGAGTAGCCTCTATGAAGCCTTACATTTCTAAAAAGAATCAAATGAGCTGATTGAAATCTGCCACTGAACATGTCATATGGACAGAAGAACAGTGGGATTGTGTTCATTTCAGCAATGAGTCAAAGTTTAACCTTTTCGGTTGTGACAGGAGAAGGTTCATTTGACACAGTCCTAAGGAACGATATTTGCCTCAGTGCATTAAAAGCAGTGTTAAATTTGGAGGAGAAAGTGTGATGGTGTTTGGTATGTTTTCATCTGCTGGTATGGGACCTCTTGTTAGGCTACACGGTAAAATTAACACAGCTGTATACAAAGAGATATTGAAGAAACATGTACCTAATTTGAGAACTGCAATTAACTAGCTGTAGTTATGCAAGATAACGTGCCAGGTCACACAGCCAAGTTTGTTAAGACATTTCTTTCTGAGGAGAATGTTACTGTTATGGAGTGGCCTGCTCAAAGTCCAGACATGAATTCTCTTGAGAATCTTTGGAAGTTACTAAATGAAAGAGCTAAGGAAAAGAATTCAACAAACATCGAAGAACTATAGACTAATTTGAAAAGAGAATGGGAGAAAATATTTGTTAATGAATGCAAGACATTAATTCACTCATGTAGCAAAAGATGTCAAAGGTTTTTCACATCAAGTACTAATAAATTATGAACGCTATTTTCATTTGGATATGATGTATCCATTATAATAGTATGATCTTTTAATCGTTCTGTTGTTTTTGATCATCTGTGTTTTTCAGATTTTATATAATTATTCTTATAACTTTATCAAAATAAGTTTATTAGGCTTTATATTTTGGAATTATATAATTTACCTTTATATCCTTATTTTTCCTTGATAAAATGTTCTATGAAGCTTTAAAATAAAAAAGTTATTTCACATTTAGACTTTTTCTTAATATCGTTCTAATCTTTAAGCTCGCTACTATATATATACTAAATTAAGAAAATCAGCCATCATGCTACTGTGGTTACAACCTTTCAGTATTGTTGTCTAGAAATCAGTTAGTCTATAACAGACTAACTGATTTCTAAACGCTTTATTTTTGAGCACACAACAGGAAATTTAAAATGCATTAAAGGAAATTTCTGAACTTATTTCTCCCCTTATTTTAAACTTTCTATTATGCATTTTAAACTTCATCTTATGCATTCAAAATAAAGCATTAGGAAATCAGTTACTCTATAACACTTGACGATACCGAAAGGTTGTAACTATGGTAGCATAATAGGTTGATCTTTCTAATTTAGTAATTTTAATTTTTAAATATTAAGTTTTTTAATTTTTTTAAATTTTAAATTTTTAAATTTTAAATTTTTCTTTTTATAATTTTTATGTATATGTGTATATTTGTGTGTGTATGTGCATATTTGTATATATGTGTGTATATATGTATATATGTATGTGTGTATATATGTATTTATGCGTGTAAACAATTTTTTAGCTATTCAAATGCTCTTTTTTATAATATTCATTAATTTTTTATATTTTTATATGTGTGTGTGTGTGTGCATATGTATAATGTATATATATGTGTGTGTACATTTATATATTGTGTGTGTGAATTTTTGTATATGTGTGTACACATATATATGTGTGTATGCGCATGTATGTGTATATACGTATATAAGTGTGTATGGAATTGAATGTATGTGTGTGTGTATGTGTATGTATGTACATATGTATTCATAATCGAAAAATTGTGTGTGTGTGTATGTGTATGTGTATGTATGTATGTGTGTACTTCTATATGTATGTATAATTGTAAATGAAATTTTTTTTTTTTTTACCTAGCGGTGTCTTTATTTAGTTTAAATCAAATGACCTAATTTTTTGGAAAAAAATTTTTATTTTAAATCCTATATCTTTTTATTCCCTTTAAAAATAATTATGCCTTTTTAAGTAAAGACCTTTTTCTAATACTTCAACGTTTTTGGGAAGTTAGGTTTTTGAATATGTCCAGCGTCTGCAATATATAAAAATTTTTTTCTTTTTCCCTCCCTTCCTTCCTTTATCTCTCTTATCTCCCACCTTTTTTCCGTGTTGCTTAACATTACATCAATTCAACACAGCCGTCCAAGTTACAATTCTCTTTCCTTTTTTGTGAACCCAGACGATGTCAATTTTTTCTTTTCTTGTTTATTTGATTTTATTTTGTTTTATCTTTTTCTTTTTCTTTTTTAATTTCTTTGCAAATCTATTTAAAAAGGAAAATTAGACTGATTTTTCTCCAGTTTCTGAAAGGATTTTTCTGTTGCTGAGGTGATGTGTTATCCCCCGTGGGGATTTTCATATCAAAATGATCATCCAACATTATTGAATTAATCCTTTTTTAATTTATATATATATATAATTGTATATTCACTTAGCAATTTCTCTTTTATGCAAGTTTCAGGAAAGATATTATGGTTAAGTTTTATATGTAATTTTTCATGTGATCTTATGATTTTTTCTTTTGAGGATATCTATCTGAATCTATTTATAATCTTATTTATAAATGGAACTTTGTGTGTGTGTGCATGTGTGTGTGTGTGTCCGTTACCTATAGACTCTGAAACAACTGAACCGATTTTCTTAAAAATTTACACAGTTGTACTATAAGCATCTGTGAGTGTCCTTAGCTAGGTTTTGTGTCGAGGTACCCCCGATAAATATAAAAAATCGATAATCGAAAAAATCGGGTTATAGACAAAGACATAAGAAACGAAATTCAGAAGTTTCAAGGTTGCAGTTTTTACAATAGTTCAGAAAATCGATAATACACATATATATATATATATATATATATATATATAAGGCAAGTGTGTGTGTCTGTTTATCTGCCTGTATGTCTGTATTTTTTTCAGCCCTTTTATTTTAGTTTTTGCTTTGGGTTTGGCTCTAAGTAGGTATAATTGTAGTTCTTATTCAGCCATGATACTATTTACTCAGAGGACTTATTTAGCCTTCAAAATTCATTTTATGATGAATAAAACTTATTTGATATCGATTACAGGAAATCAAAATTTGACTTACATCCATTCATTTTTCTTTCAGTTTACGGGTTTCACTTTAACTGGAAACAACTATTGCTTTTTAGTCTTTCGTGTCAACGTCCAAAGAGTCTGAATTCCAGGGCCTTGGATTAGTTTTAAAGCTTTCATTACACCCGAGCAACGCTGGGCTATACTGCTAGTAAATTATATAAAAATTGTTCGATTGTTTTGAATATCTGAGCACTTTAGGTATACTTTTAGCCATTATTGAGGATGGGTGTTATTTTACATTTAACATAATGTATGTAGTGTTATGTATGTTTATAGAGTAGTGTGTATGCTTTATGTATATAGGCCATACAACTATGAAATTGATGTGATTCATGTTACATTTCCGAACAGAGCTCAATTTGATCTCATTTAATCACACACATGGAAACCTACCAAACCCTATCTGTAACATACTTGTTGATAATAATACAAATATCCAAGCATCATCTACTTGTAAAAAAAGGCTGAAAATAATGAAAGAATTATTAATAAAAAAGAAAAACCAAACAGTCATAATAAAATCATACAAAACACTACATTCATTCTGTTACATGTAAAATAAAATTCATCCCCGGTAAAGTTCAAATGTATAGCTGAAAGCGCTTGGATAAACAAAACATTTGGACACTTTTTATATAATTTATATCCTCAAAAGAAAAAATCATAACATCACATGAAAAATTACACAAAAAAACTTAACTATAATATCTTGCTTGTCATTTTTAATGAAACTTGAATATATATATATATATATATATATATATAATTATTAGGGTCAAGTTATGATAATGTTTGTTGCCAAGATTGTTGTTTTATCAAGTAGCCTTACTGATAAAAGTTATTTTGGCAAGCAAGTTTTTACAGACCTCTGCTCTGATCCTTATTGTTATCCCAACATTTTGGGGCGTTTTGCCCTATCACGTCCATATTTAAACAACAATCTCCTTACTCTCTCAAATGACCTCAAATGGAATTCGTACATTGAATCAGTAGCTGCATCTACTGCTAGGAAGGTTGGGTCATTGTGTCAAGCCAAGAAGTTTTTCTCATTAGAATACCTTTTGCACATCTATAAATCTACCTTTCGTCTGCACATTGAATAGTTACCATAACTTGTCAGGTGGTCCTGCTATTCATCTTGAGGTTCTCGACTAAATCCAAAGGAGGATCTGCAAGATAATTGATCTTAACTTGGTAGCCTGCCTTCAGTCATTTTCTCACCAATATGATGTGGCTTCCTTCTGTCTTTTCTACAACTATTTTCATGGAAAATGCACTAAAAAGCTTTTTTCCAGGTTCCCCAAACACATATATTTACACGGTTGCTAGATTGGCATCTAGGTCCCACCCTTTTATTGTTGAATTAGTTAAATGTAACCACCTCTTCTACTCTAACAGTTTTTTTTCTTGTAATTCATACATGTGGAGCTCCCCCTTCCACATATTTGCTTCTCTGATAGCCACAGTATCTAAGAGTTAGTTTCTTTCTCTTGTCCTTTCTCCAACATCACCTGTATATTATTTTGTTATAGTTTTTGTTCTTTTCCTCTCTTACTTTGTTCTCACTGTAACCCCCTGCGCACTAGTGGCATCCTTGGCTTGCTTAGGGTGAAGCAATTGGAATAAAAAAAAAAGTTACTATCTTCTATCTACTTGATTCCCATCCTTCGCTTATATTTTCTTCAACAGCTCCTTACCTTGTTTTGTTTCAGTGATTTTGTTTAGTTCATCTCTTTCTTTTCTTTAACTGTGCCCCCTGTACACCTGTGGCATTCTTACCTTGCTTGGGGTGAAGAAATTATATAAAAAAAATACTACCATCTTCTTTCAACTTGATTCCCACCCTTCTCTCATCCTTTCTTAGACATCCCCTGTTCCTTGTTTTTTTTTCTCTCTCTTTAAACCCTTACACACCAATAGTAGCCATGCCTTGCTTGGGGTGAAATGATTATAATATAAAACATCCTTTTTTGTATGTTTCAGTGAATTTGATGGAAAAAGAACATTTTCTAAGCCTTTTACTTTGCTTTTCTTTTCCTCTACAAACTTTGCCTTCAAAAAAAAAAAAAAAAATGGACACCAGAACAACTGAACAGAAATCGTTACAAAATAGTTTTTTTCTGTCATATTCAACAAAACATATTCAATAAGGAATAATTTAGAGACTAATTGTAAATTTAATATTTTGCTTGTAAAATCTCCCACTTTTTTAATCATTTTGTTCAATTTAATCCATATTTAATATACATACAAATATAACTTTTGTTTTTTAATAATAAAGAACAAAAAGTGTGTTTATTATATAAACAATATAAATATTATATATATATATATATATGGTAGTCTGAAAGTAGGAGGCCAGTAGGTAGAATAGGTTTGGGTATCAGTTATATTATTAAAATGGTGTTTGTTTGTAGTCGAAAACCAAGAATTGTTGGTTGATTAAAGTTTATTGCTTTACTCGCCCGCGGTCGATTAAAAATCTCACAAGAAAACGTGTCCCTTCAAATATAGAAAAAGGAAATCTGATTCCTTTTACAACCCAAAATTATGCCATTGAAGATTCACAAGTTACTTAGAATGACCTACAATGACATTATTGGCTTTTTTCGTTATGGTCAGTGTAAACATTTGTTCAATTAACGCTTCTACAGTTGAACCAAAATGTCTCTGCTGACCAGATTAAAGATGCTCACAGATTTTTCAAAACTAATTTGGAAAAATATTATTCTATATTTCCTCCCCACTTATGAAAAATAAAAATGAACGTTTGAAAGAAAGAAAAACATACGCATACTTCTTTCAACCATCCACCAAAAAACAAATTATACAAGTAATTTTTATATAGAAAATCGTTTAGAAAATCAGATTTGTAATTTTTTTATCATCTATGAGATGGAGGTTGTAGTCAAACAGAAGAAAGAAACTACGAATTTCAGTACCTCCACACAACTGTCAAAAAAACAGAATATCATGATGCTAAAAGGGCTCTTAATAAAAACAAAGTTTTATCATCAAAATGGTTATGCTATTATTAAGAGAAAAGATCAAATTTTGTTGTTATTATTTAAAAAATTAAAAAAAATCCTTTTTAAAAAATACGTTCAAAATTTTAACTAAAATTTCATTTTTTGTTTTCTGTCAGTGAATCACACTATGCTTATGTAAGGCAACTATTAAAAAAATGGAGTCGGTCAAGTAAAATGATTTTGGGGCGAGTAAACTTTTCCTCGCTCTCAATCGCTGGTTGAGTGATTTTTTTTTTAAATCTCGAAAGCTATGTATATATATATGTTCCATATATATATATATATATATATATATATATTAAAAATAAGTGTTATTATTTACTGTCCATGTACTTTTAAACCCCGCCTCCTGTGTGTATCCTTCATTCATTCATTCATTTAGTAATGAATTTGAACCCTCTCAGCTACTGGTGTGTGTATACATTTTATATAACATGCTAAAAGTCAGCCTTCCTCTACTGAGCGCCTATATCTCAGAGGTAGAATCACTGACTGATGTCAATTCAGTCAGGTTTCGATCCTGGCTAGAAGAAATCAGATGTCTAACCGTACTGATGAGCTGTGATACAGCAAAACAGATCTGCCTGCAGATGACTATATATATATTAAGATAAGTGTTATCATTTACTGACCATCTACTTTTGAACCACCCTTATATATATATTTACACACACAAATTTGTGAAACTGGAGAGCAATCCCTCTTTTATGAAAGTTTCATTAAAATGTCTGACAAGGGAACTTCAGTTAAGCTTTTTATTCAGTTTTTCTTATGTTTGTATAAGTATTTTCTTTTGTGTACATGAAGTGTGTAAGATCTGTCTGAGTATTGTATATATCCCAGCACTTTTGGTTTATTTTAAGGATGGTTTTTTAATTATTTTTAACCGAATGTCTAGATTTCTCATATATGTAGACTAATGGAATTTTTTTTCAAACATGGTCAGTGCATTCGGCCATGATTATAGTTGATGTTATTGATGTACATATTCAGTTGAAAATAAAAAATCTTGATAATGACTAAAACAATAGCCGAAAGCACTCAGATATATAGAACATTTGAACAATTTTTACATACTTTATGTATAGAAAAGAAATGACTAGGATCATTTTTATATATATAAAATTTAAGCTGTCAATTAATAGAATCAGCTATGAATGCTGTAGTAATGTTCTAAAATGTATGTAAAAGGAACAATTTTTTCATGCTTTAACATGTGCATGCCCATGACATTACAACATTAAAAAATATTTCCATTTTGGATAATTTTCACATTCTAACAAATGCTAATTTGTCAACCATTATATTTGAAGCAAGAAGAAAATTTACAGTAATTTTTAGCAACACAATTTTGCGGTTATTTTTGGTTACCACAACTCATACCCCTGAAGATGGTCTTAGAAGGAGATTAAAAATACTTGGGAACACCGAGAAATGAATAATAAAATGAACTGTCAAAGTTACAGTTCATTTCTTACATCTTAATTGAAAGATGTAAGAAATGAGTGAAAGATTATCTGTGAGTATAAACGGATTTTATTAAAAATAAGCAGACACAATGTTTGCAATTTATTTCATCTGACATGCCTAAAAGAAAATTTGTTACCTAAATACACAAATTTTAACAAGGTAGGCAGAAATAAGCAGAAATTACGTAACATTATTTGATTTAACCCACCCTTCAGTTGTAACATTCAAACTAACATTGGTAAACTCTTCCTTAACTTAATTCACAAACATTTCTATCATTCATCCACACTAAAAAAATCTTCAACAAAAACAATGTCAAAGTTACTTATAGTTGTATTAAAAACATAGATAAATATGTTTCACAACATAATGCTATGATATCAAGTAAATATTTGGCCCACAAAATCCATTACCCAACTAATAGCAAAAATGACCCTTCTAAAAATAATTGCAACTTCCGGAAAAAAACAAACTGTCCATTGAATGGCCAATGTATGTTCAAAAGTATTGTTTATAGATCTCAGATTCATTCGGATGATAATGATGTTAAATTTTACTTTGGAAGTACTTCTAACAGGTGGAAGATAAGATTTAACAACCACATGTTTTTAAACAGCAGTAAATACAGCAAAAGTACTGCTTTTTATCCATACATTATTGGAAATTAAAAAACAGCAAGAACCCAATTATTACTTGTAATATCGTCGCTAAATCCAAACATTACAATGGAAAAGGAGATAAATGTAATCTATGCCATTTAGAAAAACTTGTCATCTTAAACCATATCAAGAATCCAAATTTGCTTAATAAAATAATGTCATAGAAAAAATATACTTACTTAAATTCTTAGACCCAGATTGATATAGATTCCTCTTTATGTTTACCTATTTCTTTCTTTCTTTCTTTCTTACTTTCTTTCTTATGAAGTGGTGAACATGTTATTACTAGATTTTACAAGAATGTCAAAGAATGCCAGTATATTTGTTGGACTAAGTTTGTTAGTAAAGTTAAGGACAGAATTTTTTCAAATACAATGAATTTGTATGAATACAAGAAAAATTGAATTAAAAGCTTAATTGCAGTACCTTGTCAGTTGTCTTCAATAAAACCTGTATATATATATATATATATATATATATATATATAAATTTCAAAAATTACATTTCATTGAATAGCTACTTCATTGAGAAAATATTTGAATTAATAAATTTTGTTTTGGATCATTGCTGATGAAGTGAGAGTTTTCTGCTGAAATAGCTTTTCAGTGAAATGTAATTTTTGGAATTTATTGATATAATATACATATTTGACTCTGTAAAATAGATAATACTATTTACATTGAGCCCTTTACCTGGATCATTTTTAATATTGATAAAATTAATATTAACAGGATCTGGTTTTTGGGATTTTACCTATATATACTTCCTTTTTTGGATTTAAGTATATATATATATATATATATATATATATGACATATATATATATATATATATATATATATAGTGACATATATATATATAGTGACATATATATATATATATATATAGTGACATATATATATATATATATATAGTGACATATATATATATATATATATATATAGTGACATATATATATAGTGACATAAATTAATAAATATACATATGAGGATGCACATATGTATAGTATTATTATTCAGGTGTTAATAAAACAGTGGTCAATGTATGAACAGAGTTGTATTATACATATACTAATAAATATTCATATTATCTTACATCTATGGTTGAGAAGAGATAAAAATCCACTGTTCATGCACTTACTTTTATAAAGTGTACTCAATTGAGAAATGAATAATAAAATCATCTGTCAAAGGTACGAACAGATTTTATTAAAAATAGGCAGACACAATATTTGCAATATATATATATATATATATATATATATATATATATTAGGGTTATGACTTTTTGTAAAATAATTGATTTCCTATATTATAATTTTATGAACTTTTGTTAAAAATGTAATGAAGAAGGGTTTAATTCAGTTTAGTTTTTAAAACATGTCCCTCCCAACATGAAATTTCTAAAATCATATATTAGTATAGTAATACTATGGCTATGGAATCTTCCAGAACTTGTTTTTATTTATTTGTAATATTGTATGTTATGCTATACTTACAAAGTGCTAAATGTTTTAAAAATACATAAGTTCTATTCAATTGCATCATAAGCAAACTGAAAAATAAATATTTTGATTTTTACCTTTTATTGTGTGTATGGTAAAATCAAATGTTTGGTTTGATGACAGTGAGCTTTTTCAAGAAGTAAAACAAATTAATGCCTTTTCATTACTTTTGAACAATATTTTGTAGATTTATCACACAGGAACATAAGGTTTAAAAAAAGTTATAACACTAATATTTTTTTCCATATAATGATTTCACCCCAAGCAAGGCAGTACTGCCACTGGTGCGCAGGGGGTTACATAAGAGGAGAGTGATGAGAAAGAGGAACAAGTTACAGGGGGTGTCAGAGAATGGATAAGAGAAGGATGAGAACATTGATGTGAAAAGAGCTGCATGAGAGTAAAGTGGAAAGGGAGAAGAACATGATACAAGGTTTGTCAGGGAAAGGACGTGAGTCAAGGAGATAAGAGAAATATATATACATTACATGTATTATATAAGAAGCAAAAATCATTCAAACAAATTTCATTAAAATCAGATGATATATATCTCATTGAGAAATCATTATTAAATAATTACAATCTCAAAAAAAAGTGTTATAATCTAAAAATATTGTATCACTTTAAATAATCTGCAAAGGGTTGATAAGTTAGGAAAAATGAATCAACCAATGTAAATAGGCCTGTTTTTTTTTAAACAGTGAAATCAGTGTCTATTGGCCTCGAAATTGAAAGTCATAATAAATATCTTTAGGCTGATAGACATTATTTTGCCATTTACAAAGCAGGGATATCTTCTCAAACAAGAGTACCCATGAAACATGTCTAAATTAATATGAAATATTTTTGGATTAAAAAATCCATAATTGCTTAAACACACACACACACATTATGAGGAAGTGAAAGAACAGAGATTAAAACCCACTGTTCATGTACTTACTTTTATAAAGAGTGCTCAATACAAAATAAAGCTTGATATTGTAATTTTGTTATTACAATGATTTATAAATGCAATATAACACTATACAAAAATTTTCATGTTTCAGAACAATGCTGTTCTTCTTCAGGTGATATTCTGGAAAAAGCAAGAATCTGTAAATCATTCTCTGACATCTGCCCTCTGTGTCTGAATGAAAAGCTACAGATTATAAGGTTCCCTAAAAATGAAATGCTACTAAATCTTAGGGATGAATTAGTGGTTTTATGTAAATATTGAAAATATTTTTCTCTAAAATTGAACTAATTACAATTGTTCATTTCTAACTTATGCTCTAATATTACTTAAAAATAATTTTACTAAAATAAATGACCTACATAATACTTATATGGTTTTCTTAACTCCAATATACCTTCAGTTAAGTGTCATACATGATACATGCTTTGGGCGATCATGTTTCAAAAGAGACATGACTGACTGGAGAGAAGATTATCCCACAGTAGGTTGCCATTGCTTTCTGTGGTAGACTGGTTGCCAGCCAAGGCTATAAAACCCAATCTGTCTTATTATTTAACCCATAACTGGAGGAAAGAGATGGATTAATACCTTTCCCAAGGGTATTTGTGTGTAAGTGAATGCAAGGAATCCAACTGGAATTTAAACTCAGCTCCCTGATTTGTCATTCTGACATTCAATATACCTTATTATACCATAATTATTTAATTGTAATTCTAACTCCTTTAGCAGATGAGGTAGTGCAAAATCAAATTTACAAAAAAATACCTAAAATCCAACTTACTGTTAAAATTATTGTCTATCCATTTAAATAATGTATGTTCTTGGTATATATTTTGCTCAGACAAAATAAAAAAGCATCATGTTTTGACATTAAGCTAAACTGTTCTCTTTTGCAACCTAAATTTTCAACTCCATAATTTAACCTAATTCTCATTTTGATTGAACAATATCGACACACCTACAAGCATATTGTTTAACTTCCTCTAACTACTACTCCATAATTTTCTAAATAACCATGAATTCATCTTATATTTTCTAAATAAATCATTTTCACCATTTATTTTGAAAGAACACCTGAAGAAGAACAGTATTGTTCTGAAACATGAAAATTTTTGTGTAGTGATATAATGTTTTTATAAACCATTGTACTAACAAAATTGCAATATTAAGCTCTATTTTGTATGGATCACTCTTTATAAAATAAATGCTTGAACAGTGGGTTTTAATCTACCTGTTCTTTTACTTTATGATATATATATATATATATATATATATATATATATATCCAAATGAATAAGGAACAAAGAAAATAATTGCAACATTCAAAACATTCATTTAAAACAGTGCTCAATATAAAAATAGAGCAATGAATATTTATTATTAATTATTACTTTAGAACATGTACAAACTACAAACTACTACAAAATTGTACATTTTGTTTCAACATTGAAAGAATAATGTCCCATCATGTAGTTAACAATGATAAAACATTTATTACCATCATTATTATTATTATTATGAATAAAACATTTATTAACATCATTATTAACTAACTGATGATACATTGCTTTTTCAATCTTGAAACAAAATGTACAAAATATTTATTACTATCATCATCATTATCATGAATAAAACATATTACCATCATTATTATCAACCTAAGACATTGTTCTTTCAATGTTGAAGCAAAATGTACAATTTTGTAGTAGTTTGTACATGTTCTAAAGTAATTATAATAATATATATATATATATATATATATATATATATATATATAAGGTGCAATGGATAAATCATGACACATGTTGAGAAATGGATCATTTACAACAATGTTCAGTAAATAGGATCTTGAGGTAAGTGACATGAGTGAACTTTAGCCACCTCAAAAGTCATGCTGTGAATCTGGTAGGATTGGAAAGGAATCCTGTACTATGAGCTTCTGCCATGTTACCAGTCAAGTGATTCTGAAAAGTATTGTGTGCATCTGGGTGAATTGAAGGCAGCAATTCAAGAAAAACACCCAGAATTGGTGAACAGCAAAGACATTGGTTTTTCATCAGGATAATGCCAGACCTCACGTTTATTTGGTGACCTGGCAAAACTTGTTGCAGCTTGGCTGGGGTGTGTTACCCCACCCGTCATATTCGTCATACATTGCTAGTTTGGATTTTCATTTGTTTAGGTCTTTGCAAAGTAATCTCAATGGTAAAAATTTAAATTTGTTGGATAACATAAAAATCTATCTTAAGTTCTTTTCTGAAAAACCATTAAAATTCTGCAAAGACGGAATTTTTAAGTTGAAGGAAAAATGGATAAAGGTTGGGCAACAAAATGGTTTTTTATTTAGTTGAATAAATATTTAATAACAATTTTGTATTTTAATTTCCCTTAAAAATTGGCATGAACTTTCTGGACAATCCGATAAAAGTGGACATTGATGCCAACACTGTTTTTTCATGCATGAATGACATTTTTTTAATCTGTGAAGATTGCATTTATGCATAAACAGGCTGTCGCCAGTCAGTATTGACTGCAATATCACTTTTATGTTTATATAAATGCTTTCCTTGATACGGATGTGCATTGTGATGCAGTGGATATCAGCTCGGAATTAATTGATTTGGTTTGGTTGTTTTGTTTTTATGGCATATCAACCTCAGCGGGTCATTTATTTCCAATTAAATTTTATTTTATTTATTGCTGGTAATACCTTTTTCTTTTCAACAATTTATTGTTGTTTTTATATAAGTTTTGTGTCTAGTAACACTTTTTTCTTTTCGAGTATCAAGATTCATTGGGATTTGTTTTTAAGGGCAGGGTCCCCAAGTCCTACCCTTGTTATTGAACCCATAACTGGAGGGAAGGGACGGATTAATACTTTTCCCAAGGGTACCAGTGCTTAAGTGAATGCAGGGTATTCAACTGGAATTTGAACTTGGCTCACTGATTTCTTTTTCCAAGCCGATATCCACTGTACCACAATGCACATCCGTCACTAAATGCTTACAGCACCTGGTATTCCCAAGCAGTCACCCATCTAAGTACTGACCAGGCTCAATGTTGCTTAACTTCGGTGATTGAGCAAGAACCGGTGTATTCAACGTGATAGGCTGTAAGCCTGAGCTCGGATTGAGAAATCAGGGAGCCGAGTTCAAATTCCAGTTGAATTCCCTGCTTTCACTTACATCAATCTCTTCCCTTCAGTTATGGGTTAAATAATAGGACAGATTGGGTTCTATAGCCTTGGCTGGCAACCAATCTACTGCAGAAAGTAATGGCAACCTACTGTGGGATAATCTTCTGCCCAGTCAGTCATGTCTCTTTCGAGACATGATTGCCTAAGCATGTATCATGTATGGCACTTAACTGACTGACTGATCCTTGATACTGAGAATTTTTACCCACAAATATTGCATCTCATAAAACCATATTTTTAACATTTAGGAGTAGATTGATTCACCCATCGTTCGGTCCACACTCTAACCTTGACTTTTGAACAGGCATAGAAGTATATCTCTTGTTTCCTGTATAGGATTGGGTTTCTGGTTTTTTCTAAAATCTGCTTCAACTCTATACTTCTAACATCTCCATCAAAATTTTGATATTTTATTTACTAATTATTTTTTATATTTCTTTTCTTTCTCCTCAATTGGAGTAGATAGCTTTGCTTATCATCCAGTTCACACTCCTCCTCAGGCTTTTGACCAGGTGTAGTTTATCCCTTGTTTCCTGTTTAGGATTAGGTTTCTGGTTCCTTATGTTTTTTATTCTCTTTCACTCCCAGTATCCCCTTGTGTTTTAGTGGCATTATCACCTTAGATGGGGTGAATTGATTAAAATACACATACACATATTTTTCATTTATTTGTTTAAACATTATTTTTAATGGATACTCGTATTTCTGTTTTTTTATAATTAAACAGTATATTTATATAAATATACCAGCCTGAATAATCAAGAAATCTTGTGAGAAAAATATGTGACCTCTGGCAGGATTGGAACATGCATTCTCTAGGGGAAATATATATATATATATTAACTAATACACTCTCACACCCTGATTGAGCACTCTAGAAGAAAGGTAGACTTTGAAAAACAATAGCCACTCTAGCGTGTACGCATCGCTCATTCAGTAAAAATGAATTTGAGCACTCTAGCTATTGGTTGCATAATATGATATGCGCTAAAAAGACTGCCTTCTTCCACCGAACGCCCCATGGCCCAGGGGTAGAGTCGCCGACTGACGCCAAATCGGTCGGGTTTCGAGCCTGGGTTGTGTAGCAATCGGAGTCTAACCATACTGATGAGCTGTAATACAGCAAAACAGATCTGTCTGCAGATGACAGTATATATATATATATATATATATATATATATATACACGCAGGTTTCATTAAAAATGACAGATAAGGTGTAATGTTTAAGATTTTTATGTAATTTTTCAATAAATTAAACAAAAAGAACAGCAGTGAAAATGAAGAGCAAAAAAAAAAACGGGGGGAAAAATGTTTAAATAAGCATACTTATAAGGAGGGGAGGAGAAATCGCATGTAAATAATTAGCGAGGGACAGTTAATATAAATAGAAGTCTCTAAATTTGTTGGGGGGATATTTTATTTTAACTGTCCCTCACTAATTATTTACACACAATTTCTCCTCCCCTCATTTTATTTATTTTAACGTGTTTTCCCTCTTTTTTTTCTCTTCATTTTCGTTGCTGTTCTTTTTGTTTAATTTATTTTTCCAACAATTTTCTCCTGATGAGATGTTGGACGAAAGGGCCTTAGCGACAGTCAATAAATTCCTTTTTTTAAAATAGAATACAAATTTTGTACCTCCAAACATTTGTTTTTTTACAAATAATGGCAATTAATGGATTTATTTGTAATGTGACATTCTTATTACTTCAAACATTGTTTCTAGTGGATAGTTGTGATTGAAATAAACACTTCATTTTTTAAAAATTTACAGTGTATTTTGTGTATGCACACTCGAGAAAATTTGATAAAGAAAATGTGCTCTTTGGCAGGCAGGGTTCAAACCTCCATGCCTCATTTGTAGGTTAAACCAAAGCTTTCTCCAGTGTGCAGGCTGATAGGCGTTGATACATACTGTGTAAAATAAATGAAAAACATGTGGTCTATTTCAAACACGGGTAGCCACTAAAATTTACTTTTGAAGTAATAAAAATATATACAGTGTTTTATTTAAATATGCAAGTCACTGCTTTCCCAATAGTAAAATAGATATTTCCATTTTCCGAATTCTTAACCATTATCATCAAATCATCTACAAATAAATTTTTTAGTCGTTTTTTTTCTACCATGTAGTGATTGTTAGTAGGATTATTATTCTATTTTAATTTATTTCTGTTGCATGAGTTCAATTCTCATAGATACACGATGACTTATTCACAGAAAAAAAAACAACTCAGTTTTAGGATTGAAAACAAGCCCGATTTCGGTTTGGGGCTAGGAAAAACTATCATAGAAAAAATATTTTTAAATAAATTGTCAGCCAACATTTTACTTTATTAAAACATTACTTATTGGCCGACCTGAAGGAGACTGCAACCAGCTTTAAATTTGTTGTTTTTCATTTTTTTTACTTTTTTCAGTGCAATCTTATTGATTACACCAAAAACTTTCTGATTGACAAAATAAAATTTGGAAAAATTTCAATATTTCAGCACTTGAGTGGGAGGGGGGCTCAGTTTTTCATACAACGTTATAGCAAATCGATCCTCCATTTTGGAGTCACTCGCCGGTACGACATTACCACCACTTGTAAATTGATTGATTATCAATTTTTTGTTTACTTTTTTCAGTGCAGTCTTATCGATTAAACCCTAAACTGTCCAACTGACAAAAAAAATTTGTAAAAATTTCAACATTCAAACAATTGGGGGGGGGGGATCGGGGAATCAGTTTTTCATACAACCTTATAGTAAGTCGATCCTGTGCAATTAACTTTTGTTGTTTGCACATATTCAACAACTGAATCCTTTGCGAAATTTTTGAATAAAGCCATTCTTGGCGTTTTCGAAGAAGATGCCATAACTAAAGAAAACCTGAAAAAGACTAAAACAAGAGCAACAACTCGTCCCAAAAAAACCATAACAAAGCGACCCCAACGCGAGTGGTCCTAAAATGGAGGATCGATTTACTATAACGTTGTATAAGAAAGTGAGCCCTCCACTAAAATTGTTTAAATATTGAAACTTTTTCAAATTTTTTTTTTGATAATCGGAAACTTTATGTAATAACCGATAAAACTGCGCTGAAAAAGAGTAAAAAAAAAAAAAAAATGAAAAACAACAAATTTATAGGTGGTGCTAGTTTCCTTTAGGTTCCCCTAAAATAAATTAAATGAATTTTATTAAGATATTTTAAATAAAATGTATAACTTTTAAAATTAATATATTGCTTGTTTTTATTTTATTTTATTTTGGAAGTGATTCTCAATTTTTTTCTCGTATTATGATCCATCGAAATTTTTTCATTTTCTTTTCCCTGGTTACCCCCAAATATAAGTTAAGCTACGTTTTTACAAATATCTATTTAGTACCCTCTCTCTAGCTACCTATTTTTTGCGAGCTAACTGAATGTCAATTTTCAAAAAATAAATGAGCCTTTAATTGAATGTTGTTAACAGGCAAAGTTCATGGCGTTCGTGGTTATTTAAAAATCTACCGTTGATTCTCTACTACATGGCTTTAAAAAAAAGAAAAGAAAAGTAATATAAATCAGTTATTTTTTTTTGTTGGTCAACCTAACAAAAACAAGTGTAACAACCTCGAAGAGAGCCAATACTAGTAAAAATGCCTCTTAAAAAAATGACAATGTAAGTCGTAAATTATCTCCTTCAAGTGTACCCCGTAGTGAACTTAGTTAAAAAAAGAGTGATAATTTGGGAGTTGAAGATACTCAATGTCAATATCATATCTCTTTTCCCAGTAAAATAAAGTAAATTATTCTGGCCTTGGGCACTTCGATATGAACATTAACAAGCTTGTCTCGCTAGCTAAATTAAATTACGACTGAGTAGTAGTGGGTTCGATCTTTACTGACTGCTCCATACATTCGGCTTTTTGTGCCACATCTAAGCTATCTTTAGTAATAATATTGTCTCCTCGTTTGAGTTAAGACGCATGGCCCTGGGGATTCGAAACCTGCGGCAGCACCTTCCTCTTTGCACTAAGAAAAGTGGAGTTGGTAAAAATGATTAATCGACGCTAGTGGTCGCGGATACTGAGCGATTTTTTGTCGTTGGTCCAGACTCCAGATGTACGCGTATGGACACTCCATATAAAAATGACCTTGTGTCACCTCCTACTTTAATGGTGGAGGTTATGTTTAGGTAATTATCGCAAAATGGAAGCCATAAAAAACAGGCATCAAATTCACATGGGCAAAAAAAAAAAAAAATCCATGTAAGACTAGTAAATATTCCGAGTGATTGGTTTCAAAAGTCATTACCAATCAACAAAAAATTTTTTTCATAGTTGATGAAGCACTCCCTCGTATTTTTTTTTTTTTACACAACCAAGGTTTAAATCGCCACTTTTTGTCTGGACCTCTAATTTTATCAAAAGTTTTTTTTCAAATTCAGTGAAATTAATGTAGAACATATTCCTGCAAAATCTGAACCAGTCAATTATGCTTCGAGTAACTGTGTAGTCACTTGAAATTAACCAACCAGGATATCTTTTAGGCACCCTAATTGTAACAAAATTACTTTTTGCCGTTGCGCATATAAATAATGACCCCGGTTTTATGGCCCCGATTCTACACTTTTTACCTTATTACCCGCCTCTCTCTCTCTCTCTCGCACGCATAAGAACAGCTAACAGAAAAAAAAATTTTTTTCTTCAACAACGAGAAAGTTGGATCGCGTGTTTGCCTACTTTTTACTCATATCTACATGGACACACGCTTCTTTTTGTTTTATTTTTAAATGTAGATTTGAGTAGACAATGGAAATTGTTAGATTAAAACAGGCAGCTCAACTTTATTATAGACATCATCTAACTTGAGTATGAGCTTTGCGTCCCCACCCCAACATGCTTTTATTGTCTCGTTTGTCTTTCGCAGGCTTTCTTAAACAAAAAGAAAAAAGAAACACTTGTAGACCTCTCTCTCTCTTTTAATTTGGACTTCTTCTTCGCTTATCCCCTCCCTTCACATTCGCACAATAAAAAAAAAGCAAGAATGTAGGCCTTTCCTTTTATTCAACAGGTGGGACTGAAAAATCGGAAAAAACCAGGCCCTGGCACATGAATAATTTGCATTTAAAGCCGTTCAAAGACTAGTCTTAACATACAAAAACACGCTGTTCGTTACCCATTGTTCTCTCTGTTAAACTATATTTGCAATTTAATCTTCTCTGATACTAATAATAGTGGGTGGGTAGTTTTTTTTGTTTTTTTTATGGAGAGGTCAGTGGCTCACCTGGTAATGACATTCGTTACGCAGCTGGTTCGAGATTGGGCACAGTTCTTCGACTGCTCTTTCCAGTCATTTTTGACCTTGCTTAATGTATCTGAAAGTGAGGCAAGGAGAAACTGTAGTTGTCGTTGTATTATTAATTATTATTATTTTTTACTACTACTACTACTATAATAGATGTGGCACAAGGCCGATAGTATGGGTACCCAATGAGGATCGAACACACTACTCAGTTGTAATAGGTTCTAGCAAGACAAGCTTGCTTAGCATTACACCACGCTGAGGTGCCCAACTACTAGTAACTACTCCTAGTAGTGCTAAAAAAAACTATTACCATGCTTGAATTAAATACCCGCTTTTACTTTTAAGATACTTCATTTTTTGAAATTGTTTTCTAAAAGATCACGAATACAATTTAAAATTGGACAGTGAGATCAACACCGAGTGGCGACAGTCTGTTTCATACTTGAAGGTAATCTTCAGGCAGATCTATCGATCTATCTGGCAAAAAAAAAAAATTTTTATATGCTAGCATAATTTTAAGAACATCTATGGCAAAGTGAGAAATATTCTTGTGATGCGTTTCTCCAATTAGGACTTCACCGGACTAAACGTTTTAAGTTTAGTCCGGTTCACTTTAAGATCGATGAAAATCTAAAAGACAAAAAATGTCACACAAAAATGTTTTCCTGAGCACCCCCCCCCCAACAAACTTTCAAAAGTTATTTTTGTGGATAAGGTATTTAAAATAGATGCAAGGCATGGGCTACCAGGAATCCCTTTGAGTCTATCGGAACCTTTTCCAATCAATCCAAGGGCTCCAATTACAATTGGTTATAATATTTCCACCTCAACATCTTTATTGTATATTGATATTTAAAAAAAAAATAGTTTCAAAAATAGTTCGCTAGGGACTTCCATGTTAATAAAAAAAACACTTGCTCTTCTTGTGGTCTTTGATCACGATATCTGGGCTACTACCTTTGATTCCTTTGTCTGTGTGTATTGTCAAGTAAGTCCCATAACGGGTCTGTGTGATGTTCATACCAGTTTATTGAAGCTTCCTTCCCTTATCATCGTCGTGGTGTTTTTTGTTTGTTTTTTGTTGTTGTTGTTGTTCTTCTTCTTCTTCTTCACATTTTGTTATGGATGTTATAACTTATAATTGTAGATAAAATTTTGGAAATTCTGGCTATTTTGAGTTATTATTTCAACTGGGCTTCAAAGTCACTACTCATAGAATTCGGAACACCACGAAAGAGAAAGAAACAATCTTCTATGTGTCATTTCCTTTCAGGACGTAGGCGATCATGACCCTTCACAACCCCTATTTCTGGTGGCTTAGCACGCTTTCTCCTGTTACTTCACCCAAACCCCGCTCTGACATCCATCTCCTCAAGCCCTTCAAATATGTTATCCGTTGCTTCCCCCCGTCTCTCTTTCCTTCTATCTAACCTGTGAGTATCAAATTCTCCAAGCTCTTTCTCATTATATATCTCAGGAACTTCAGCCGTCTTTTCCCGATGCTCAGTATTAGTTTCCCTTTCGTTTCCATCCTTTCCAAAACCTCATCATTGCTCATATGTTCAATCCATGATATCCGCAGCATCCTTATTAGATAATAATACCGACAATCGTTTAAAAACTGATGATTTGATGCTTGAAAATAAGAATATAAAAATGATAATGCTTTAAAATTCAAGGTACATGATAACCTGGCCACCCGTAAACGAAAGCTTTCAGAAGTGTTTGGATACCGTATATCATGCATTACGTAATGACCAGTTAATCTCGTTTTCCGTCTCCAGTCGTCTGCTTAGACGACTAGCTAGCCAATATCTATTGCAGACACCCGTTCAGGCACATTTGTGTTTGCCCAATACGCAGAGAGGTACCTGTTGTTTGTACTGCAACTATACTGAAAGGAAGGGAGCACATAATCTGTCGTAACCAACGGTTTGAATAACGCCAGTACATTGAAAACTTTGGTCCCTATCAGTAGTAACTTCGTCGACAAATCCTGAACAGATCCATTTTACCTCATTCCACTAACAAGGCGCCACGGATCAAAGGCGCCACGGATCTTTTCTGTTAACTCACCGCAAAATAAAATTTAAAAAATTATATTTTCTAAAATCCACACCAAATTCTCCCAGAGTGAGGCCCTTCCATTGCACTCCGGTTGGGTTGACGTTTGCGATCTACCCCCAAAATGGGCGACTCTGGTGTATTATTTATCAGTGTGTGGTCTTACCTTTGCACTTACCCCGATAAACTAGCCAAAAAAACAGATTTTTTTCATTTAAATTATAAAAAATTCCTTGTATGTGAATAACTCCCTGATTTTTGGTAATTTTTCCACTCTAAAGCTTGGAGTTGTTGCGAGGCGAGCTAAACAAATTTTGATTTAAAATTTATAATTTCAAAGACGTGCCAAAATATATTAATAATGTATTTCATAAAAATTCATTTAAATTAAATACATAAGTACTATTTTAATTTAAAAAGAATCATATTTAAATCACAATAATAATGAAATTGAAATCATACCATAAATAAAGTCAATACGAAACGAAGTAGCAATATTTAATCTATCTAAACTTATTTATATATGGAACTTTGTGTGTGTGTGTGTGTGTGTGTGTGTGTGTGTGTGTGTGTGTGTGTGTGTGTGTGTGTGTGTGTGTGTCCGTTACCTATAGATTCCGAAACGATAATCGAAAAAATCGGGTTATAAAAGGAGTGGCCCGATTTTAATCAAATTTGATACACTCATAGACAAAGATATAAGAAACGATATTCAGAAGTTCTTACAATAGTGCAGAAAATCGATAATATACATATATATAAAAGGCAAGATGTTTGTGTATGTGTCTGTTTATCTGCCTGTATGTCTGTATTTTTTCAGCCCTTTTATTTTAGTTTTTGCTTCGGGTTTGACTCTAAGTAGGTATAGTTGTAGTTCTTAGTCTCAGCCATGATACCATTTTCTCAGAGGACTTATTTAGCCTTTAAAATTCAGTTTATGACGAAAAACAGGTTAAGAGGCTCACCCCTTGTTCCCTGTTTAGGATGTGGTTTCCGGCTTTCTCTTTTCCAATCTTTTCACTATTACGTAGCCCCCTGCACATCAGTGCTCGGGGTGATACGATTTAAAAAAAAGAATTTGATATCGATACCAGGAAATCTAAATTTGACTTACATCCATTCATTTTTCTTTCAGTCTACGGTTTCGCTTTAACTGGAAATAACTTTTGCTTTTTAGTCTTTCGTGTCAACGTCCAAAGAGTCTGAGCTCCAGGACCATGGATTAGTTTTAAAGCTTTCATTATACCCGAGCAACGCCGGGCTATACTGCTAGTTTCTAATAATTGAATTAGTAATAATCTTATAAACTACCTTCTTGCTTAATTTGCTTTCGACAACATTTAAATTCGCATCTGAATATTCTTAAAGGCAGATTATTTGACATAATTCAGCATCAATGGATTTGTTATCTATATCTTTCTATTCGGATTATCATTTTCATCTTGGTTGTTTAATATTGAAGAAAAGAAATAGGTACCCCCATAGATTCGCGATATCAAAGGTTTTATAGTGGCGTGGGGCTTAGGGGTTAAAATGAACAGTTGATTTACTCACATCAAGAAGATAGTAAAGGTTGATACTGATGAGAAAGCACATGGGTAATTTTTTTCAACTTTTTCAACAAAAAATAAATAAATAAAGAAATTATTCATGATATTATTCTTCGTTTGAAGTTGTGTCATTACCTTGTTTCAGGAAAATAATTAAGAATTCTTTAAGTCCATAGTTTTATGAAGAGGAAATATTCATACAACAGATTAAATGATCTAACACAAAATAATATTAAAAAAAAGTTTAAAATAAAGATAAGAAAGTTCGTTGTTCTCCGTAGGGATATATGGTTTGCATACGTTTATAGGATACAAATACTA
The DNA here is from genome assembly GCA_037127315.1 of Ascarosepion bandense. Lineage (NCBI taxonomy): Eukaryota > Metazoa > Mollusca > Cephalopoda > Sepiida > Sepiidae > Ascarosepion > Ascarosepion bandense. The sequence goes on along the minus strand of JBBBDQ010000792.1, from coordinate 1,225,545 downwards.
TATAATCCATCAACCAACTAAAAAAACACAAAATAAATTTCACACCCGCAAAATCGGATTCAAACGACTAAAAGCATTTGAGAAAAACCTAACGTAAAATTGCACACTCGCAAAAGAGGATTCAAACGACTTTGAAAAAACCCAACTAAGAAAAATTCACAAGTCACAAGTGAAAAACAAATACTGAATCCTGATTGGGTTAAAAAGGAAAAATTCATATATGACGTATTTTCAGGCCTAGATGCGGAAAGGTTCGCTGAAACCGGCATCATGAGAAGCTTGACTATTTAAACCACGACGTTAACCTGTCAAAATCAGTCCGTCAGATGGAAGCAGTAGCTGACAGCATCTCACCATGTAAAGAAGAAACTTCAAGCTGACTCGCCCTCAATGCCAATTTTCTTTTCTTCTTTTTCACTTCATGCCAACCCGGACGTAGGTCACGCCACAGTTTTGTTCGACCTCTTCTTCTAACGTCCTTTTCTTCATTTTCACACAACGCCGCTAAAGAGAACAACACAACGACAAAATGGACGTATTAAGTACTACTTCTTTATTTGTTTTGCCTTCTCTTTTCGACTTGTTGCGACCTACTAAAAAGAGGAAGGAACAAAGACTTTACAATCTGCTACTACACAACCGTGAACTCTAAATTTCTGTGGACATTTTAAATACCTACATTTCTCTAGGAACAATTTTAACTACAAAACTGCATGCATTTTCTCAATGAACATTTTTCTTTTTGCTAATATATTATAATGGTGAGTTAACAAAACTTCATTTATATTTTCCTTTTTACACTTTTGTCATTCTGTAAATAAATCTTTGCTTTACTGTACACACGAAATATTTTATCCTTTCACATTTCAACAACCAACCTTTAACATTCTGAAATTTAAATTGTGGGGACTTCGGACGTGTTTGGCACAAGGCCAATTTACCAAGCATCACCGAGACTCCCCCTACACGTTCAAAAGTATATAAAGAGAGATATTTTGAAATACTTAGTTTTCTTGAATTGTTGAAATAAAGTTCTTTGAAGTGTCAAGTGCTTGGTTAAAGGCCGATAATACAACTGGCGAATAATTTTACAATGGTAAGAACTTCAATACCGGCCGCAATGAACAGAAACGAAATCATTCGCATGACTTTTTCATTCGCATCACCTTTTTGCATTAATTTTTCTCCTCATTTTTTATATAAAAAAGAATTTCCATAGGCTTGCTAATTTCCTTTCCTTCTTCTTTTTGTCTGACTTGCTAATTTCTGTGAAGGCAAGGTTTTCATTGGTCCAAAAACAATTTCCCACAGGCTTACGAATTTCTTTCTTTTTCCTCAGCTCATTCGAATTTGAAAAGAGTGGCTGAAAGAAGTTATTGTTTCGCACGCATCACAATTTAAAATTATTTTTTTTTAATGAAAAATCTTTCTGGAAGTTTTTATTTTAGTTTTAATTTTAAGCTCATTTATTAAATTTAATATTTTTAAAAAGCAAAATACTTCATCAATGAAATTCTTAATATCATCAGTTCCCAAATAGGCATCTATGCAGATGACACCACCATTTACTCTCGTCTCAATAGAAAATTTGCCAATGATGACAAAGTAAATCTGGCCGCTGCTCTTAAAACGGACCTCCAATCAGTGGTTAACTGGGGCAACAAATGGCTTGTCAATTTTAATGCCTTCGAAACATAACTGCTCTCCATTAACCACGATAGAGAAACTTTCCTGACAGCCATCAGCATGGTTGTTGCAAGTCTTCTTGAGAGGAACACTGCGCCTCCTTGGCCTCACTTTTTCAACCGACCTGAAGTGGACGAATATGTCGTATCTTTAGCTATATTTAGACTGTTGGGACTTTGTGTCGAGCCAGAAATTTTTCTCATCGGAATCCATCTTACGCATAAATCTACGATTCATCCGTGCACTGAATACTGCTGCTATATCTGGTCAGGTGCTCCTGCTATTTATCTCGAGGTTCTCGACAAAATTGTAAGAAGGATCTGCAATTTAATCGGTCCTGACATGGCATCTCGACTTTAGTCACTTTCTCAGCGCTGTGGTTTGGCTTCACTCCGTCTTGTCTACAAATGTTTTCATGGCAACTAATCTAACGAGCTTTTCCCCCCGGTGCTCCGTCCATGTGAATTTAAGCGTGCTACTAGATTGGCATCTAGGTCTCACCCCTTTACCATCGAAATAGTTAAACGCAACCTTCACTTCTACTCGAACAGTTTCTTTTCTTTCACTTCTCATCCGTTTACTTGTTTCCTTGATAGCTACAATCTCCAAAAATTTAAATGTAAAGTCAATTGTCATCTTCTATCTGCTTGAATCCCGTTCATCTTTTACTCTTCTTCAATACTTCCTGTACCCTGTATTTTCTTTCACTGTTGTAACCCTTTTCACAATAGTGGCGGTCCCGCCCTGCTTAGAGTGATTAAAAAAAAAAAAAAAAAAAATTCAAAACTCGTTTAAATCTATTGGAAGAAATTTTAGTTTTGAAATTGCTGAATTTTTTAAAATTTAGCCTTTCGTCATTTCAATGTAATTCTCTTTATTAAAAAAAATCTTTCAAAAACAAAATATACTTTTCTGAAACTTTATTTGAGGAATATTAGCTTGAATTTGATGCGCTTATTATCTACCTTAAGTTTAAATATATCGCAGAAATGCATTTTAGCGCAATTTTCAGCTGTTTCTAGACAGAAAAAGAGAATTTATTTCAACTGTTTAAAATTTGTTTTTTTATATTTTTTAAATTTTTTCTAGTTTTGGCTTTAAGCGGAAACGTTGTCTTTTCCCTCAAGAAAGAAAAGAATAGTTTAAAACTAAAAGACAATTTATGATGGAAAACATTAAGAAAATGTGGAAATAATTTTAGTTTAAATCAGGTCAACATTTGGCAAAGATTAAAAAATATAAATTAATTATTAACTTATATTTTTTTAGCGATTTAGTGGAGACACCTAACTGTTAACAGCATTAAAATTTCTTTTTTTCTTCTTCTTAATCTTATTTTTTTTAAACTGAAGGCTGTATCAGAATGAATGAACGAATGATTAACGCAAAAGTAAATTTCGTCTAACACTTTCTAAAATGTTTTATTTTTATTTTTTTAATGGATTAACGATGATGAAGTGTTAATTGACGTTATTACTTACTTTTTTGCCACAATCAGGAAGCTAAAAAATGTAAAGAGATTTATATGGTTATTGTTAAATTAATTGCATCCACAGAATGAACAAAATCCCACTTTTCGTGTTCGAATTGTTTTTCACATTAAAAACAAAACAAAACAAAACAGCCCCCCCCCCCCCAAAAAAAAACAAATTCTGTAGTGTAGCACTTATAGGTCCGTTTGTGAAGCTCTTCTTTCGGAAATAGTATTAAGTCGGTAACACTCGTTACTAAAAAATGAATCCAGAGAATAGCCAACTTTTTGCCAAGCAGTCTGTTTTTGGGGTGTGTCCTTAAAATGATATCCATGCTGTTAAAAGAAAAATAAGTTTTGTCTTTTAAGGGCGTTTCTGTGATATGGTACGAATAAAGTATTGGCCTATTTTTGTTAAACTTTGTAGGGAAAGAAAGACAATAAAATTATCGGAAGATAGTAAAAGAAATCGAAAGAGTGAGGGAAACTATGCCGAAAGGTCATTGGAAAGAAAGAAAACAAATATTTGACATAATGAAAGTGGAAGGAAAATAAACAAAGAAAAACCAAAAGCGAGAAAGGGAAAGGGAAAGAGAAAGGGGGAAAATCCTGTAAATGGATGAGGGAGCACGTTAATGAGAGAGAAAAGGAGGAAAGAAAAGGAAAAACAAACAGACTGAGGAAGTGGTAAATGTTGTACAGAGTGAGATTGATTGTTGTCGTCTGAATGACGCAAAAATGAAAATAACACTAACATCTCATTTTAACAGATATGCTTATCAACATGACATCAAAATATCTTGAAATAAAGAGTAAATTTATTCAATAAAATCACCATTGGCTTCAACCAAACCTCTAGACGACTTCGGAATCTCCTGCATTTTTTATGGTTTAAGTTGATGAAAACTTCCTTAACCCCTTGTCTTCTTCAGTTCATCTATGGTGTTTACAAGGAGTTTTCTTGGTCTCTCGCACAACTACGCCCCACACATATAAATTAAATAATCAAGGAGATTAAAGGCTGGAGAGTTAGGTGGCCAGATGATGTGGTCGCAGCAATTGTCTGAAAGCCATGACTGGGTTCTCATGCTTGTGTGGCATGGTGCAGAGTCCTGTTTATGTGTCTTCCAAGAGCCACTCTCTTGTTGACTTAGACCAGCACTACCTTCTCAAGGCTCTTGTTGTAGGCCTCGGTGTAGAGTCAGAAGGCATAACGTCGCCATCACTAGGGATATCTTCAAATAGCATCGTAATCACCATTAGACTCATCCAACTCTTCCAGAGGCCGCTGTGGTGAGTCTGCTGATGCCCTCCTTAAATTCGGGAGTTCTTTTCCTTTCAGAACGATTCAGAATGAGTTTTCCGAGGTGCCGTATCTTCGTAAAATCACCATTAGACTCTTCCATCTCTTTCTGAAATCTCTGCACTGCTCTTAGAGTGACACGCAAACACTCTGAAGAAATGATCGTATTGGAGCTTCCGGTGCGAATGCCAAACAGTACAGCTTGCCGTTTCCAAAATTATGGCGGAGTGAATTGCCTTATGGTGCTCATTTTCTCACAGACGGTGTCCAACTGACTCTACTTATTGTGCAGTCGACAAAAATAAAAAAAAACTAGCAGTGCGCATGCACAAAATAAAATAAAAAAATAGCGATAATTTACCTATCGTACCCTGTAGTAGGAGTGATTCCAAAAATGAACTATAGAGATCAAGTCAAAAGGATACTAAATGACTATTAGTGTTATCTTGTTTGATGAGGGCAGGCACAACAGAAGGTATTGCTTCTACTAAGACTCCGGTCAAGACGGAACAAAAATCCTACCTAAAACTTCCTACTTCAACTCACCTGGTGTCGTCCAAACACGCACAGGGAAGTTTATTTACTTATTAATTTTAGTAAATCAATTTTACTCTTTAATTTTGAAAATTAGAAAAAATCATTATTAGAATTTATTGAATTATATCTTATTTAACTATATAAATATAATTTACAAAATCACTAGACCAGAGAATAAATAACACACTGACTGATAGATGAATATCCCTCTCTAAAAACGACACTTTAGCAATGGAAAAGAAAAACCGACCGGAAAGAAAATACGTACATCTTCTTGTTCATTACAACTACCATTTTAAAATATCGAGAAAACAAATTTCATAATTTTTCTCAAACGTTTTCTCAATTATCAACAAATGAGTTTACAGTAGAGTCATAGAGATAATTTGATTTAATGACTAATTTTCATTTAAAGAAATATTTTTTCCGCTCATATATAAAATAAAAAAAATCTGAGTATGTTCGTGTCGAAGATTATGTGCTTTTGATTGCTTAAAATGTTTATAGGATACAAATTTACAAAAAAATTTAAAAAATGAAACTATTATTATTATTTATAATTTATTTGAAATATTTTTACTTAAAATACCGCTCTCATTAAAATTGCTTTTAGAGACCCAGTTATCTTTTCACTGTATTTTTAAGCACTCATCTCCCGACTAACCTTTGGGGAAAGGAGGGCGGGTAGAATTCACTCCTCTGGTAGAAGGATGATTCAGATCTTCATATTTCTACAACAACAACAACAACAACAACAACAACAACACAAATATGCCTTTCTCTCTCTTGTCAGTAAATATGATTTGTCTAACAAGAACACAAACTACTTTCTTAGTTTCTTTCAACCTAGCCTTTTTGTTTAATTATATTTAAAAATATATGTTTAAAAATATATATTGGTACTGTGCTTACAGCGCACATTTGAGTCGTTAACTCAAAGTTTTGAGAGAGAGAGAGAGAAAAAAAAAGGAAAATTCACTGATTCAATTTTAAAGAAAACTCTTACTGGAAGTGTTTCTAATTCATCTAAAGAGGTGATATTCTACTCTATTCGTTTATTAAAAGAAGCCCAGAAACGCAAAGATTGTGTAACCAAATCGCAACGAATCGTTAAGAAAAGGAAAACGGGTTGACATTTGACAATAATATTCTTATTGATTTTTAATTTGCAAATGATTTTCTCGCTTGCATTTTTTAAAATTCCAAGTTGTTTTCTAACTGAAAATATATTTTTAAAAAATGTTTGTTTCTTTTTTTAACCACGTTGGAAAGCTTAATGTATTGTAAAATGTTGCAAAGCCTAATGTTGCGTCATCATCATCATCACCTTTTTAAGTTTTCATGATTTGCTTTTTGATACAATCTTTCAAGTTTTTTTGCTTTTTACACCTGAGGCCTAAGGTGAAGGAGGCTTTTTAGAAAGTAGTTATTGAGCATATTACATACTATATTAATCAAGATAGTTTTTTTTCTTCTTTTTCTGAGTATATGCGTAGTGCTCTTTCCTGACCCAACCGGACCGGGGAGGTAATTGAATATTAAACTTGAGCTTCACGTGGTCATTTCCCCAAGCGTTCTCTCTGTATTGGGAGGAGGCTGGAGATCATTAACAGACGTCCCCTAACGGAAAAACTGCCGAGGGAGCTTGATCAATCAGACAGCTGTCAAATCCCACATTATTTAAATTTAACCTTGTGCCAGACTTTGTACAATGTTGGCACACGAAAACAGTCTTTCTTTCGTATCTTAGCAGATAGGAATATCCTGAGATCTTTTTTTAATGCGTGCGTCAGTATTTTTTGTAATTATTCCCAATGCTCTTCTTATTACTGGAATATGGGTTGTTTGTATTTAAATTCCAAATTGTTAAAGTTTCTAATTCGAGGTCTTAATATTTTTAAAATTTTGCAAATACTTTTGCAATTACTGAAATGTTTTTCTTTTATAAAAAAAAATATGAAATTTAAAAATATAACACTTATTGGCTTTTAGTGCGATCGGTGTCCATGGTAAAGTTTCACAACATTGTGTTATTGAATTGTCGCCTTTGAGCACTGGTGGTGGTTTGTGTTCGGATCATTTTTATCATGCGTAGGTAAGATTAATGGTTCTGGTATTATTTTGAAGGTGTCATGGTACTGTTGTTGTGTAGATAGATCACTTGAAATCAGGGATGATACAGCCTGTCAAGTCACAAGGACCTCAGACACATGGTATTTAATTTAATTTATCGAAGCATGTTTGCTGTACCCAATGAGATAATAGATTTCTGTAGCGTTCACAATTCTATGTTACACCATGCTGGTCGACGTATTAACTTCACAATGGAACAATAACTGCGGGCACGGCTAATATTTTTCTTCGGCATTTTCCACATTCTGGATGTCTCAGCCTTCAGTTTAGAGTAGTTGCTGAGCTTTTGCTGTTGTTGTTCTCTTCTTTCTTCTTCTCCTGTTGTTTCTGCTGTTGATGATAATGATGATGGCACAAACGTATGAGAAGTTTTGTATTTCATCACATTCCTAACATTCTTTTAAAACACATTTATTCAGACAGCCCTTTGCGGATCTTAGTTTATCTTTATTTTTATTATACACAAATTTTCTATATGTAACGCTTGGTAGGACGTGCATTAATTATAATATTATATATATATATATATATATATATATATATAGAGAGAGAGAGAGAGAGAGAGAGAGAGAGAAATAATTATCTGTCTAACTATAGTATTTTTCCTGGACAAAATATCTATCTAGCTAGCTATTTCAATCTGATTGCATCTATCTATCTATCTATCTATCTATCTATCTATCTATCTATCTATCTATCTATCTATCTATCTATCTATCTATCTATCTATCTATCATATCTATCTATCTATCTATCTATCTATCTATCTATCTATCTATCTATCATATCTATCTATCTATCTATCTATCTATCTATCTATCTATCTATCTATCTATCTGAGTCTCCTCATACTATCTATCTATCTATCTATCTATCTATCTATCTATCTATCTATCTATCTCATATATATCTATCTATCTATCTATCTATCTATCTATCTATCTATCTATCTATCTATCTATCTCCTCTATCTATCTATCTATCATATCTATCTATCTATCTATCTATCTATCTATCTATCTATCTATCTATCTAATCTCCAATCATATCTATCTATCTATCTATCTATCTATCTATCTATCTATCTATCTATCTATCTATCTATCTATCTATCTATCTGAGTTTGCTCATATCTATCTATCACAGTTTTTTTTTATATATATTTCAGTAATTTATGTACCAAAAAGAAAAAAATATATAAGATCACATAAAAAATATATAAAAAACTTACCTACAGCCACTTGTCTGTCATTTTTTAACGAAATTTGTATACATCTAAGATATCGCACATTGATTGCTAAGTTAGTTCTCGATGTAATATAACAGAGCTATTAAGTATATATTAATGAATATGCATGTTATCTCTCACCGGTAACACGACTCGGAGTTTCATGCACAACGCAATCTTCACGTGCTGGGTAGAGATTCCGGCGCTACCGGTGAGAGATATGAACATTATTTTTAATGGATACTCGTATTTGAGTAAATACTCTGTTTTCTATAATTAAATAGTACATTAATATATATCCACCGTCCCGAATATTCGGGAAATCGTGTTAGGAAAACATGCATCTTCCGGCAGGATTTGAACCTGCGACTTCCATATACAACAATGTTCTCTAGGAGAAGGCGTTAATAGGTCTGACGTGTCTTACCACTCGACCACAGAAGAATTCATGGTTGAACAAGATCGAATTAAGCCATAAATACGTACATTTCTCGCAACATCCATATCTGCTAGGGTTCCTATCCTAATGTAAAGAGAAAAGTAAATAAAGACAATATTAGGAAATTTTACGGTTAATACCATTTCGTAACTTGTCCGTTATAACCATTTAGCAACTTTCCGTAAGATTTCGAAATATATATATATATATATATATATATATATATATATATATATATATATATATATATAATAAAGTAATAATTTTAAAAAATATTTATTTAGTTCTTATACTTAGAATCAGGAAGAGACAGTTGAAATTTGTGGGACTCATAGTGAGGAAGGAGGGCTTGGAAAATCTGATACCCACTGGACAGATTGATAACAAGAAAGAAAAAAAAACGCATAAAATTCTTATCTTGGATGGATGGCAAAATAGGGTTTAAGGGGAAAAAAAAAAAAGATAAAATTTATTCAGAGCTAAAAAGGAAAGAAAATTGTGGAGAACCATGATCGCCTGCGCCCTGATGAGACACGTCATATGAAGAAAAAAATCCCTAATTTAATAAAATAAAAACGTTAATTGAATAGCATACATTATTATTAATCACCCCACTTTTTGAAAACATCACAACTCACTAGCAGCCGGGGCCCACAGATGTGAATGTTGTTTTTGTTTAATGACATATTGACCCCTATGTGTTATTTAATATCCAAGTTTAAATATTTTATATGCAATTTTATGGTTTCAACTAGATATTTTGTAAGCAATGACAGCAGCTCATAGAAACCGGCACACGCCCACGCATACCGCCAACACACAGACAGTAATCACCCACGCACGAAAAGTTCTAGACAGATATAAAACAGACCACGTGTTGTCTGGACCTCTTCTTGATGTGCCGTGTCCTTTCAAGTCGTAGTCGATCATGGATTTTCACTTGACTCTATCCCTTGTCGCTTTTAATATTTTCCATCTTGGTATCTCTCTCAAACCCCACTCCGCCATCTGCTCAAGCCCATCAAGTCGGTCTCGCGTTGTCTCTCTTTTCGTCCTGCAAGTATTAGGTTCTCCAATCTCCTTTCCTCATCCAGTCAGTCAGTTAAATGCTATACGTGATACACACTTGGACGATCATGTCTCAAAAGAGTCATGACTGACTGGGCAGAAAATTTTCCCACAGTAGGTTGCCATTACTTTTTGCAATAGACTGGTGGCCAACCAAGGCTATAGAATCCAATCTGTCCTCTTACTTAACCCATAGCTAGAGGGAAGAGACAGATTAATACTTTTCCCAAGGGTATTTGGGCGTAAGTGAACGCTGGGAATTCAACTGGAATTCGAACTCGGCTTCCCGATTTCTCGTTCCGAGCCGATATCCACTGCCCCACAACGCACACCCTTATTACGTGTCCCAAAAACCTCAGTTGTCTCTTTCTGATGCCGAGTATGTTTCTTTTTCGTTTGCATTCCCTTCCAAACCTCGTCGTTGCTTACATGTTCGGTGCATGTTATCCTCAGCACCCTTCTGTAGAACCACGTAGTTTTGTAGTTTAAAAAGTTAACGTCTTGATTATACAGTTATTTCCCCTTCTAGTTACTTCTGCTTTCCATTTGAGTGGTTGTTGCTATTGGAAATATTCAAATAATGTGGTTTGGTATATCTCTTTGTAATTCTCTAGCCCCAGTCTATAGGGTCTGACGGAGGATTTTCTTCTTCAAGGGCCAAAGAACTTATTCATTTAAAGCTATTTTTAATTTGAGAAGATATTTCTGAGTCATGCATGTGTTACAAACCCGTTTGGGTCAGCAACACATAAAATACAATTTAGTTGGAATAATGCTGAAGGGAGTGAATTAAACTATAACGCAAGATAATTTTAAACAAATAGGAAATTTATTTTAACACACAAAAATATTTAGCAAAAACACAGGTATAAGGTAACAGAACTATATAATAACGGGCACTAGAACGGGTTTAACTTTGTACTAGTTCTACACAATATTCAACGGAAAATAAGTGGTGGGTCTAACGAGGAAGATATTTGGTGGAAGTTTAGGCGGAATGGACAGTGGTCATTTAGCTCGGCTAAAGAATATATATATAGCTAGGGTTTGGTCAGTATGATAAACAAAACAATCTTTACCACAATCAGCAACGTGGTGTATTCACTGGAGGTTGAGGAAGGTTTTCGTATGGAGAATTTCAGCTGGTAGCTTTATGAAAAGTTCTTTCGACGTCTTGAACGAATCGCCGGAGAAGGGTCTACGTCTGGCCTGTAGCACCTACAACTCTGGGGTTTTCTACTATTTCTTCCTTTTTATATAGAAACAGGGACCTATATTAATTTCTTTTTGGGGAGAGTAGAACCTGACCAACTGACCCAAATCCTACTACTCTCCTTTTTGGGGGTGGTAAAACCTTGACCGCATGAACAGTTACTACTACTTTTTTGGGGGGTGGGGGGATTGGTGAAAACCTGACCAAATAACCTAGTTACTACTATTCTTTTGCTAAGGTGACTGTTTTTAGTCATGACCCAAGGCCTTTGTGGCGAGAAAACGCTTCTGACTTCCTCGTTACACATGTCATCTGTATTAACGTATGGATGTGACCAACTTATTTAAAAACATGAATTCTCAGGTTAATATTTTAAATCTGTAGTAAAGTTTCGGCTAAACCTGTTAAAGTTCTCGACAGGTTTTGCTTTTCGTTTTTGGTATGTTGATGAAATTCTTCATAGGCGATTGAGAAAAACATATTAGAAGCCTCGCTGATAATGGGTCGTTGCTGTACAGCTGGGCCGAACTGTCCGGTATGAATACCGACTGTTGATCAAGCAACGGCCGGGTAGAAGTTATTCACAGAGATATTTTGATCGGTTGCCCAGATTCTTTCTAAGTTTCTATTTTTCGCGAACGAACATTGGCATGGAAAGGGGAAAAAAACTGAATAAATGCAAAAAGAAGGGAGAAAGTGAAGAAAGTAGTGTGAGAAAAGAAAAGAAAATGCGAAATAAGAAGAATAGATAAGATATGAAAGGATAGTAAGATGAAAGAGAAAAGAAAGAAAGAATGAAAGATAATAATAATAATAATAATAATAATAATAATAATAATAATAATAAACAAATATAAAAGCACACCTAGTTTATCATTGAGCAAATTACAACAGATGCACAACGCCTGTCATATTTTTAAAGAACACCAGATTTTGATGTTACCACGAACTTGCAGATTCTGGCAGAAAATCAAAATGTTGGAACGTTAAAAATGAGGTGTTCAGGTCTTAATGCCCTATCATACGTAAATAACATCTTTCCTGGTGCAGTAATTTTTGGCGATGTTCTAAGATGATTGATGGCATAGAATCGATCAACCTCCGATCAAAAATCAGTTTTTCTTAATCCATACAGGCAATTTATTTAATATCTCTATCCCATGTGTGATTTATGAGTTTTAAAAAAGAAAAACACAAATTCTTAGCGTCTAAACCAGTGATTCCTATCGTGGGCTCTCACGCTTACAAGTGGGGCTGAGAAATTTAAAAAATGGGTTTGGAAATGTCCCAAGGCAAATAGGCTGAGCTTTGAAATTCTTTTTTTTTTCCATGTAATTTCTGAAATTTCTATTTGTGCTTAAATCCAAAAAAGGGATCTGTAATGTAATCAATCCTGACCAGGCATCTCGACTTTCTTACTGACGTGACGTGGCTTCGCTCCATCCATTTTTTTTTTTTTTACAAATACTTCCATCGCAACTGCTCTGATAAGCTTTTTTCCCCCCTGGTGTCCCTTCTACATGATTTAAGCGCCAATATTATTTTCCCTTTTGTCTTTAATTACTAGAAAGTATATATATATATATATATATATATATTTTATAATCGTGTCGCCCCAAGCAAGGCATTTTACTGCTACTGTTGTGCAGGGGGTTACATAGGAGGAATGTTGAGGACTGAAAGGTTGCAGGAGGTGTCAAGAAGAGAGTAAGAAAGGGAAGAGATTACTGATGAGAGTGGGATGGACGAGGAGGAATGTTATGAGGAGTGAGAGGTTGCAGGGGGTGTCAGGAAGAGAGTAGGAGAGGGAAGAGAGTAATGATGAGAGTGAGGTGGATGTAGAAAAGCATGAGAGAGAGGATGTAAATTAGTGTGACAGGAGATGACTATTGACTTTACATTTAAATTCGTGGAGATTGTAACTGTCAGGAAAGCAAATATGCGGAAGAGAATTCCACAGGCGGGAAGTGCGAGAAAAGAAGCTGATGGAGTAGAATTTGCGTTTACAATTTTATGGTTTCATAGTAAAAGGGTGGTACATAGTTGCTAATCTTGTGGATCGAGGAAATTCGTATATAGGGGGTACCAGTGAGCTAAGTTCATCGGAGCAGAAGCCGTGAAAATATTTGTAGAAGAGACACAGGGAAGCCACACTGTGTCGGTGAGAAAGCGATTGTATCCTAGCTGCCAAGTCGGGATCGATCACATTACAGATTCTCCGTTGGATTCGGTCGAGGACACCTAAGTGAATAGCAGGAGCACCGGACCAGATATGGCAGCAATACTCAATGCACGGGCGGATGATAGACTTGTATATGTACAGGATAGTTTGGGACGGGAAAAATTTCCTGGCCCTACACAGAGAACCGAATTTCTTAGCAGCGAATTTAGCTATGGATTCTATATAGTTATTCCACTTGAGGTCTAGTGTGAGAGTTAACCCGAGGAGGCGCAGTGTTTCGCTTTCAGGGAGAGAAGCCTGATCCGTGTTAATGGGCGGGAGGAACGATTGTCTGTGGTGGTTATTAGATAGCAGCTTCGTTTTGGAAGTATTAACATTTACGAGCCATTTCTTGCCCCAGTCCACCACGGATTAGAGGTCCTTTTCAAGCTCGGCAGCGAGGTTTGCTTTTTCAGCTTCGGTAGATTTTTGATCGAGACGAGAGTAAACCGTAGTGTCGTTAGCATATATGCCCACTTGGGATCTTATTACATCTAGGAGATCGTTAATATGGATAAAGAAAATCGTATGACCTAGAATAGAGCCTTGAGGGACACCCGCATTCATGTGATAGTATTAGGAGGCTTGTCCGTTCAATACCACTCTCATTGTGCGGTTTGAAAGGAAGGACTGGATTAGGTCAAATAATTGTCCAATTATACCATAGCCCTGCAGCTTGCATAGAAAGCTAACATGCCAGACACTGTCAAACGCTTTGGAGATGTCAAGGGCCACAGTTCGGGCTTCACCGTTTTTGTCGAGGGCCTGGTGTATATTCTCAGTGATAGTCGTGAGCATATCAGCAGTAGACCTGGTGAAACGAAGCCATACTGTTTGTTAGAGAAGAGTCTATAGGCTGTGAGATGTTGTACCACCTCGGCGTTGATGATGGCTTCGAACACTTTGCCAAAGATCGGTAGGAGGCTGATAGGGCGATAATTAGCGGAGTCAGAGGGTTCTCCAATATTTTTATATGTAGGAACCACGGAGGAGGATTTCCAGCAGACAGGAAAGCAGGAAGCAGAAAGGCAGAAGTTATAGAGTTTAGAGAGAACAGAGGAGAGTTCAGGAGCACATTTCTTTAGGACAATGATGGGCATTCCGTCGCCACCGCTCGCCGTATGGGGGTCAAGCTTAGAAATTATTTTGGAGACCGCCGAGGGAGTAATTAGTATGTCAGACAGTTGGGCCTGAGTTCGGAGAGGGAAGTCGGGTACAGATACTTCAGTCGAGTCCAGTGTCGAGTTAGTAGAGAATCTGCGAGCGAAGCACTCAGCCTTGTCTGTTGAAGAGGTGAGGACCTCAAATTCTTTGATTAGAGGGAGGATTGAGGGCTTACTGTTGTTCAGCACGCTTTTACAGAGCCTCCAGTAGTCTTTGGAGCCGAACTTACTGGATGCTATGCGCTGCTTCATTCTGGCTGCAAACATCAGCTTAGCACCATTAAGTACCTTCTTGCATTCATTGCGAACCGAGGCAAAAAGGTGCCTGTTATGATCTGACGCTTGACTCCGGTAAAGCCGAAAGAAGTGATTTCAGTGGGCGATGGCAGCTGAGCAGGCAAGGGAGAACCAGGGGGATGAGTGGGATTTTATTCTCAACTTTCTGGCAGGGATAAAAGCATCGATGTCAGCCTTAACCCAAGAGGAGACCTCAGTAGAGCAGTCTTCAACATGAAGGCTAAATACTTTATTCCATGGGACGTCACTCAGGAAATCGCGGAACGAGTCCCAGTCGGCTCTTTGATAGCAGTAAGATATTCTGCTGGTCTGAGGTTCTTGGGTGGGTGGAGGTGGAAGGAGATATTGACGGAAACTAATGCATGGTCAGAGTTTCCAAGAGGGTAGAGTTGCTCGACATTGCAAGAGTCAGAGGTAAAGCACAGATCGAGTAGTGAATCGTGTCTGTTAGAGTTATTACAGAAATACGTGGGGAACTCCACCACCTGAGTGATAGAAAAATTCATGGTGTATACACCAGCAAGATCTGTGACGGAGTTATGCAGCCACTCAGCATAATAGGCGTTTAAGTCGCCAAACACAAATATATGGGCAAACGGGTGGCCTTGTCGATATTGTTGGAGATGCTGTCAAAAACTGAGCAGTCGGGTGATGATGGGGAGCGGTAGAGAAAAAAGAGGTAGCTAACTGAGCTTAGAAGGGAGAGACGGAAACACATATAAGAGCAATGTGGGGATTCAAGAGAAATCATTCTGGTTAGAGGAAATCGTTTATTGACTTAAACACCAAGCCCATGCATGTGGACATTGGAGTCCTTTCTGAAGAGGATTCAACGCTACTGAAATTGGTTCGGATACCGTGTACTTACATTTATTGAAATATTAGAGGGTGAGGAGAACAGATACTACATGTTATGTTTTTAACATGACAAAATAAAACGATAATGGAAAAAATGACAAACTCGCCGAGTACTGGAAATAACTAGGGAATTTATTATTGTGGAAACATGAGTACAGCGAACAGTTGTGGATGTTGATTAAGGATGTATTTATAGAGAGCCTGGAAGAGTTCTGCCTCCCGTGTTTGTTGGCTTCTACCGGAAGTCTCTTCTTCTTGTCTCCCAGCATGCACCTATTAGCTGGGAAACGGACGCCCTTGAATGATCCAGGGGGAGATAACTTTTGACCCTCTTTTATGGTGATTCTAATACCGCTTTTTTTTTTTTTTTTTTTTTTTTTTTTTAAATAAGACAATTAGCTGTAACGAGCGCGCTTGGGGTTAATTTGTAGGTGCTTCACTTTAGTTCTATTCTGCTTTGGCCGGTTCTTTCTAGGTTCTGCATTGCTCCCGTTTATATTTGTCTGTTCGACAGGTGGTATAGCCGGTAGTTCAAACGTGTCCACTAGTAAGTCCAGTGGAATGTTCGATGTGTTGTTTGTCTTAGTGTTGTTGGTGTATCTAGGATGCAATTGGTTTTTGTGTCGTGCCCAGAGTTGATCTCCAACTTGTACACTATAGACAAATCGTCCTTTTTTCTTGTGGATGGTACCTGGTGTCCATTTTGGTTGACCAGGCCTGTAACTCCTCACAAACACTGGTGTACCTACTGATAGTGGTCGATCTGAACTCTGGCACATACCTTGCTTTTGTTGTTCTTTTGATGCTGTTTTTCCAACCAAATTCAGTGGGATGTCGAGAAGACCCAGTGGCTCAATAAAATCAAGTCCCAAATGGTTGTGCTGGGAATTCGAAATGTATATGATTCCAGATGCTGTCTTTTCCTCAATCTTGATTGTTGCTGGCAGTTCGCCTGTAATATGGACACAATCTCCAGAAGCACTCCGTGCTACATGTTTTGTAGATGTAAGTGAAGGTCTGCCTATACTTTTCCACAGTTTCTGGGAAATAATGGTTATCTCAGATGCTGTATCGATTTTTAACCGAATCGGATGGTTGTTCAGTTCCACACACACATATTTGCGGTTCGACTTGGAGTTGGGAAGGAACGTTGCTACCGGACTGTTTGTTTGTGTTTTATGTCTGTTTTTGTTTTGTGATCGCTTGTGTGTTGTTTTGCACCACGGTGGTGTACAGAATCCATCTTTGTGATCTTGCCGGTTGTATTCGCGGCAGCGGTGAGTTTTGAAGGAGCATTTTCGAGCAAAATGCCAGCCACCACAATTCCAGCAAGCAGATGGAGGTTTCTTTTGTGTTGCTTCCGGTGACTGTCGTCTTTGGATAGTGTTGATTGTGGATGTTGTTGCAGGTACCGACTGTTGTACCATATCTGAATCATGTTTTAGATTCACAAGCCCCCGACATTCCTCTGTAATTTACTGCAGAGTAATATCCGGATTTTGTTCCATTTTTGACAAAATTCTTGTGCGCACATCCCTGTCACGTGTAGACCTTAATCCACATGCGAAAATCAAACACTTAAATTGTTCATCTGTGATGGTGGAAATTTTGAACCGTTCGCATTGCTTGTTGATGAATCCTGAGTAAGTTGTAAAATCGTCTGTATCACATTTTGTGATATTGAGGCAGTTGAATCTTGAGGTGTGTTCACCAAAAACTTTATTTAGAATTTCAACTGTTTCCACGAAACTACAATCCCGAGGTTGTTTCGGTAAAATGTAGTTAATATATTTTTCGTGCTCACTCGGACCGATTTTTCGTAAAAGGAATCTCACTTTCCAGCTATCCATTTGCTCTCCAAAATCTTTTTTAAAGAGATCCTCATAACGAGCGAACCACGTTGCGAAGGTTGTGTTTGCCTCCTTATCGTAGTGGAACTCTGTGATGGAATTTTCGAGAGCTTGTCCCAATATTAATTTCGTTGATGGAGGATTTGGTTGTGGTACAGTCCCTAGTCTCTCTGAAAAGAGTTCCATCAACCTTAATTGCTGTTGTGGAATTTGTTGGATAGTATTTCGTTCCATTATTTCACACTGAATGAAAAAGAAAAAAATTCCGGAAACAAGAGATTTTTTTTTTCAAAAAAATATGTTACGTTTTAAACGTACCTGACGTTATTTTGTGTGTCCACGAAATTCGACGTTTAAAACCCAATTTCTCAAATTCTCCACTCAATGAAACAAATTCTACTTGCCAGTTTCTTTTCGTTCCAATCCACGTGCTGAATATTTCTACGTGCTGCATATCTCATCCTTCGTCGCCAGTTTTGTTATGTTTTTAACATGACAAAATAAAACGATAATGGAAAAAAGTGTCGGAAATAACTAGGGAATTTATTATGGTAGAAACATGAGTACAGCGAACAGTTGTGGATGTTGATTAAGGATGTGTTTATAGAGATCCTGGAAGAGTTCTACCTCCCATGTTTGCTGGCTTCTCCCGGAAGTACCTTCTTCTTGTCTCCCAGCATGCACCTATTAGCTGGGAAGCGGACTCCCTTGAATGGCCCAGGGGAGATAACTTCTGACCCTTTTTTTATGGTGATCCTAATACTAGATTTTGATCTCAGCCCGATGGCCAGAAAAGCGTAACTCCACAGTCTGTTCGGTCAATGACCACCGAATATTTCCTTATATAAAAACAGTTAATATTACCATTAGAGATCAGTGGTACAGATACTATCAAAAGATCCTTTAAAGGCAAAGAAAGAAACCCCCATCAATACTGGAAAGAGTGATAATAGCTAGAGAAAGAGTATCTATAAAAGGAGAACTCGCATTTGCCTTGATAAAGTCCCTCAGAAGACGGTTAAGATTATTTTCCTTGTTGTCTTTATTCACTAGAAAGTGTATTAAAATCTGTATTTACATTTATTTAAATATTAGAGGTATATTCGGAAAGTAATTACTAGAAATTATATAAAAATTATAAGTTAGATTTATCAAATTAATTATATATTATTTATTAAAAAAATGTAGTCACCTTCATTTTTAACCATTACACCTAACGACCCGATTTTTTTTTTGTAAGAGATGCAATACTTGCATATATGTCATCAAACAACTCCAATAAATTGTTTACCTCTTTAATAGGAAACTGTATAACTGCTTTGCCGACCTCATTCTTAGCTGTATATAACCACTTTCTGAGATCAATGGCTAAAAAAGGCTTTGAACGAAGGAAGCTTGAGAGTATTGGAAAAGATAATCCTTCTTTGAATATTGTGGACTGGCGCTACAAAATCACGAACTGTACTAAATAGCACAAACCACATTACTTGAGGACTACCAACAGCAG
Organism: Ascarosepion bandense; assembly: GCA_037127315.1. Lineage (NCBI taxonomy): Eukaryota > Metazoa > Mollusca > Cephalopoda > Sepiida > Sepiidae > Ascarosepion > Ascarosepion bandense. The sequence continues at coordinate 1,206,571 of JBBBDQ010000792.1, read as the reverse complement.
CAACAACTAAAATACATGTAACTCGAAGAGAAAATAATAAAACAATGAAGATGTTGACATTCCACACTACTTAAGCCAAAAGGTTAGGAAGGAAACATACATCAATACTAGACAAAGTGATAATAGCTAATTGAATTGAGAAAGCTATTTTCGTGTAAAAATGATTTAAGAAAAAAAATTTTTAAACTCCAAACAGGCTCGATTAATGAATCCCAAATGTTTACGTATAAGAAAAAGCTAATATTACCATGCTCATTAGAGATAAAGAGAACAGATACTACATTTTGATTCCAGTCCGATGGAAAGAAAAGCGTATTGTAAGTGTTCACGGTCAATGACTATCGAATACTTCCTTATATAGAATAGGCTAATATTAACATTAGAGATGAGTGATACAGATACTATGAAAAGAACCGCAAAAGACAAGAAATGAAACATTTATCGATACTGGAAAGAGCTATAACAGCTACTGGATAGAAGAAAACGGTTTTTCGGAAAAATTGTTTCAGGAGAAAGATTTTATAAATTTCAACCGAAAGCAGTACTGGATGCTCGGTCAATGAAAGCTAAATGTTTCCTTATATCGAACATTAACATTAAAGATGAGGGATACAGATACTATCAAAGAACCCCCAAAACAAGCAATGAAACCCCCATCGATACCGAAAAGAGCGATAACAGCTACTGGACTCGAGAAAATTGTTTTTCTTAAAAAGTGTTGTATGAGGAAGATTCTATAACTTTCAACCGAAATTGAAAACTGAAAATGAAAAAATTAATGTTTCCGTATTTTCTTTCAAACACACGCACCGTAATGGGGGCGCTAGAGGGTGTCGTCAGTGATGTCATCGTGAGGATCACTAGGGGTTTTTGGGTCTTTCAACATCATACCCCCATCACCGCGCCGACCCGACCAGAGATGATCAGCCTCCGGCCCACCCTCGATAAACGCTTTCAGACACTGGAAAATTACGTTTAGGCCCGGTACAAAAACCTGCAAATGCTTCCGATTGGCGACAGTCAGAGCCACTTTCCATTTAGAGGCGAACCGCACATGAGCTCGTCCGAAACATTAATTTAGACGCAGAATTTTTAGCTAACAATTTGGAATCCAGGCACTCTCTCTTTTGATCCATAACCAATTAGCTGTTCTTTCCGCTGTTTCGGTTATGGACTTGAGTGCTTTCCTTTTTTTTACTCCCACTATCCCAATATCTGTTAAGGCTTTGCATAAGGACCTTTTATATAGAATAGGCTAATATTAACATTAGAGATGAGGGATACAGTACTATCGAAAGAACTCAAAAGACAAGGGATGAAACAGCCATCGATACTAGAAAGAGCGACAACTGTTGGACTCGAGAAACCTGTTTTGGGGAAAATTGTTTTAAGAGAAACATTTTATAAATTTTAACCGAAAGCAGTGCTGGATGCTCGGTCATTGAAAGCTGAATGTTTCTTTATAGGGAAACGGCTGATATTACTTTTACCACAGCGCAATGGGAACGGAAATTTTTGATTATACATACAAAACCTTTAGTATACTGCGGGTGATTTTTTACGCCTAGGAAATATGAATTTGTTGGTTGTGGAGTCATATCCTTCTAGATTACCCATTCAAATACGTGTATCAATTAAAAATAATGTTCAAACAAATAAATTTAAATAATTATGTCGATTAATACCATTGACTGAGTGGTAAGATTGACGGCTTCTCCTTAGTATATGGGAATCGCAGGTTCGAATCCTGCCGGAAGATAGATATCTTGAATATTCAGGATCGTTGATATATATATATATATATAAAAATGAAAATAATGTTAAAACAAATAAATTTAAATTCATATGTCGGTTAATACTGTTTCATAAGATTTTGTTCGATGGCAACACCAAAATCACTTGATTGAAATTGAGAGAGAGACTTTATTTTATAGAAATAATATACAAAACACTAGAGTAAGGAGATTCCATATATAGCAAAAACGGAAGTAATATTTATAAATGATGCTAAATATTAAATAATTTGGAGGTTTCAATAATGGCGTAAGACTTTTGCATGGTGCTGTATATATAAGTTGTTTTCTGCCTTCGTTTCTTTTTATAAGAGTAAGTAAAAATAATTTACGATCCATTTTTTTTCCGGCATTTATATCGGTAAGCCATTTCGCTTAAACATTCTCATTCATAAAAATAGGTTAAATTATCTTTCGTCTCCCAATCAGTCAGTTAAGTGCCATACGCTTGGGCGATCATGTTTCGAAAGAGATATGACTGAGTGAGCAGAAGATTTTCCCGCAGTAGGTTGCCATTTTTTTCTGCTATAGAACCCAATATGTCCTGCTTTTTAACTAGATGGAGAAGAGATTGATTCATACCTATTGCTAAGGGTATTTGCAAGTAAGTGAATGCAACTGGAATTCGAACTTGGCTCTTCGTTTTTTCGTTCAGAGCCGATATCCATTGCACCACAATGCAATAATAATATGCAATAATTAATTAATTAGTGATAAGTAATAAAGTAAAAGTTAACAAAGAAAATAAAAAATTGTTACAAGTCACCGCATTCCGATTTACAATTATTTCTCCTTAAAATATTTTAGAAGAATTTGAAATCTGGGGAGAGAAGCGACGGATTCATACCTTTTCCAAAGGTATTTTCGCGTATGTGGATGCAACTGGATGTGCGTTGTGGTGCAGTGGATATCGGCTCGGAATGACAAATCAGAAAAGCCGAGTTCGAATTCCAGTTGAATTTCTTGCGTTCACTTACGCACAAATACCCTTGGAAAAGGTATTAATCCGTCTCTTCCCTCCAGTAATGGGTTAAATAATAGAACAGACTAGGTTCTATAACCTTGGCTGGTAACTAGTCTACCGCAGAAAGTAATGGCAACCTACTGCGGTATAATCTTCTGCACAATCAGTCATGTCTCTTTCGAGACATGATCGCCTAAAGCGTGTATCACGTATGGCACTTAACTGACTGACTGAATGCAACGAATTCGACTGAAATTCGAACTCGGATTCCGAGCTGATATCCATTTCACAACCACACACATCCTAATAACAGTTTCGAAAAATGCAAATGAAGAACGGGTCAACAGAAAATCCAAGCAGCGTAAATGGCGGATCGTCGCGAGTCTTGGTTGGGAGATCAGCCACCCCCTCCCCACAAAGAAAAAATGATGATAAGCTTCATCTGTAGAAGTGAGTCGATGACGTGTAGCGTTTGCGAAACGCCGATAACTTGTTTACACTATTTACATTTGAACTACTCTCTTCGTATTTGTTGTTGCTATCACAACGTTTCAGGCGTTGTGTTCTCCGGTCTTCATCAGGTACAGAACAATAACCGTGTAGATTACAGCGTTGATTCGTGAATTTGGTGACATAGTAATCGTGAGTTCAATCCCTGGAACTCAGTGGAAGCAGGACGAGCAGTACTAAAAATAAGAACTAGATGTGATATCCCTAAGCTTGGACAATGGAATGAAAACATTCTGCCTCTGATCGATATACACCTGATGAAGGCCGGAGGGAACAACAGCCAAAACCTTGTGATAACAACAACAAAGATGAGGACAATAGTTCGAATTTAAATAGTGTAAATAATGATAATTCATTATTCCAAAAATTCAGACTGAAATTTGTGATAACTTAATTAATTGGATCTCTAAGAAAGAAACTAGGAAGTGACTGGAAGGAAATATTGATTGATTTGTTGTTTTTTACGGCTTATCAACCCGTGTGTCATTTAATGTTGGAAGCAAAATTAGGATTGTAAGAATAATTCATTCGGATTTAAAAAATAATAATTTTTTTTTTGCGACTGAATACTACATTAACAATTTTTGAAAATAACAACGATTTTTTTCAGATACAACTCCTACTATTTAACCCATAGCTGAAGGGAAAGTATCACGTCCTACTATTTAGCCAATAATTATCCATAACACAGCTTGCAGATTCTGAAAGGAAATAATTTCCCTAAGCGGGAATTTTTATTGGTAACACTAACCACTTATATATTTTTTCATATTGCATAAGATGCATGTCATTATTTCACATATATCTGACAAATGAATGTCTTCTTTTGTATTTTTTTGTATGCCGTGTCCTATCAGGTCGTGGGTAACCATGGCTCTCCACAACTTCCTGTCACTTGTTGATTTCAGTAGCTTTCTCCCAGCATTTTTTAAAATTCTACTTAGTCCTGGGTGAGACGATAAACTACATCCAGCAGCAAGGCCCTTGATCGGAAGATTGGAGGTTTTCACGTGCGTGGAAGCACCTGTTAATTTCTGTTGTTCCCAGGTTCAGTATGACCTGGGTGTTATCACCTGATAGCGGGTCCAAACTATGAGCAAATAGTAAACTTCCACAAACAAAAACAAAACACAATGAAAATATAAAAATACATTTTTATACTAGAATTACCAACAATACATTTTATTTGTAGTTGAAGCCATAAAACTGTGGTTTGGTTTGTTTTGTTTTACGGCATATCAACCTCAGTGGGTTATTTAATGCCGACAAGATTTTCACAATTGTTCCACTGTCCGTGCCTAGGGATATCTCATCTAGTTCTTATTTTTAGTACTCACTACTACAGATGAATAGAAAATGTATTCTTTGTAAGAAATAAGTTTGTAGGTCAGGTTTCATTGATGTATTTTTTATGTGAGTTTTGTTGATAATCAGATCTATTGTTAGTATGTATTGCTGGCAATGTTTTTCTTCAAAAATGTGTAGCTGGTAATTTTTTTTCAAAAATGTATTCCCGGAATTTTTAATATAAAAGTCTATTTTTATACTTTCATAGTATTTTAACCCCAGTTTGGGGGTTAACTATTTGCCCATATTTGGGACCCTAACAGGTGCTACCACCCCGGGTCAGGGTGAATCTAGGAACAACAGCAATTAAGAGGTAGTTCCATGCTTCTAAAAACTTTTTGATTAGAAGCCTTACTGCTGGATGCAGTTTATTATCATACCCAGGACCGCCTAAAATGGTGTTCAAAATATTTAGATTCCGGCATTAAATAACCTATAAAGGTTGATATACCGCTAAACCAAATTAACCAATTAACTTATTCTGTTCTTCATTCATTCTGACTTATTGCATATCAGTTCAACACTCTTTCCTTTTTGTTTCTGACGACATTTTTCTATTTATGCTCCGTCCACGCTATTTACATATAAACATTAAACGGTACAAAAATGAATTTTTCGAAATGGGGCGGGGAGTAATCTATGTAAAAATATGTTTGACTAAGATTTTCTAAAATAGAAGAAATTTCTAAAATTAGTTTCATTAAAATCTTTCAATCATTTGATTTTTGCAAGAATTTTCAAATTAATGTGTTTTTTCACCGGAAAAATGATTTCGTAATATTACATTATCCATAGTAAACTACGGTAAAAATTTTTGGTTATTTGCTTGTGAAAAAAAAAAAAAATTAATAAAACAAAACAAACAAACAAAAAACAACAACAAAAAAACAATTTATCGAAATTTCATGAAAAAGTCTAGTGGGGGTTAATTAAGTGCCATACGTGATACATTCTTGCACGATCATGTCTCGAAAGAGACATGACTGACTGGGCAGAAGATTTTTTGTTCATCTGTGAGGAAATTGTCCAGCATTCACTGCCATAAGGAAGGATCGATATTACATAGCAGTTCAGTACTTTTTCCTTTGTTTCTAACAATATTTCCCGATCTCTGTTCTGTTCTGTTCATGTCATAAAGTTGATAAACGAAAACGGAAATTATTTATGACACAATCTATTTGATAGACTATAATCCTTCATTTGAACATAGTTTTTTTTTGAAAACAGAATGAACAAGAAATGTCTGTTAAGTCTTTTGTTATGTTTCCCCTTTCTTATAAGTCGTTTGATGGCGAGTAGAAACTTGTAAATGAATTTGCCGAAATTGTGTTTTTCGTTTCGAGTATTTTTGACCACCTCTCATAATTTTTGAAGGGAAGAATGTAAGAGTCGAGAGATAGCCGGTGGAACTTGTATGTTGCTAACGGTCCGGAGTTTTAAATAAACGTAGATTCAAATACTGTGTAGGGGGAATAGATTTTTTTAGCGTCACAAACTAAATTGATTGCGATGTTCAAATCTGTTTTAAAACTGAGATTGAAAAAAATTGTCGATGGTAGGTTACCGTCCTTTGATGAGAAGGTAATCCAAAATTTTTAATCGTTTTTTCATTTGGATTTGCAGAGTAGCGTTCTTGCATTATTAACAAAATAAGACTGAAATTAGAAGGGACGCCATGGATATTTATTGCGCGCTAAAACACAACACTAAGCCCATTCCCTAATGTATAGCAAACCTTGGATTAGATTTTCTTGGTGTAAGTATTGTATCTCTAATGAGTATCTTCGTATTTTCCATAATGATTGTTATATAAATGGGCACACAGTAAAGTGAAGACAAAATACGCTTCTAGTACAATGTTTGTCTGGTGCATGTTATGGTTCAGATGTGTCACTCCCACCCTCTGGCTACCCACATTTTTCTCACTACCTCATTGAATCTTCCTGGTGCCGTTCACTTTGGGGATCATTGTCTTAGATTAATTAAAATATTATTTTATATGAAAAATAACATTAAAAAATATTACTTATTTTATCAATTATCGCATATGTTGGCGTACAACACGAATGGGCGTATAAGACGACCCCCAAAATTTCAAGTTAAATTGTTGGTTTCCGGCTACTTTCGTCGTACAAGGCGAACCCAATCCTCACAAAAAAGATCGTATTTTAAAATGTGCTCTATTGAATTTATAAAATAAATTCAGTAACTTTCTTTTCACTCAAATTCTAATGAAAAACCGATGGGGGTGACATTGACAACTACCACAATATACATTACCTAATGAGTGGGTGCTGTGTTTTTGATAGGCTATTACGGTAGGCTAAATGACCCCCCCCCGCTTCTGACCATCCAATCGTTCCAGTTCTCGAATGCGATCTTTGAACGGTTTCATCTAGTTGTGCTTTTGTTCAACATCATCGAAAAAAGGAAGCCAGATATTGTCAATTAACTACCACAATCTACAGTGTGTGGCAATGGTTTTGAATTTCTCTCTTGGCAAATATGCGTTTTATTGTTGTCGTGCAATATTATATAAGGTAGGAGTACTTTTAGTACTTCACACATTCATTATTTTATTAAAATAATGTGAATCAATTTGTTTCAGTAGAAAATATTAGTGACGATAGTTCCTAAGACAGGGGTTAGCCTACCGTAAAAAATCTTCCATGCTAACAACTTGCCATAAACCACAAGATTCAAGGTTCACATTTTATGCCTGGAATATGCCTATTTTTTTTCTTTTGGAGGGGGATATTTTAACGTCAAAAGATCGCCTTGTACACCGATATATACGTTACTTATTTTTACAATTATTTATTTTTACAATTACTTTTTTCCCTGAATTTATCTTCTCAAAAACCGATCATATAATGACACTTTGAAGTTGGGAGCTCGATCGTATTTATTAAATTGACCTTGTGCCAAACATAACCGAACTCCCCACTATTTACTCCAGATAATCAGGTTGAAAGACTATAAAACTGTTTCGTATGTATAAATAAATGAAAATTTATTAATCGAACAGCAGAACATCAAATTGTAGGTATGAAATTATTAACTGTGAAATGTTCTAAGAGAAAGTGTAGGAATTAAGTTTAAGGAATTAAGAGTTCGTTCGTTTTAGCGAAATGTGAAATTTGATTTGTACAAATAAAAATATAAGTCTATGTTTTCTATGTGATGTATGAACAGGGTAGTAGTAATGTCTTGTTCCACTCTTTCTGTTGTGGACGGCGAGTAAGTGAAGAGGAAGGTGAAGAGATCAAGAAAACAGCAAGAGAGAAAGTGAGAGGAAGCGAATATAGGACGCCGGGTTCGGCCTGATTATTTACTTGCTACATTATGCAGGGTTGAATGCTTTCAGCCTCTCTCTCTCTCTCTCTCTCTCTCTGTCTAACCGACAGAAAAATGTGAAACATGTAGCCACATCGGATCACGTGGTTGGCTCAAATGTACACTCATTTTTGAGTAGGAAAAAACATGAAAAAGGTCGTTGAAGGTTCAATTTGTTGTTTTCTGCAAATCGCTCTCTTTTCATTGGTTAGAAAATAATTAATACTTCTTCGCGAAATTTTCGTTCATCTTTTCTCAGCACGGAAGCAATCTTTTTTTCTATTGGTCAAAAATTGATTTTAACACTTTGCGAATTTGCAAACAGTGAAGAAAAGAAAGTTATTTTTATTTTGTATTCACCATAACTTCCTACCTGAACAAGGGAATATCTTTTAACTTTTCTCACATGACATTTTTTAGATAGTTTTTTCTTAAACCGTTAAAATAAGCAATTTATACCATATTCAGAGTCACCATACTTTTTGTGTAGTACCTAAAAAGATATTTGGGTCTGTTAATTCACCACAAAATATTAATCCACCCCAAAATAAAAAAAAATTTGCATTTACTAAAACTCACACCAGAATTCAGAAACGTCCTTTAAAATTTGTTAAAAAATGCATCCATTGTTATTTTTTGCCTTACGTCTCCAAATAAGAGTCTATCAAAATGTAGGAATCCTTTTACTCTGGTTTTAGTGAAAAGGTCAAAATTCGGAGTGTCAGGCTTTGACGCAATAAAATAAAGTTGCAGAGCTGCTCGTAATTCAAACGTTTAGAATAATCGAACGACTTTCATTGAAAGAATAAATTCCAGCAAGAAAAGACAATGTACTATTAACAAATAATAATAATTTTATATAACAACAAGAATACAAGAAACTGGTTGATTGTATTTAATGAATAATGTCATTTATTTGATTGTTAAGAGAGTTTTTGGATAGAATATAAACTGTATTGCGTACGTATGTGAGAACGGTGAAATGTGGTTACACGTGTGTTGGTGTGAAAAGGCCAGTATGTGTGGTGATTGAATAATAAACACTAAATGAAATAAACACATAAAAAGAAGAATAATCTCGCAGGAAGGACCGTCTGCGCATACACGAGATAAGAGATGCTTCCGGGCGCCAAAAAGAAACGACGAGAATAAAAGCTTTTTAGTTGGTACTCTTAAGAGGACAACATATACCTTTTGCGCGGGAAGAAAATTAGTTGCACATATTGGGGGTTAAAACGAAAGAACCAGAATTTCCCACATAACACCTAAAACGACAACCTACTCCAGAACTAACCCTAGTAATAGCCACTACACCCATATATGTTTTTAATATACATACATACATACATACATACATATGAAATGATTTGTTTGAACATTATAAGCTTTTAATTGCTTTTTACGTATATATATATATATATATATATATATATATATATATATATATATACACGTAAAAAAGAAATTAAAAGCTTATCGTGAATAAAGAAGATAGGTAGAATTTAGTTTTTACCGAAAACGGTAGCGCGGAAATTTTAGGCGGTCTCTTTGTACTTTGAGTCGAGCGTTACTTTTGCGTGTGGACGTAAATGGGGTTTTGAATATCAGCAGATAGAGTAATGTGGCCCTTGGTGTCATTTTTGAATCTTTTTTGTTGGGTCTAACTTCGTGATTTTTATACCTTTTTTTTCCGAAGAAATCGGCTGTAGAATTATATTATTTTCTTTTGGTACCTCCACCCATTTTCGATACCTAAGTTTTAAAGTGATTTTTAAAAAAAATAAAACAGCTTTCTTAAAGCTAAAGGATTGAATTTACTATTTCCGGTAACCAAAAGACTTTGGTATATTTCAAATAGAAATTATATTGATTGGAATTTGAATTGTTTTAGAGTTTTCAAAAATTATAATTTTTTCAACTATCTTGACAGATCGACAGGTTTGTAAACAAAAGTTGATTCTCGGATTTAAAAATCTTGCAAAACTTTGTAACTAAGTCCTGAAAGTTTCTTTAAAATCTGACAATTATTTGATTTTTGCAAGAATTTCTAAATGTGTGTTTCACCAGAAAAAAATTAGTTTCGTAATATTACATTTTCCATTGTAAACACCCGCAAACGAAAAAAAAAAAAAAAGAGAGAGATAGTTCTGCAAATCGCTCTCTTTTCATTGGTTAGAAAATAATTAATACTTCTTCGCGAAATTTTCGTTCATCTTTTCTCAGTACGGAAGACACCACAATGCTGCGATAAGTTCCGACTTGGACCTATTCTTCATATTTTTTTAGATATTTTAGTGGACACCACAATGCTGCGTTGAGTGCCGACTTGGACCTATTCTTCATATTTTTGCTTAGACATTTTTATGGACACCACAAGCTGCGATGAGCCCCACTTGGACCTATTCTTCATTTTGGCGTTCCGCCAGGTACTTTAAATTGCTTGCCTGTGAGCTGTTTTTTTTTTTTTTTTTGGTCCACGAAATTCATACTGTGATTTGCAGTCAAATAAATATATTTGGGAACATCCTTTAAAGATATATATCCTTTCCAACAATCTGACATAATTCTAGTCGCAGATAAAAATACTGTTTCAGAATGTGGAGGCTGATCTATACAATGGGCTACTTCATGTCAAGCTAAACAAATTTTGATTTAAAATTTATAATTTCTTAGGGTGGATTAATATTTGTGATAAGTAACTTTACGTTACGCGTTGTGGTGCAGTGGATATCGGCGCGGAACGAGAAATAGAAGTTCGAATTCCAGTTGAGTTCGTTGCATTCACTTCCTTTGGAAAGGTATTAATTCGTCTCTTCTCCCTCCAGCTATGGGCTAAACAGTAGGACTGATTGGGTTCTATAGCCTTAGTTGATAGCTAGTCTACCGTAGAAAGTATGGCAATCTACTGCGGGAAAATCTTCTGCCCAGTCAGTCATGTTTCTTTCGAGACATGATCACTCAAGCGTGTATCACGTATGACACTGAACTCAACTGACATTATTTGGGTTAATTAATAGGAAAGATCCGAAATTTTAAGTAATTTTTTCTTCTCTGAATAGAACCTCGGTGTTTTCGATGTTGTGTAATGGTTAACAAGCTTGACTCGCTATACCAACTACGACTGAGTAGTAAATTCGATTCTCATTAGATGCTCCATACTTTCGGCCTTGTGTCACATCTAAGCTACACTTCGTAAATCGTTTTTTGGGCTCTTTGACGTGGCGTAATGGTTGACAAGCTTGTCTCGCTTGATTAATAACGACTGATCCTTACTGGGTACTTCACAGTTTCAGCTTTGTGACACATCTCAGGTATATTTAGTAAATCGCTATATAGTTTTACTTCGGTCACTTCGAAGCTTGTCTTGTTAGATCATTTGAGACTGAGTAGTGGGTTCGATACTCAGTGGGTGCCGTCGACATTGTGTCAAATCTAGGTTACACTTAATAAATTGCTAGGCACTTCTCTGTGGTTTAATGGTTAGCAAGTTTCCTTTACTATATCAATTACGACTGAGAAATAAGTTCGATTCTCAGTAGGTGCTCTATACTTGGAGTCTTGTGCCATATCTAAGTTACACTTAGTAAATCTAAATGTATTTTTTGAGGACAAATCGACGTGTTGTAATGGTTAACGAGCTAGATCAATTACGACTGAGTAGTATGTTCTCTCCTCACAGGGTGCGCCACATCTAAATCACACTTAGTAAATCAATATGTATTTTTACTGTGTTGTTTTTCTACTTAATACTGTCAAAACGTTTTCTGTCAAGTGGATTTCGGGCAGGATACATTAAAAAGCCGTTTCAAAGGCTACGTGATACACACTTGGGTGGTTATGTCTCTCTTTTGATTTATGATTAACTGACTAGGCAGAAAATTTAGGCTGTCGTTTCATTCTGCATTAAAATGGTTGTCAACCAAGGCTCTAGAGCTTAATCTTTCCTGCTATTCATTTTTTAAAATCCTGATCAGTCAGTCAAGTGTCATACGCCATACACATTTGGACGATCATGACATTTCGACCCATGGCTGACTAAGTAAAAGATTTTCCCGCAGTAGATTGCTTGTTCTTAATGCAGTCCACTGGTTGCCAACCAAGGCTATAGAACCCAATCTGTCTTGCTAGTCAATTCTTTTATCCAGATCAGTCAGTTAAGTGCCATTCGTGATGCACGCTTGGGCGTTCATGTCTCTTTCGATTCATGATTAACTGACTAGGCAGAAGATTTCCCGCAGCAGGCTGTCGTTTCTTTCTGCAGTGGACTGGTTACCAACTAAGGTTATAGGACTCAATTTGTCCTGCTATTCGACTTATAGCTGGAGAAAGAAGAGACGGATTTATGCCTTTCCCAGCGGTATTTGTGCGTCAGTGCATGTATCGAACTCGACTGGAATTCGAACTCGGCTAATCAAAAATAAATTAACGTTTAATCATCTCCGAGCAGACTGAATTTCTACCTGTCGCGATGAAAAAGTGTTCTCTCAGGGAGGCTTCGTGCCATTGAGCCTCTGTTGGAACTTAAACCCAACCCAGATATACGATTCATCGGTAAAGATACTGCAAAAAAAAAAAAAAAAAATGGTCAGTTCCCTGTATCACACCAGTAAGTACCTGACTCCGCCCACTATCGTCTACCTTTACATGAGCCATATCAACCCAAAAATGGAGCATTGCTACTATCTATTGGCAGGAACTACCCAGTCTGCCCATACCAGTCTATAGAATCCAAATGCGTCTCTGCGTCCTTGTGGGTGATGAATTATTTTCTACCCTGAAACTTCTTTCTCACAGACGAAACATCGCAAGCCTCTCGCTATTTCCATGGAAAGTGTTAAAATGGCTACTTTCTTTAGTCCCACCATTACTAAACTGCACAGTTAAGACACGCCATGGCACACACATTGTAGCGAACCACCCTCACTCTCTTCGTATTTCATTGGTGAGATGTAACTTCCACTCGAGCAGTACCTTCCTACGAACCGCTGTTTTGTGGAAATGACTCCAAAGAGGATGTTTTGTAATTTTCGTATAAAATTGGTAAACATTCTATTTTCTAATAATTTGACTGGGCGTTCCGGGGCAGACAATACAGCGTTGCATAAAAACAAGTAATATTATTAATCATTATTAAAAAACTCAGACAAAATAAAACTTAAACATATACGTCAACAATTTATGAAAGAAATATGAACGAAACAAATATACAAAGTTTGAGCACATAAGAACCTATGACATGCAAAGTTTTTTTTTTTTGTTCACTCAAAGGGATTCTTTGGGTCCAAAAAATGTCAGCCAGTGTTATGAGGGTGAAAGTGACATTCTCGTAGGAGGATCAATGAGTGGTTGTGCGCGTGGTTGTGTGCAGTGGGGAAGGATCTGTTCGAAAGTAAAAAAGTTTCCCTTATGAGAATGTTGCTTTGAATCAGACTTCAAACGTTTGAAGAAAATCACAAACATGTTTTAGTATCAATTGACTGCAATCGGGGAAAGTACGTTAGTTCACTGAAGCATTTTCCTTTTTCTTCTTTCTCTTTTTAGACCTTAGTGACAAAAAAGAAAAAAGAGGAATTAGGTCAATTCGGTGTTAAGTATTGTATTATTTGCAAAAATTTGAAGAGTAAATTTAGAATGCCTTCTCTGTTTATCTTGAGAATATGAAAATGCGTTTATTCCAGTCAAAAAAAAAAAAAAAAAAAAAAAAAAAAGAAGATAGAAACACAGAAGCTGTCTAATAATGAAAACATTTTAAGTTATTATAAAGATCCAGTTGATGTGCCTCCTAAAAAGATCAAAAATTGGTTGCAAGATAAATTGAATAGAATGGCACTAGGTACCTCCACACATTTTCGATACCTAATTGAAATTAAAAAAAATAAAAAGCGTTTACTTGAGACTTTAATTTTAGCTTAATTGAAAGCTAAATGATTAAATAAGCAAAATAATTAAATTTTTTCAGTAAGCAAAATACTCTGGTGTATTTTAAACAGAAATTATATTCATTGGAATGTAAAATTTTGAAAATTTAAAATATTTTTCGATTTTTCGGCCATTTTTTGAGCGATCGACATATTTGTAAACAAAAGTTAATTCTCGGTTTTAAAAATCTTATAAAAATAAAATATACATCTGTGACACGTTATTTTTGGAAAATTAGCAAATTTAAAATTAAATTAATCTGATTTAAAACAAATATTACTTGTTTATGGTTTCAAATTTGGAATAAAAGTATTTCTTAATCAGAAATGTCTGCCTCGTTGACCTTTCAAGTAGTCCCTGTTTATCAATCAAATTTACACATCTGAAATATGAAGATAAAAAAATAACATAACTCAAGTTAACGTTTCGTAAGAGGAACAACCCTTGAAACACGTGAACTTTAATAAAAAGTCTCTTAGAAGTTTATATAGAAAAAGCAAATGTGCAGTTTAACATAAAAAATTAAATTATTTTAAAAATCTAAATTCTAAATCATTTATATTAAGCTTTTCAATTTTCGATTTGTAAATAAAGTCTTTATATAATACATTTATAACCGAAGACACTGAGTAACTGGAAGAAATTTTTAAAATATTTGAAACTTTATAAATCATCAGAATTAACTAAGAAAAAGTGACAATTCTTATAAAAATTCATTATTCATCGAAAATTTTTTCTTCTTCAGAATATGATACCCTTAATATATATTATTTATATAATAAATTAAAATTTTATCTAAATTAAAAATGGCGTAGTTTTAAAGCATTTTTATTTTACGATTCGGAGCAGATTTCAGAAAAATGGTCTAGTTATATATATATATATATATATATATATATATATATATATATATATATAGTAATTATAACAATATTAATAGATTAATAGTAACAGAAATAATTCTGCTAATACTAGTAATAGTTATAGTATAATTTAGATCGTCTTGAATAACCCACCGAGGACGAACTCGGAGGGAAAAGGAGGGGAAGTAAAAATAGAAACAAACGAAGTACGTGAACAAAAAGTCAAATACTCGTAGGAAAGAAGAAAAAAAACCCAAGACGAAAACCCTAACACTAAAGCGCTCACTACGAAAGTAGACCAACAAAGACAGAAAATCTATGCAAGAGCCAACAAACCTGCCTAGGGTGAAACCTAGGCATGTTTGTTGGCTCTTGCATAGATTTTATATATATATATGTATGATTTACATTCCCCACGGAGTCCTGCATTTAACTAATAAAAAAATTGGTATAGATACTAAATTTCTATAAGTTTCATGCAATTAATTGGAGTGGGTAATAGATGTAAAAAAATATTTTTTTTTACTAAGATTTTCTAAAAATAATAATTGCATAAATACCTTTCTTCATCTGTGAATAAGTCCTGAAAGTTTCATTAAAATTCTACAATTATTTGATTTTTGTAAGAATTTTCAAATTAATTTGTCTTTCAACGCCCCCCCCCCCCCAACCAAAAAAAACAATAAAAAACTGACTTGCGTAATATTACGTTTGCCATAGTAGTAAGCTCTAGTAAAAATCGGGTGAATCGTTGACAAAAAAAAAAAAAAAAATGACCGAAATTTCGAACGTATTAGAAAGTATTAAAAAATTTAAAAAATAATAAAATTTGATCTTACTTCTTAATAATAACAAACATTTAGATGATAAAACTTGTTTTAATAACTTTGAACCCTTTTAGTTTTAATATCATGCTATGCTCTTTTTTGGCAATTGCGTGAAAGTACCTAAAAAAAAAGAAAAGAAGAAGAAAACAAAACAGCATAGTATGAAGAAAAAATGTTTTAAACTTAAAACAGAACTTTTTTAATGAAAATGATTATGTTATTATTAAAGAAGAAAGATCAAAGTCTTTTTAATTAATTTAAATTTTTTAAAATTCCTTTCTAACACGTTCGAAATTTGGCAAAAATTTTGTTTTGATTTTTGTTAGCAGGTGACCAAATCTTTACGAAAGTTTGCAGTGGATAATGTAATTTGATGTAACTCATATTTTTCCTGTAAAAAACAGATTAATTTTGAAATTCTTGCAAAAATCAAATAATTGTAGGATTTTAATGAAACTTTCAGGATTTGCTGATAAATGAATGACATTAAATCATTATTTAAAGAAAATGTTGGTAAAAATATTTTTTACATCTGATATAGTCAACCGATAAGGTACGTTTATTTGGAATAAGTTGTTACTCGTCTGTGTTAAAATTGTGGCTAATCTGTCCAAAGAGCAGATTTTTGTTATGAATTTGTTTGTGTACTTTCAATCCTTTTGATTATTAAGAAATAAATGTTGTCAGTATCGTCAACATAAGTTTTGTTAATTCCACCCTGGCATTTTCGCAAAGTTATATCTCAAATTGAAATATACGTGCATATATGTACGAGTGTGTATATTTTTATCATTAAGTTCCATTTTTTTGACTGCTTCGTTAAATCCGGATTACCACCTGAATTCAGAAAAGTTGGACTCATTGGGCCTATAAGTCCTGAAACTTTGTTACATTAAGGAACATATCTGCACAAGGTAAACTTTATTTAAACCTTAAATCTATGGAATACAGCAAATAAATAATATAATAGTATAGACTAGTTTTAACGCGAGAAAATTTCCCGGTTTACCTATTTTTCATTTCTAATGAATTTAAATTCTTCAGTTGAACAAGCCCATGACGAGTTCTACGACAATAAAATATCCGTAGAAATTCCCCTCTCGATTTCTTAAGTATTTGAACTTAATATTAAATATTTATGTTGCGGGCACTTAGATGTGGTGTAATTTTAAGAAGTAAGGAAGTACAGACGAAAAAAAAAATGAATTTGATAACTTTTCCATTTCACTGAAACAGACATTAAACTGTTCTATCTTCTCTCTTTCTTTTATTTTCTCATTGAAACCAAGTAGCGTCTTTGATATGTAATTTGACTTTCCACGCGATCAAAATAGGATAGTCCATTACTTACTAATGAGATGTTAGCAGGAGACGTTAAACACTTCTAGCTTTTCTTTTTTTACCACTGAAACCAAGTAGCATCTCTGATATGTCTTTTGACTTTCCAGGCGGTCCAGAAGGAATAGTCCATTATTTATGAGTTATTTTCAGGAGGTAACGGTCGTGCGAACTAATGAAAATAAGAACATGAACATTGTTATACGACAAGCACAATTATAACAGGAAAGTTAATAACTAAATATTTGTTTTAAACGCAGTTCCCCCCCCCCCATCTCCTTTAAACTTTCCAGAGCATGATGATAAGAAGGTTTAGCCTACAATTCCGCTCGTTGGGTCGTGAGCTTGAGCCTCTGTTTGAGTTCAATCCGTCATTCTCGTATGTTCCGGTTAATAATGTCGGTCAGTGACTGTCTTGTGCCCAACATCCGTTTCTTGTTTACATAATCTAAAGGAAATGTTTACTCTTTGAAAATATTTTTAAAATATTGGAACGCTTCTGTAAAATGCGTCTTTTCGCGATTTGAATGTTTCTTTTCAAAGCATTGTGTTTATCATTGTTTTTGGTAGACTATCTACTCCAATTGAAAAATAAAAAATAAAAAAAAAAGAGTGAAAAGATTGGAGAAGAGAAAAACCGGAAACCACAACCTGAACAGGAAACAATGGATAAGCCTCTTCACCTGTTCAATAGACATGGGTGGAGTGTAACAAGGAAAGTTAAATAAACACATAACGACGATTAACTGTATTTTACGGACATTTCTTTCCTCTTGTCATACGAAATTCACTAAAATAAGTTGAGAACATACATTCTTCTCAGCTAAACATTCTTCTAATTTTAGATTTTAAGATAAACAACAAACACTCAATATTTTGGGTGTGTATCTCTCTATTCATTGAATGGACAAAGTTTTCACTGTGTATAATTACGGAGTGTCTGCAATTTTTACCGGTTCTTACCTTACAAAAACTTGTTTTCAGAGTTATTTATAAAATGGCAAATAATAAACTTTGCATTGTAGTTGGTTTACATCATTTTGTAATTTTATAAATTTTGAATGAAAAGATTTCTTTTCAAATTTATTTCTTTATAAAAGGTAAATAATATCGCATGATGGTTGTGGTGTAATGTATATCGGAATGAGAAATCGGAAAGCAGAGTTCGAATTCCAGTTGCTTTCAATTATGTACAAATACTCTTAGAAAATGTATGAATCCATCTCTTCTCCATCCAGATTGTGTTCTGTAGCCTTGTTTGGCAACCAGTCTACCGCAGAATAAAATGGCAACCTATTGCGAGAAAATCTTCTGCCTAGTTAGTCATATCTCGAAAGAGTCATGATCGCATAAGCGTGTATCACGTATGGTACTTAACTGACTAACCTGGTTCATATATTTTTATAATCTTGTAAATACACATTGTTGAAGAAAACAAAAATCTATACGGTAATGAATGTGTCGAGGGAATAACCTTCCTGTTGATTTACCGTTTCTGATTATTTTTGGGGGGCACAGAGGTTAAACATTGCTAATTTATTTTTGCATATATACACAGTAAGTGCAGTGGTTAACGTTTTATGCTGAGGAATTACCAAGGTTAATGGGAGACTTTCTCATGATAAAATGTGTATTTTTAAAATTATTCAATTCGTTCAGAAGTACAATAACCTTTCAACTTGTGAAGAAGACCAGATTGCCTGACCCTGTCAAATGCCGTTGAGATATGTCAGGTAACTGATCGAGCTTCATTATTCTTATCTAAAACATGATAGACTCTTTTAGCAATAATCGTTAATACGTCATCAGTTAACATAGGTGACATGTTTAACCATTTCAGAGTTCGTTAGAAATTCTAACATTTTGCCGAAAAGAGGTCAAAGGCTAATAGTTAGAGGAATTAGACACGTTGCCTGAGTTCATAAAGAATCGAAATATAGAAGAGGATTTCCAACAAGCGAGAAAGCAAGACATTTATTGTAAAGTTTAAAGAGAACAAGAGCCAGTTCATGAGCATCAAGTCCATATGCTTTGTAGGAATCCAGAGATGATAGCAGAAACCATGGGCAGAGTTATATGTATATAACTCAATAGAGACTCAATTCTAAGTGGAAAGTCAGGTAAACATACTCTATGTGAGTCTCTTTTAGCCTATCGTTACCAACAGGGCCGTAGCTGATGCTAAAAAAACACCGGGCACAGAGAAAATTGCCCGGATTTATTTGTTGACAATGTGATGACGTCATCAGTGTCATCCGTTTCCAGAAACTATGATTTTTGTGGAGTTTTCGGCTATTCCAATGGAAATTAGACACAGAACGCGAACGAAAGCAGGAAATCGGGTTCGGACTTTCTGAGTATAACCAGTCTTTTCTCCCAAAATTAATAAATAAACAAACAGATTTTTACTGCGTTCATTCGGATGTTTTCTTCGTTTTTCTTTCTTTCTTTCTTTCTTTCTTTCTTTCTTTCTTTCTTCGTGAATTGTTTAGTTTGATTTCTGACGAAAACATTTTTCCTTGCTCGGATTTTCATTATGATTGCACGGATCGGCCCGGACCCGTGCCCGGTAGTCAGATACGGCCATGGTTACCAGTGAAGCATAGGTCATCGACGACCCTTCGCTATCCCACCCTATTCTGGGCTGGTTCCTCGTCGATGCTTCCGTAAATTTTTATTTTATTTTTATTTTTTAACAGTTAGGAGCGTTAACTAACTATGACAGCTCTCCTTGGAAGATAAAATTGTATTTCATATGAACATAGGCTCTTCGAAAATTGACTTTTCTTAGGCTCAGTAGAGCATAGGCTATCGACTACCCCTCGCCATCGCATCGCTCTTGGTTCATTGTCGTCGATGCTTCAGTAACTTGTCTTTTTTACAGGGGTGTTGACTCCACGTATCTTTATCCTGTGGACGAAGTGGTCCACCTCCAGGCTGGTTTTGAATTTTTCCTTCCTAGATCGGTTGCCACCCAAGGCTATAAAACCCAGTCTGTCCTGCTATTTACCTATAGCTGGGGAAGAGATGGCAATAAGTTGTATTTTTTAGATGAGTAACTTTTTCAATAATCTTGGAATTATTTCCAACTATTGTTCTCATCTTGGTTGATATAGATGTTATATCAGCCAATTAGTGGCCACCTGATGATGACCAGAGGGTAATTGGTTGAAACGTTGTGTCTATTATAACATCTATATCAACCAAGATGAGAACAATAGTTCGAAATAATTCCAAGATTATTGAAGAGATGGAAATGTAATGAACTCGACTGCGATTCGAACTCAGCTCTCCGATTCTGCCATCCGAAACGCTAACCATTCCTCCACCGTACCACCTTGAGTTGAGAGTAGAATTTGAATAAAATGAAGAGAAGTGTATTTATATCAAAGAGTAACCATAGTGATAGAAATTGCGGTGTTGTCACTATAACAAAAGACCAATGTGAAATGACAAGCAATATTGTACAATTAATATCATTTTATTCCATCAGCAAAGCTAAATAGGAAGGATATACAAATAGGTAGCAGCGAATATCTAAACTTATTTATAAATGAAACTTTGTTTGTGTGTGTGTGCGTGTGTGCGTGTGTCTGTGTATGTGTGTGTCCGTTACCTATAGATGCCGAAACGGCTGAACCGATTTTCTTGAAAATTTACACAGTTGTATTATAAGCGTCTGCGAGTGTTCTTAGCTAGGTTTTGTGTCAAGGTACCCTTGATAAATATCGAAAATCGGTAATCGAAAAAATCGAGTTATAGAAGGAGTGGTCCGATTTTAATCAAATTTGATACACTCATAGACAAAGACATAAGAAACGATATCCAGAAGTTACAAGGTTGCATTTTTTACAATAGTGCAGAAAATCGATAATATATATATATATATATATAAAAGGCAAGATGTTTGTGTGTGTGTCTGTTTATCTGCCTGTATGTCTGTATTTTTTCAGCCCTTCTTTTTTAGTTTTTGCTTCGGGTTTGGCTCTAAGTAGGTATAATTGTAGTTCTTAATCTCAGCTATGATACCATTTACTCAGAGGACTTATTAAGCCTTCAAAATTCAGTTTACGACGAAAAATACTCATTTGATATCGATACCAGGAAATCAAAATTTGTCTT
The DNA here is from genome assembly GCA_037127315.1 of Ascarosepion bandense. Taxonomy (NCBI): domain Eukaryota; kingdom Metazoa; phylum Mollusca; class Cephalopoda; order Sepiida; family Sepiidae; genus Ascarosepion; species Ascarosepion bandense. The sequence continues at coordinate 1,185,552 of JBBBDQ010000792.1, read as the reverse complement.
ACATCCATTCAATTTTCTTTCAGTCTATGGTTTCGCTTTAACTGGAAACAACTATTGCTTTTTAGTCTTTCGTGCCAACTTCCAAAGAGTCTGAGCTCCAGGACCATGGATTAGTTTTAAAGCTTTCATTACACCCGAGCAACGCCGGGCTATACTGCTAGTATAAATATAGTCTGATTCATACGCACTTGTGTTTGAAGTCCCATGAGACACGTTGGAGCATTTTTTTAAATCATTTATCCCAAGCAAGGAAATAAAATCACTAAGACGTACGCAAGCGGTTACTAATTGTGAGAGAATACGTTAAAAATATTAAGAGAAAATTATAAAACAACAAGAATTAAAAAGTCAGACTATAACCCTTGACTTTAAAATTTTTGAAGACTGCTATAATTTTTCAATACTGTTATAAAGTATGTAATCTTGTATATAACAGTGAATGCTAAACAATCCCCTCGCAGGTGAAGAAGAGATCTGAAGCAACAGAAATGTAGTTCTGCAGAAGGATTCTGAGAATACCACGGGATAAACAGGTGAGCAATGAAAAAGTTTTAAGAAAAACAGAAACTACATGGAAACTGATACTTACAATCAGAAAGTTAAAAGTCTGAAATATATGAGACATTTTATGAGGAAAGTGTGCTCGGAGAATTTAACACTAACAGGACATATCAAAGACAAGAGAATCAGATGAAAAACGCGTGTAACCTATTTAACGAGTTTGTATGGGTGAATAGCAGAACAAGATAACAAAACGGATGATAAAGATTCAATAGTTAGAGTTAAAAAAAAGGCAGGAAGTTATGGGGAGCCATAATCGCTCGCGTGCTGAAGGAACGTGACACTTAAAAGAAGAAGTAGTTATAGTTTGATCCATGAAAGATTATTTACAACTATTATTGATATCCATAAAGTTCAGTTTTTATTATGACACAGGTCATCCTAACCTAATAAACTTCAATTGGCAATAGGAGCCATCAGAGAGAGAGAGAGAGAGAGAGAGAGAGAGAGAGAGAGAGAGAGAGTGGAGAGAGAGAGAGGGAGGAGAGAGAGAGAGGGGAGGGGAGAGAGAGAGGATAAAAGAAATAAGGATGATTAAGTTTATGATTGGGAGGAAACATGAAAACAAAAAGAAAAGATTGTTAAAACTTTTGCAGTTGATTGGAAACTAAAATCGGCGTACTGGGTTGATCACGTCTGCTGATATTATTTTCTGCCCAGCATTCGCTTCCTTCAGACAGAAAGCCGTGTCTTTAATTATTAATCGATGCATTTCAACTTTTAAAATAAAAAAAATTGGAAGAGAATTCCAACGGCAACAAGTGCGAGAGAAGAAACTGTTAGCATAAAACGGTTACATCACGCCATATCAACTACAAATGACCTTGCCGCCAATCTTATACTGCGTTTAAATTCGTAAAGTCTAGATACCAAAGAGAAAAGCTCACCAAACCAATTACCATGAGAATTATTTATAGAAAAGGCACAGGGAAGATGAATGACGGCGATGGAAAAGTGACTGAAGCTGAGATGTCAGGCCAGGACCGATAACATTGCAGATACTTCTTTGGGTTTTTGATCGCGTCTAATGATATTATTTTTAATTTCCTGTTCTTCCGAAACGCATTATTGTATCCAGCATCTGTATCCTTCGAACAGAAAGCCGTGCCTTTAATATTGTTTGTGTACAGCAGTGGTTCCCAAACAGTGGAGCGCGCCTTATATGCGCGGCGGAAGTAGGTAGCCGGGGAGGTGAAATGATTGAAAGGCAACCAAAGATTAGAAAACAGTTTAAAAAATTCATATGCCACAAATAAATATGATTTCAAAATTCAAAATACTATTATGGATTACTTGTAATTGCATGCATGGGTCCCAGGATAAATAATTATTGCCCGATTTTATCATTGTGATATTTTTGCATTATATCAAGTATTAAGAATATAGTAACTAGGGTCTGCAAATTGGAGGAGAGAATTATCAATGATAATGATCTGACTTCGAATCCGCGGTTATCTCCCCTTAACCCCTTTTCTGTTTTTATCTTTAATTGTACTTTTTATCACATAAAATTGGGTGAGACGCAACCAAATTTTAATTCCGAAAAAGCGGCCCAAATTAAAAAAAAAAAAAGAAAATTGCTTGGGTACCACTGGTGTAGCGCTACGCTCTGTTTTGTCATCTTTTTTGTTGTTGCCAGCAAATGAGGAACGAAGACGACTGCATGCGACATTCAGTGCTACTTTTGAATACTTTTTTTAACATCAGATAATTTCAGCTAAGTCTTATTTTTTTGAATGCAACATCTAATTTTAGTTGAGATTTGGATGTTTTTTAGCATCAAATAATTTTAGTTGGGTTTGATTTCAGCAAATTCTTAAGTCTGAGTCTTATTTCGTCCTCATTTCAAGGCAACAAAACCACTAAGACGCAAGGGGTTACTGAGTGTAAGATAATAAGAAAAATAGCGAAACATTATTAAGAAGAGAGAACAACAAAATAACAGGAATTATTAAAAGAAGATAGCGATTGAGGTTGCATTTAAATTTTTGAAAGCCGAAAAGCCGGAAGAGAATTCCACAGGCAAGACGTGCGAGAGAAGAAAATGTTAGCATAAAACTTACGGTTACATCACGCTATATCATCTGTAAAATAACCTTGACGCCTATCTAATCAGTCAGTTAAGTGCCATACATGATACACGCTTGGGCGATCATGTCCCGAAAGAGACATGACTGACTGGGCAGAAGATTATCCCGCAGTAGGTTACCATTGCTTTCTGCGGTAGATTGGTTAGCGACCAAGGCTATAGAACCCAAACTGTTCTGTTATTTAACCCATAATTGGAAGGAATAGGCGGATTAATACCTTTCCCAAGGGTATTTGCGCGTAAGTGAATGCAATGAATTCAGTTGGAATTCGAACTCGGCTCCCCGATTTCTCGTTTTGAGCCGATATCCAATGCACCATAACGCACATCCTTCTAATACTGTGTTTAAATTCATAAAGTCTAGGTACCAAAGAGAAAAGCCCGTCAAACCAATTATCATGAAAATTGTTTTTAGGAAAGGCACAGGGAAGATACGTTACGGCGATGGAAAGTGACTGAAGCTGAGATATCAGGTCAAGACCAATAGCATTGCAGATCCTTCTCTGGATTTTATCAAGAATCTATAAATACTTAGCAGAAGCATCAAACATGTTTTATAGAGGATTTTCTTTGCAAAAGAATAGACTCGGGACAAAAAATAAATAAATGAATAAATAAGTAAATAAAAAAAATAAAAATACAAACATCGGAATTGAGATGTTGATTTTCTAATAAAAAAGAAAGTTCTGTTGAAAGCTGGCACACCAAAAAACGATTTAGTTTCAAGATTTAGCAAAAAAACAAAAAAAAAAAACAAAAAAAAAAACAAAAAAAAACGTTTAAAACTAAAGAAACAGTGAAATAAAATAGAAAAAAATCACTGTAATTATCTCACAACAGAGTAATCATTTTTTAAGACAATGTTAGTTTTACTCATTTTTCTATATTTCTCCTTAGAATCTCTTATCATCAATAGATCTTTTCTGTTATTCACCCCAAATAATGTAAAGTTACTTATCCTAGGTATTAATTCACCCACAAGAAATTATAAATTTTAAATCAAAATTTGTTTAGCTTGCCTCACAACAACTCCATCCCTCAGAATGAAAAATTACCAAAAATCAGGGAGTTATTTACATTTATTGAGTGCAGATGATATTCAAGGTGTTTACAAGATTTTTTTTACAATTTAAAAAGAAAAAGAAAAAAATGTTTTTAGCTAGTTTATCGGGGTCAGCGTGAAAGTAAGACGCCACACTTCGAAATAGCGCACCCGGGTCGCCTACATTTAGGGCGATCCCAAAGATCAACCAAACCGGAGTCCAATGTAAGGGCCTCGCTCTGGGAGAATTTGGTGCGAATTTTAGTAAATATATTTTTTTAAATTTTGGGGTGAGTTAACAGAAAAGATTCACCGCACCTTTGATCCAAGACTTGTTAGAGGAATTAGGTAGAATGGATCAGTTCAGAATCGGTTTTACTAGTACGAAGTTACAAGTGATCGTGACCAAAGTCTTGAATGTACTGGCGTTATTCAAATCGTTGGTCACGACAGATTATGTGCTCCCTCTGTTCAGCAAAGTCGCAGTTCAAACAACATGTGCCTGAACGGGTGTCTGCAACATATATTGTCTAGCTAGTCGTCTTAGCAGACGACTGGAGAAGGAAAACGAGATTAATTGGTCATTACGTAATGCATGATATATACGGTATCGATGATCCAAACACTTCTGAAAGCTTTCGTCTACAGGTGGCCAGGTTATCCTGTACCTTGAATTTTAAAGCATTATCATCTTTATCCACTTTTAGCCTTAGATTCTAGCACCAAATCAGCAGCCTTTAAACGATTGTCAGCAATATTGGCCCAATATTGTTTCTTTTCCTTTCGTTGCTTTCCGAATTCTATGAGTACTTTTAGAGCCTTTGAAACCCAGTTTAAGTTCGAATAAATATAATTTCTTTTATTTTGGAGTGAATTAATATTTGGGGGCGAATTAATATTGTTGGGTGAATTAATATTTTGGGATGAATTAACGGAAAAAAACAACAATTTGTTCGCAACGAACAAAACCAAACAATTCCCTAAAATGTCTTTTTTCACGCTTGTAATTAATATTTTGGGGTGAATTAATATTTTGGGGTGAATTAATATTTTAGGTTGAATTAATATTTTGGGGTGAATTAATATTTTGGGATGAATTAATATTTTAGGGTGAATTAATATTTTGGGCTGAATTAACAACAAAAAAGAACCCACCAATAAAAAAAAAACAAAACAATTTATTCGCAACGAACAAAACCAAACAAATTCCTAAAAGTTGCCTTCACGCTTGTAATTATCAGTGGAATCTTAATTCTGGTTTTGGTCTGTTGTCTGGCCACTTATTACAGAAATACCATCCATTTCTTAAATTTCCCATCCATTTTTCTCTTTCTTCTCAGTTTACCGAATGAGGAGTGTCTTTATAGTCGGAAAAATGACATTGCAGACACTCTCGGATACTTTAAAATAGATTTTCCCCCATTTTCGTTATTTTCTTATTTGGTAAGCCGGGGGCACCTCGAGACACAATAGTGTGATTAACCGCTTCCATACAGAAAACTTTCGGCATTGACTGTCAGAACAGTTAGAGTTACTGTCGGTAGCAATTTATAAAATATTTCACTGAAAACAGTTTTCCAGGAAATATGTGTGTGGGTGGTGTAATGGATAATGGTTCGGAAATGATAAATCACAGAGATAAGTTCGAAATCTAGTCAGATTCGTTACATTGTCTTACACGCAAATACTCTTGGGAAATGTATGACTCCATCTTCCCACCCCACAACTAAGTGATGAATAGCAGGAAAGAGTAGGTTCTTGGTGGACAACCAGTCTAACGTAAAAAGCTGATGAACTTAGGTCACTGGTGCCCTTTCCATAAGAATTTACTCGGGCAACCAAACTGGCAAAAAGGTCCCACCCTTTTACAGTTAGATCAACCAAATGCAGGCGACAATTCTATTTCAACAGCTTCTTTGCTCGCATTTCCCGCCTGTGGAACTCCCTTCCATATATTTACTTTCCTGACGGCTACAACCTCCAGGAATTTAAATGCAAAGTCAATTCCCATCTTGTATCCACTTAAATTCAGCTCTTTCCACATCACCCCGTGTATCTTGTTCTTTTTCTTTTTCTTTACCTTCGCAACTATCTTCACTTCTGTGTTCACATCCTTCTCTTGCCCTTTCTCTTTCACCCCCTGTAGCTGGTTCGTCGTTGTCTTCACTCTCCTCCTGCCTAAAACTTTAACCCCCTGCACATGAGTGGCGGTACCGCCTTGCTTGGGGTGAAATGATTTAAAAGGTCTACTCTGAGACAGGGTGATAGCACCTGTTAGGGTCCCAGGTACGGGCAAATAGTAAACCCCTAAAATGGGGTCAAAACACTATGAAAGTATAAAAATAGATTACAAAAAATTATCAGTAATACATTTTTTGAAATTTTAAAAAGTTTTTTTACCAAAGCTCACAAGAAAATAAAATTTTGGCATTAAATGGCCTATAAGGAGTTGATATGTCGTTAAACAAATCAAACCAAACTAAACCAATCAAGTCTACTAACTGTTATTGCTCTTTCTGAGGGAAGTTTTCTTCCTAGCCTTTTGTTTAAGCCGTATGGAAAGTCAACATTTTTATTATATCATTATTTTCCCTCTACTTACATGTGCTACCAATTTTAGTTGTTGCTACTGTTGAAAGTTCTCAAGTGACGTGGCTTTTGTTAATTCGTAAAATTCTTTGGCCAGCATTCATTGGTATAAGCAATCACCTCACAGAAGAATAAGATAGCTGAAGCGTTTGAGTTCTGATTCTACAGACGAATGCTTAGAAGACTATGCTTAGAACACGTTCTTTAGTCTTAACTAAAAAAAACATTCAGGTGAAATGTATTGAAACAATACTAATTTCGGAGTCTTCTACGGTAAATTTAAGTTCAGGATCATACATATGAATATGTAGCGTCAATCTATAAGATCCAATGAAGGAGTGTCTTCTTGAAAGGTTAGAGGTTTCATTCGTTTGAAACCATTTTTAAGCAGTCAGTCATTTAAGTGCCATACATGATACACGCTTCGGCGATCATGTCACGAAAGAGATATAATTGACTGGGTAGAAGATTTTCCCGCGATAGATTGCCATTACTTTCTACGGTAGACTGAGTGCCATCAAAGGCCACAGAACCCAGTCTATCCGGTTATTTGACCCATAGCTGGAAGGAAGAGACAGATTAATACATTTCCCACGGGTATTTGCGCGTAAGTGAATGCAACGAATTCAACTGGAATTCGAACTCGGCTCTGCACCACAACGTACGCCCTCTTTAAATATTGATCTGAGAAAAAAGTTGTTTATCGCTGAACGAATTTGACGCCATGTATGATATCCATATGAGAGCCTCGATCTGATGAGGCGATTTAAGAAAATGACTTGAGTTTTTGGGTCGATGTTTTGTTTCCGTAACAGAATGCGTGGTCAGGCAAAACTGCATTCTAGAAGTTTGAAACTTTTTTCAGGAAAGATATTTCATAATGTCAAAGAAGAACAAAACTCTAATCTCCTTTAAAGTAGGACCGTTTGACCTAAATGCGCTCGTCCTGAAGCAACTTCCTGAAGACCCCGTGAAAGTCATCCATATTGAAGGTGTATAGAACCCTTGTCACAGCCTCCATATTTTCAACGTCTTCAAAAGGAATACTCCCGAGGTTCTCCTTCAGCTTGTGGAACAACCAAAATCACAGGGGCAAGTGGAGGGTGAGGAATTATTTTCATGTTCATCAATCATCTCCCTGCTTCCACTGACGCGTCTTTTCTTCTGTTCATCACTGAGCACCCTGAGAACAAACTTTGCAGAAATTTTTCGCATGTTCAAATCTCCATGATTAAATCTGTGTACATTTGCCACCCCAACCCCAAACTGTATGCTTATTGTCTTTATAGACACCCAGCGGTCTTTATCCAGAAAACTGTGAATTTGTTCTGATGTCCCTTTTCTTTATACATCTCTCATTGTCTCACAATTTCTCTCCACCGTCCTTGAACCTCTTGTGCCAGCGAAAAACAAATGCTCGGCCCATACAAGTTAATCAAGTTAGTTTGGAGCCTTTCATAAGTTTCTGTAGCGTTTTTGCACAGTTTAACACAAAACTTTATTGAATATAGTGAACTTCTAAATTCTCTTCACATCCTGACTTCATCATTCTGCAAACTAGTCAGCTGTGACAAGTATTGTTTGGTAAGTCATGTACAAAAACCTGTTGCAGCCTTTTCCTTCAATTTAAAATATCAAATATTAGCAGGTCAGTTTATTAGATGTATAGTAATGATAGACTAAAATGACAATAATCTGGGATAGTTTCGACTGCCTCTTCTAAAATAAAAAAAGTCTAAAAAATTCTGGAATACTCTTTCTCTTTTATTAAGCCTGATATACCCGAAGGCGAATTGGTATGGCGAAAGAAGCATTCCAGAAGTTGAGTAAAGTATTAAGAAACAGGAAAATTTCACTAGAAACAAAGAGGAGAGTACCGGCTTGCTATGTGATGTCGGTTCTTCAATATGGCAGTGAATGTTGGACAATATCTTCGAAGATGAAGGAAAAACTTGAAGCAGCTGAAATGTGGTTCTACAGAAGGATGCTGCGGATATCATGGACCGAGCATGTGAGCAATGATGAGGTCTTGGAAAGGATGGAGACGAAAAGGAAATTAATACTGAGCATCAGTAAGAGACAACTAAAGTTCGTGGGACATACAATGAGGTTGGAGGGCTTGGAGAATCTGTTACTAACAGGTCAGATAGAGGGAAAAAGAGACAGAGGAAAGCAGCGGATAACATATTTGAAGGACCTGATCAGGTGGATGACGGAACGAGGGTTGCATGGTGCAACAGGAGACAGCGTGCTAAGACCCACCAGGGACAGTGAGATGTGGAAAGCCATGATCGCCTACGTCCTGAAAGGACATGGCACATAAAAGAAGAAAAAAAGAAGATATTTAGGATGATATTTTTAACTTAAAGTTATGGACTTCACTTATTAAATCAATACAAAATATAATAAAATTTCCTCTTTGAAGCGACTTGATATATAAGTTTTCTTTTGCTTTCATTATCTATAAGAACTTTTGTCTTCATATCCTAGTTTATCAGGAAAGCGTAGACTGTAAAATACGGTAAATTATGAAGAGGTCGGTGAGATGAAGCAAATAAAAATCTCTCCTGTTGATTGAGGCTAAGATTCTATTGACCGTAACTTCATGCAGAAGGTAAAATGGTCTGGCCTGTAAGGCGGGTGAGGACAGTTTTGATACCCATCAATAGTGAGCTTACAAATTGTCTTCACGTCTAAACTGTATTCTGCAAACTCGTCAGCAGTGACAAGGCTGTGTTCAAAGAACTATAAGCGTATAACTGGCATCACTTGAAAATATGAGACGCATTCCAGAAGTTTCAAGACTTCTTCAGGAGAGACATTTATTAATTTCAAAGAAGTAGAAAACTCTAATCTCCGTTGATTTTGTGGTAATACCGAGCAAAAGCGATGGACCGGATGTTTGCGCTTTCATGACCAAAAAGCAAATGACCAAAAGTCGTCGCTGCGTCGCCGGCTCCGCACAGATGTTCCGGTTGAAAACTGAAAATTAATTAAATATCAAATTTCCAGTTCGTGTGCCTACGCGAATTTTATTTATCAACCAATGGGAAGCCCAGAACCAAATACAAGTGTGAAATCCCAAATGAGCTGCTGTACTCCAAAAAGAAGATATAAAAAGCGGATACAGAAAACAACGACAGACAGACCGACGCAGGCCGACACACATGGACTGACTCAAGAGAGAGGAGAGGTAATCAATATCCTCTTGACATAAGTCAAGCAGCTACTATGCTCGCCTCCCTTCACCTCTCCTTACCTTCTTCCCTGTCTCAAAAACTACTTACTGACCTAAGGAGCGAATACATCAAAGACATTCCTTACTTACATGCTCCCAAATTCCTAAGTATTTATTCTCTTTCAGCATTTTATTGCCATGAACATTTTAACCTCCGTTGGACTTATACTTCATGTATTACTTCAATTGTAAAAACATTAATTGATATGTGTATATATAAAATGTTATTTTTCTACTCAAATTGCCTTTCTTGATTTGTAATCCTTTTATGACTTATAGTGGGCTATCTACAACAAGGCCAAATTCCGTTAACCTGCAACAGTATACAGCTACCCTTCACTAGAACGGACTCTCCACTACTAACAAACAGAAGAAGAATAGATAAGCAATCCAGTATAATTTCAGTGAATTTGTTGCACTTCAACTATTTTGTGAAATCCCCATGGAAGTAATCCAGTTTAAAGTTTTCCAAAAACTTGTCACTGCCTTCTTCATCTTCTCAATGTCTTCAAAAACAACTGCTCCTGAGATTCTCCTTCAACTTAGGGAACAACAAAAAGTCACAGAGAGTAAGGTTTGAACTGTAGGGAGGGTGAAGGATAATGTCTCTGTGAAAACAAAACTTTATAGCATTGCGAGCGTCCAAATTGTCTTTAGGTTCCGACTGCATTTTGCAAACTAGTCAGCCGTGACAAGCAGTGTTTTGTAGGGTGTGTTCAAAAACCTGTTACAGCCGTCTCCTTCAATCTGGAATAACAAAAGTTGCCAGGTCAGCTTAAGATATGAATAGCATGATATACTAGAATTACAATAATCTAGGTCAAGTAACACTGCCTCTCCTAGTAAAAGTCTCAACACTTCTGGAATGTACCTCATACCCATAGCGAAACTTATTCTGGGTTCATTTTCCTTGTCTCCTATTTTTATAAATAATCCACCAAGGCGTTTGAAGAGATTAACATTTATTATTGTTTATCAATTCCACATTAGCTAATCTATTAAGTAGTAAATTCTATCTTTTCTTGTCGCTGCAGACATTTTGTCTCGTGCCACGGCTAATCAGTCAGTCGTATTACACGTTTGGGCGATCATGTCTCGAAAGAGACATGACTGACTGACTGGGCAGAATATTATCCCGCAGTAGGTTGCCATTGCTTTCTGCGGTAAACTGGTTGCCGACCAAGGCTGTAGAACCCAGCCTGTCCTGCTATTTAACCCATAACTGGAAGGAAGAGACGGATTAATACCTTTCCCAAGCGTAAGTGAATACAATGGATTCAACTGGAATTCGAACTTGGCTCCACGGTTTCTCGTTCCGAGCCGATATCCACTGTACCACAACGCACATCCTAAGACACACAGTGCGAATAGCTACCACAGAAAGAACACTACAAGACCTCCAACAGAAAGGAGTTAAAGAAAGCAGAAAGAAGAACTACATATAAACTACAAGAAAACAAAGCATGGTTATCAATAAAAAGAGATGGCCAAAATGCCAACTACAGGTCGGGAATACTAAAATCAAGTAGATACAGAACTTTAAATACCTGAGAGATGTTCTAATGGTAAGTGCGGCACTGAGATACGAAGGTGAATTGGCATTCAAGGACGTATTCCAGAAGCAAAGAAACAAAGAAAGGAGTACTGGATTATTATGTGATGTCTGTCCTTCAATATGGCAGTGAATGCTGGACAATCACATCAAAGATGAAGAAAAGACTTGAAGTAACCGAAATGTGGTTTTACAAAAGGATGCTGAGAATATCATGGACCGAACATGTGAGCAACGATGAGGTTTTGAAGAGGGTGCAAGCGAGAAGAAAACTGGTAATTAAAATCAGGAAAAGACAGCTGAAGTTTCTGTGACATGTAATGGGGAAAGACGGCTTGGAGAATCTGATACTCATGTGACAGATAGAGGGAAGGAGAGACAAGGGAAAGCAACGCGTGGCATGGTTGATTGACTTCAGCAGATGGATGGCAGAGCAGGGGCTGGGAGGGGTAACAGGAGAAGGGGTGTTAAGAGCTTCAAGGGAGGCGGAGATGTGGAAGGCCATGATCGCCTACGTTCTGAAGGGACACGGTACAAAGTAGTAGTAGTAGCAGAAGAAGAAGAAGAAGAAGAAGAAGAAGAAGAACAACAACAACAACAACAAAAACAACAACTTTACGAAGATTGATTAATAAGTCGAAGTATTTCAGGGAAATATCGGAGCATATATGCACATCCTTTTGTTTTAATAGAAATAAAAAATAATTTATTCGGGTGAAATGTATTTTTTATAATCGTTTCATCCCAAGAAAGGCTACAAGGTAACCAGTCACTTACCTGACAGGTTTGTGTTAAATGGATGTCGGAATGGGGAGTGAAAACCTTAGTGAACACAGTTAGATCAACCAAATACAGACGATAATACTACCCCCTCAGCTTCTTTTCTCGCACTTCCCGCCTGTGGAACTCGCTTCCATATTCTTGCTTTCCTGACGGCTACAACCTTCAGGAATTTAAATGCAATGTCAATACTCATCTCTTAACCACTTGACTCTAGTTCTTTCTACACCACTCTGTATATCGTTTCCTTTCTCTCCATCTTTGCAACTGTCATCACACCTGTATTCCCATCCTTCTCTTGCTTCTTTTTAACTAGTTCGTCTTTCTCTTCACTCTCTTCTATCTAATCTTTTTACTCTTATGTAGCCCCCTAATCCTTTTACTCTTATGTAGCCCCCTGCACATCAGTGGCGTTACCGCTTTGCTCGGGGTGATACGATTTAAAGAGAGAGAGAGAGAGAGAGAGAGAAAGAGAGAGAGAGAGAAAACTGCTAATGGCCACAAAAGATAGGAAGTTGTAGAGAGCCATGATCGCTTATGCTGTGAAGGGACGCGGCATTTATAAAAAAAAGTGTCGTGCAACGAAACAAGGCTTTAAAAATCATGCTGAAATAAATAAAAATAAATAAATTAGATGCAACGGACGTTACGTTGTTCAGATGCTGCGTGACTCGGTTTATTTTTCTTCTCACCTTCACTAAGAGTTGATGGCTGTAAAGACCATTTACGCACCAGATTGTCGGCTAATAAAAACGTTGATGTCTCCATTGCAGCTGGATAGAAAAAAAGAGTCTTTATGAGAACGTATTGGCGACCAGTGAAGCGTGCTCACTGCCTTGTTTGCATCTCATTCCAAGGAATGAAATCCAAACGGAAAGCCGTGTCTTTAATTGATACCTTCAGTGTAGAGTGTCCCCCTGTCCACACTCCGACGCATTGACGATCGCATTGGGTCTTTTTAGTAGGCCCTATTATTGTGGCTGGCAAATGAGAACGAAGAAACCTGACGACCAAGCAACATTCTATTAAATTAATTTATTTATTTTGATGCAATCCCTTGAATATAAGGGGGTGTTGGAATAGGCGGGGTGGAATTGTAAAAAATCTAATAAAAAAGATTCTATTTTATATTTATTTATTTTATGCGTTACTCTTGTGTTTTGAATAAGCGAGCGGGGTGTTTATTTATTTTTTTTTTCAAACTCTAATATAAGAGATTGGATTCTTTTTTATTCAGATATTATATTCGAGTTTTATTCATTCAGGTACTTCTATCGAAACGCAATAGCCAAGTATTAAAATAAATCTTTCTTGAAGCTTATATTTTTGTTTTAATTTTAAGTTCATAGACTAAATTCAATATTCATAATGAGTAAAAAAAACTTTGCAGTATTTCAAAATTTAAATGAACTAGAAGAGTTTTCAGTATGAAATTGCAAAATGGCGCTGATTTTAGCGCCATTTTTAGATATCTTTCATCATAACGAAATTCCCGTTATTAAAAAAATCTTTCCAAAATAAAATATACTGAAGCTTTATTTCAGGAATATTATCAGGTTTAAAGTATAATTTATCTGATTTGAAACAAATGGTATTTTATTCAAGTTTAAAATCTTGCAGAAATGCATTTTTTTAGCGCAGCGATAGCTGTTTATATAAGCTGTTGTTTTATTTGACAGCTTCATGACTTCAGGAAATTGACCTGTTTTTTTGTTTTTTTCTTTGTAAAGTTTGCTTGAGGAATATAATGTGAGCGCCTTTTTTATATAATTTTTAACTACCCAGTAATCTTCAAAATTTATGAAATTATTCTCTGCAATCTTTGGCGTTACTATTGTTACTGCTCTTATTTTCTGAAAATGTCGTTTAGAGGCGTCCGTATTTACAAAAATCAGCACGTTTATGCACACAAAAAAATTCAAAATTCTTTTAAAAATGATTTTAAAAGAATTTTAAATTTTTTAAAAGAATTTTTAAATTCTTTTAAAAATGATTTTTCATGAGCGTCGATGAATTTTAGTAAGCTTTTCCATTTATAATCAATAAATAAAGTTTTTACTTAATAACAATATCACCTGTTTCAAATTAATACAGAAATTTAAAAGATTTAAAACTTTAAAAATTATTTTAATTAAAAAATGAAAGCAATTCTTGTAAAAATTCATTATTAATCAAATTTCTTTTCTTAAGACAAGTGTCTATAATAAATCTTATTGATAAAAGTAACTAAAAGCTTTTCTAATTAAGTAATATTTTAATTTTATCGCATTTTTTATTTTACAATTCAGGGCAGATTTTAGAAAAAAATGATAATTTAAATTCTCCAAGATGTTCTAGTTTTCACTAATATAAAAATTAGGCTGGACCAAATTGAATTTCTCGAAATTTGATAAAAATAAAGGGAACAACAGAGGGTAAAAAATGTTTTACCAAGATTATTTAAACAAAACATTTCTCAAATAATTTAATTCCTGTAATTCAAGGTATCATATAAATAAGTCCTCAAAAATTCATTAAAATCCAATAATTATTTGATTTTCGCAAGAATTTTTAAGTCAATGAGTTTTTCAATGCAAAAATGACTCTAAAATTTACAAAAAAAAAAAAAACTTAAACCAAAATGTTTTAAAAAAGATAAAAAATATGATTAAATAAAAAAAAACTTTATTTTTTTTTCTCTTTGATGATTAAAATAGTTTTATTAAGTTTAGGGCATTTTTTCATCATGGTATGTTCATTTATTAGTGAATAATATTTTGGAATATGCGGGGGTATCTATATTCATTCATTGATTTATACGTTACTCTTAGGGTTTGAATAAATTGGAGTGTTGGGAATAACGTAGACGGATTAGAAATCTAATACAGGTTGGTGTTCTATTTTCTTCTTTTTCTATGTGCCTTGTCCTTTCAGGACGTAGGCGATCATGGATTTCCACGTCTCCCTATCCCTGGTAGCTCTTAGCACCCTTTCTCCTGTTACACCACGCAAACCCCATTCTGTCATCCACCTGCTCAGGCCCTTCAAATATGTTTATCCGCTGCTTTCCCCTGTCTCTTTTCCCCTCTATCTGGCCTGTTAGTATAAGATTCTCCAAGCCCTCCTTCTTCATTGCAAGTCCCAGAAACTTCAGCTGTGTCTTCCTGATGCTCACTATTAATTTTCTTTTTGTTGCCATTCTTTCCAACATCTCATCATTGCTCACATGCTTGATCCATGATATCCGTAGCATCCTTCTGTAGAACCACATTTACTTATTTTTAAAATTTTATTATATGTTTATTTATCTTTACCAAGCGTTACTCCTAGTGTTTAATAAAAGGGGGTTGTGGAAATAAGCGGGGGAGTTGGGGCGGTTAGAAATCTAATACACATTGGTGTCCTATTTTACTTTTATTTTTAATGTTAATATAAATATGTATATTTATTAAGAAGTTTATAAAGCCGTAGGAAATTAAAAATCTTTTTAGAGTAATCTCTAAAAATAGCTTAAAATGTTTTATTTTTATTCTATTGATATGAATTTTAAAATGATATAAAGAAGTAACAGTTTTTATGAAGAATTTGTTAATTGACTTTCAAAAGCAGAAAAATTTTGTTTTTATTTAGGTACCTCCACTCATTTTCAATACCTAAATTTAAATTGAATTTTTAAAAACAGAAAAGTTTTCTTAAAGCTTTAATTTTACCTTTAATTTAAAGACAAAAGATTAAATTTACTAATTCCAGTAAGTAAAATACACTGTTGTATTTTAAACCAAAATTATATTGATCGGAATCTAAAATTATTTTTTTATTTAAAAAATTTTTTAATTTTTCATCCATGTTTCATTGATTGACACATTTTGTAAACAGAAGCCAATTCTTGATTTTAAAAAATCTTGCAAAAATAAAATACACCTTGCTGACACATAATTTTTTAAAATTACTGAATTTAAACTTACCTTTATCGGATTTGAAAAAAGAATTACTTGCTTACTGCCGAAATGTACTATAAAAGCATTTCTTAATTACGATATCTTTATTGGGGTTATCATCGCCTTATCAGATGTGATAATTGGCATGAGGAACAGTAGCTGTCAAAAAAAAAAAAAATGCTAAGTATGGAAGACAAATTTGACAATCTTATTTGTACACTATGTTTTTTTAATTTTAACCATATGTTAAATTTAAAAATTTAACACAATATTTTCAGTAATTATCCAATATTTTATAGAATTTTAGTTAGTTTAGCTTTTAGTTTTAGCCTTATGTTTGAAGATGTTTTATGAAAAATAAAAATTAAAATAATATAAAACTTTCTTTTAAAAGATTTTACAATTTAATAACAGAATGAAATTATATGAAATTATATAACAGCAGATGTAACTCATTAATATATGAAATGTTATGGTATTTATTCATTTTTATTTTTAATTTGTATTTTTCATATTCTTTTTAGGTACCTCCACAAATTGTGAATTTCACAATTACTTTTCTTTTTGTTTTTTTTTGTTTGTTCTTTTTTTTTTTTTTAACAAAATTAGGAAATAAAATATAAAACTTGCTTTAAATTTTGAATGAATGATTTTCAAAGCCTGTTGAATGTTGAAATGTAGGGCAGAGGAAACACTAAAGCGAGATGAAAGAATTGTACCCTGCTGAAAATGTTTATATAGGTTTTTTTTTGTATGAATGGAGCACAAGCTTTAAAACAGGTGACCTTTTAATGATATATATCATGTATGGCCACCTGTAACAAGAAAAATAGTAGATAGACTAAACTATCGCCCGGTTCACAATCCACCCACATCTATTGAACAGGTTAAGAGGCTCATCCCTTGTTTCCTGTTTAGGATGCGGTTTCCGGTTTTCTCTTTTCTAATCTTCTTCTCACTTCGTTTTTTTTTTCAATTGGAGTAGATAGACTAAACTATCGCCCGGTTCACACTCCACCCACGTCTATTGAACAGATGAAGAGGCTCATCCCTTGTTTCCTGTTTAGGATGCGGTTTCCGGTTTCCTCTTTTCTGATCTTCTCACTCTTATGTAGCCCCCTGCACATCAGTGACGTTACTGCCTTGCTTGGGGTGATATGATTTTAAAAAAATGTTTATTTATCTTTTCGTAGCCCCTACCAATTAGATCTTGAATAAAAGGGGGTGTTGGAATAAGAGGGGAGATATTAAATCTACTAAATGTTGGTGTTCGATTTTTTATTTTATTTTATTATTCGTTTATTTATCTTTTCGGGACGCTACTCCAGAATTTAGGGACCTCCACTCATTTTTGATAACTAACTTTTAAATTGAATTTTTAAAAATAAACCAAGTTTTCTTTAAACTTTTAGTTTAGTTTTAATTGAAAGCTAAATGATCAAATTTACTATTTCCAGTCAGCAAAATAATCGGGTGTATTTTAAACAGAAATTAAAATAATTGAAATCTAAAATTTTGAGATTTTGTTTTTAATTTTTCAATTTTTTAGCCATATTTGAGCGATCAACACATTTCTAAACAAAAGTTAATTCTTAGTTTTAAAAATCTTGCAAAAATAAAATATACATCCGTGACACATTACTTTTGGAAAATTAGTAAAGTTAATGTTAAATTAATCTGATTTACACAGGTATTACTTATTTATAGCCTGAAATTTAGAATAAAACTATTTCTTAAACAAAGAGTTGAACTTTCTGATTTCTTCCCGTATTTGAAATGTGAGGACAACTGGACATGTGCGAGATAAGTGTATCTCGATCACAAGTGACATAACTGTACAATTTTTTTCCTGTAAGGAAAAACCGTGAAACACAGGAATTAAAAAAATGTAATAAGAGAGTTGATTTTACTTTATTTTATTCTCATTTATTCAGCCATCATTTTTTATACGTTACTATTGAAGTTTTGAATTAAATATATGCTGCATTAATTGGTGGTATTTAAAAATTTAATTATAGGGCGGTTTATTTTATTCATTTTATTTTGTTGATAATTATTTTATTATTTTTATTTTTGTGCTGTACTCCCGGATGTTGATCAAAAGAAAGTGTGCTGAAAAAAGCTTAAATATTATTTTTGTTTTCAATATATAATAAGACATGGAGTGGGTGTGTCTATTTTATATTTTATTTATTCATTGCTTGATTTTCATGCGCTATTCTCGGTTCTTAAATAAATGAGTCGGAATAATCGGGACTTTGGTATTTTGCTTTCAAAATCTTATAAATCGGCGAGGGCGATGGAAATATCTCTAGGATATCTGTAGAATTAGTCTAGAATTCGTTTTTTCAATGAAGGTATAGTATCGCTATAGTGCAATGGATATTAGCTCGGAATGAGAAACCAGAGAGACATGTTCGAATTCCAGATTAAATTGTTCCATTACCTTTCGCGCAAATATCCCTGAGAAAGGTATTAATCCATTTCTTCTTCCTCCAGCTATGGGTTAAATAGAAAGACAGATTGATTTCTGTATACTTGGCTAGCGACCAGTCTACCGCAGAAATAAATGGTAGCCGTCTGCATAAAAATCTTCTGCCTAGTCAATCATGGATTGAAAGAGACATGATCGCCCAAACTTGTATCACTTATGGCACTTATTTGACTGATCTGGTTAAAAGATTTGAATAGCAGGACTGTATTTACTAGCCTTCCCACGCAGGCCGGATGTGACACATGGTCATTTTATAGTGGGAATTCCCGGCCATATAGCCGGGCCAAAAAATGTCTGTCTATTTTTCCCCAGTCGTGGTTCTACCCTTCGGCGGAACCACGACTGGGTTATTGCTCTCTGCTCGGAAGCAGAGAGCTGACAGTGTCATAGCGTCGTCAGTAGATTTGAATAGCAGGACAGATTGGGTTCTATAGCCTTGTTCAACAAACTGTCTACCGCAGAGAGAAATGGTAACTAGTCAGTCATGGATCGAAAAAGATATGATAACATAAGCGTGGATCCCGTATGCCTCTTAACTGATTGCCTGATGTAAACATACAGCAAATTATTTCATTAGAGTTTAAAAGACAATATTCTATATCAAATATTTTACCACAAATAAGTATATAAAACTTAGAAAAATAAGGAAATGAAGGCAACACGCTCACTTAGCGAGTGAATATAAAACAAACATAAGTTTAAAAACCTCCAGCAACTTAGAAACTTGCTCTTAACCCTCTAGGGCCATTCGTATCATATTAGTGGGGGATCTGTTTATTACTTCATAACAATATAGAACTGATCCCCCACTTTATGACAAGTAGAAGCCTTAACCCTCTAGGGCCATTCGTATCATATTAGTGGGGGATCTGTTTATTACTTCATAACAATATAGAACTGATCCCCCACTTTATGCCCAGTAGAAGCCTTAACCCTCTAGGGCCATTCGTATCATATTAGTGGGGGATCTGTTTATTACTTCATAACAATATAGAACTGATTCCCCACTTTATGACAAGTAGAAGCCTTAACCCTCTAGGGCCATTCGTATCATATTTAATACAGTATGAAAACAAGCCTTGAAAGAAATATTTTCCTGAAAAATGTTTTAAGAGAAATATTTTATAAATTTCAAATGAAAGCAGTACTGACTGCTCAATCAATGAATACCAAATGTTTCCTTATAGGGAAATACCAAATGTTTCCTTATAGGGAAATACTGTATCAAATATGATACGAATGGCCCTAGAGGGTTAAGCCAATCATTTGAAATGTCTACTTCGCTCCCGAACTACTTGTCGTGATCTTAAAGAACACGCAACCCCAAACTCCGTTCCTTATTCTCGATTCCCCCAGACTGGTTTTAGTCATCCAGTAATCCACACTTATCCTGTTTGGGGTCTTCAGCTTTATTCATCAACCTTTCCAGAATTAGTCTCAAGATAAAAACGCCCAGCCTCCCGTGTTACGATCAGGAGTAGATAGGCTCACCTAACGTCTGGCACACACTCCTTCAATGTTTATTGAACAGTTGTAGGAGACCATTCCATGTTCTTTGTTTACGATATGGTTTATTGCTTCTTCCATGATCATAATAATTCAACTGTGTTAACTTCTGGGTGGTCAGACTAACCAGTGGCTGTGACTTTCCTTTATGAGGGTACCCGGTTGGCAGTTCGCTGGCTGCTACACCCTACTCGTAGTAAGGAGCCCGGACGCTTTATTAGCGCTAAGAGAGGCTGCTCTGATCAACCATCGCATAATATCAGGCTATTTGTAGAACCATGTCGCTGTGGGCAACCCTAAGGCCACATTATTATCCGATCTCAGCCACATTCTGGTTAGTTTGTATTGCCATTTGTATTTCCACTGAGAAAGATAACTATGTTGTCCTTTTTCCTTTTTTTTTCTTCAAAATAAATCTCCTTATGACAAATGCAATTAAATGAAATACAACAAATCACTTTCCCTACCTTAATCTTTCTTTCTCCAATATTCGTGGTATCCGTTTTAACTTCTGCAGTTTTGGATCTTTTCTCTTGAAATGGTTGCCGGATATCTGTGTACTTTGCAATTCTTCCACGGCTATTAATGAATTCTCTGTTCCAGGCTACTTTCCTCTTTTCCGAAAAAATTGCAGCATTTATGTACACGGCTTTGGCGTTTACATCTGGAATAATCTTCTAAGGTCAAAGGAACAGTCATTCGAGTCCCTAGACAACTCTTTCATGTGCTTTCGGCTTACATTATTGCACCTTCTTAGCTATCTGCTTTTCCATTATCACTCTCCATATTCTCAGAACTGCAGTATCTTAGACATAATCCCTGACTGTATAAAAATGGCACTCTCTCTTCATACATCTTCAAGCATCTTTGTGTTCGGTGATTTCAATGCGCATCACGACAGGTGGCTTAAACATTACTGATGTCGCCTCTATCCAGATTTTTAATTTTTTTTCCATTGCTCAATCCCTTACTCAAATCACGGATTTCCCTACTGATTTTCTTAGTAGATCTGAGTAACAGTTTTCTTTACTTCTTTACTTTACTTTTCTTTTTCTTTTTATATATTCTTACCTCCTTTTCCATTTCTGGCCAATTTCAACACTGTCTTCTTACCAACAGCGATAACTATTCACAAGATCTATTTCGCTTACCAACATGCTAATTGAGATTCTTTGAGACAACCCTTGGACTGATATTTTTGAACTTCATTTTGGGAATTGCGCCACTGAGGTTTCTACTTGGGTTAAAATCGACATAGATGCTTTTCATCTACCTCGGAGATACCAGATGGAACTTCAAACTTCTCCATGGTTCACACCAACATATTCTGCCGCTATAACCCAAAGGAACCACTATTTCCGGCTATACCAGAGTGACAGTTCCCATCATAACAGGCGCCTATTTGTGAATGCACATAATAAATGTAAACGTGTTCGCGAAAGAAGTAAGTCTTTGTCTGATGAGAGAATGAGGCACCGTATTGCATCTAACGACTTTGATTACTGTCGGGGTTACAGCTCTCTGGATTACTGGTGGTTGTATAATAGTGTATTAAATAAGAGTATGTTTTTTATTCCTTCTCTCATCAATCAATTTGAGGCGTTAACATCTGCAAATAAAGATAACTGTTTCATCTGTAAATTCTCTTCAAGATATACTTTTGACTCATCCGGAGTATCCTTGCCTAACTTCCGATTTAGAACTGCGTCTTTGTTGAGTGATATGCATATAATCCCTCTTTTATCATCTCTGTTCTGGATTCCCACAAAGTATGTGCACCTAAAATAGTTCTTAAGAAGTGTGCTCGTAAACTGGCTCCTGTTCTCTCTAAACTGTATAATAAAGGCCTCGCAACCTCTTTTCTGTCTGTTAAAAAGCTTTATCTGTTATTCCAGTTTTATTAACTCAGGTGAAGCGGCCGACCCTTGCAATTATCAACCTAGTAGCTATCTACCTTTCTTTGGAAAACTGTCAGAGGCCATGACTAATGCAGAATTGGTTAAGCATTTCATGTCGCTGACAAATAATATGGCCTTCGTTTCTCTAGGTAAACTGCTGATGTATTGACGATAATTGCAGAGTCTATTAAGAATGGTGGAGCTTCGAACATATCGAAAGTTTCTGATAGTGTTTGGGATGAAGGTCTTCTTTACAAATTGAAAATAATAGTGTCTCCGGCCAAATTTTCGAATTGATCCTGTTTTTCATATAAAATCGTGAAATGTAAGTTATCTTGAATGGCCACTCTATTTGAAATGATGCAGGTTTCCATGATCCTACTTCCCTTTCATTAACAACCTTCCTGATGGTATTTTAGTATCTACGCTTATGACACTACCATTTACTCCTGCCTCGATACTAAGTCTGGTCAGTTCGATGAGGCGGCTGACCACAAAAAGACGTACAGCCTGTTGTTAATGGAGCAAAGAATGGCTTAAGAATTAAAAGACAAGAATTAGAATGATAAAATAAAACGAAAAAAAAGGCCCGTGTTGAGGTTAAATTAAATATTTGTGACATGCTACGCAACAATATAACATCAATGGTAACATTCCCTGACTAACAAAACAGCGTATTCTGTGGTTTTACTTTTTGTTTTGTTGTACATCGTGAGCTTTGAAATTGAAAGGAACTCTAATTCAAATGATAAAACGAAAATGAGTAGTAATATAAATACGTCTATTTTAACCCAACTTCAAAAGTTAGCGGCAGATAAACGCGGGGTCATCAAGAAACAGAATCAAAATTAACCAAGTTCAGACAGTGGATAGATACTAAAACTGAATTCAACTCCAAAGTTAAGGGCTTTATAAGAATTAAAAAACCAGAATTCGAATGATAAAACAAAAAAAGAAAAAAAATGGGTGGGTCGTGTTATCCGCTGAGGCGAAAATTGTGCCCTGGGACTCTATCATTGGTCCTACTTTGTTTTTAATTTTAATTAACAACCTTCCTGATGGCATCTTGATATCTACGCTTATGACACAACCATTTATTCCTGTCTCGATACTAAGTCTGATCTTTTTTTTCAGTAAAAAAAATGACATTCAGTCTGTTGTTAACTAGAGCAACGAATGGCGTGTTAATTTTAACGCCTCCAAAACTAAACTACTCTTCATTAATCATCTGAGATACCCATTTATGTCTTCCATTAGCATGGCTGATGCTAACCTTCTGAGGAGTAACTCGATGCGCCTTCTTGAGATAACGTTCTCAGTTGACATTAAGTGAAAAGACTTTATTGAATTCATTGCTAGGTCTGCTGCTAGGAAAGTTAGTTCACTGTGTCGCGTTAGACAGTTTTTCACTCCAGAATCTATTTTATGTTTTTATGTATACTATTCATCAATACTAAGAATATTGCTGCCACATATGGTCCGGTACTCCTGCGATATATTTAGAGATCCTTGATTAAATGCAAAGAAAAAACCCCATGGAATGAAGTTAAAGTTTTAGACGCGAAAGAACACCGGAGAGTTAGACATTTGAAAAAATCAGCGCTTATGCCAGATTAAGAGGACTTATTTAGTCGATATAGCAAAGAAATGAATACAATGTAATGAGACAATAAAATCGTGCATGGCTGATCTTATATGGAGAGAAAGAGGTGGTCATCAGCCCTGGTGGAATGAAGTAAAAATACTGGACAAGGAAGAACACTGGAGAATTAGATGCCTGAAGAATCAGAGCATATGCTAGGCTATGAGGATCTGCTCAGTAGGCCTAGCGTACAAATAAGTACAACATGGTGATTTTTTAAAGCCTAGCTTGGATGTGTCTCCAATGGGACATTCAGTGAGGATCGAATCCACTATTAAGTTGTAATTGATCAAAGCACGACAAACTTGCTAACTATTACACCACGTCGAAGTGCCCTGAAATAAATACACTATAGAAGCCGCCAAGAAAGAAAGAAAGAAAGAAAGATAAATGACAAAAGCCTTTCAAAGGTAGCAGCAGCTTCACTATAGGAAGTCGTCCTACGGGGACAATGGTTTAGTGGATTAAAGCGTTGATTAGTGAATTTGGTAACACAGTAATTGTGTATCCATTCAGATGGGTTCAGGTAATGTGTACTTGCGCTCAGTGGGAATAGGGCTAGCAATAATTGAGCTGTACTAAAAACCATAACTAGACAAAACAGAACACTTTAACTCCGTAGATTAAATATAGTGCTCAGTTCAGAATTCCTTGTAGTTACCCAGGTCGATACACAATGACCGAAAGGTTGTGTTAACAGCAAAGATGAGAACAATCAAGATTCTTTCTTTTTAGTGCTGTATCCCTTCAAAACGTAGACAATCATTGTCTTCGACATCTTCCTCTCCCTCGTATCTCTTAATATATTTTGTCTTGTTGTTTCTCCCAAACCCTGCACTTGCCCATTAAGTATGTCACGCTTTCCCTCTGTCCATCCTGTGAGTATCAGATTCTCCAAGCCCTCCATCCTTATTACATGACCGAGAAATTTCAACTGTCTGTTCCTGATGTTAAGTATAACTTTCCTTTTTGTTTCCATTCTCTCCAAAACCTCGTCGCTGCTCGCATGTTCGGTCTATGATATCCTCAGCATCCTTCTGTACAACCACGTTTCTGTTGTTTTGAATCTCCCCTTTATCTGTGAAGAGATTGTTCAGCATTTGCTGCCATATTGAAGGACAGGCGTAACAATCCACTAATAAGTCTGACGGTCAAATCACCTTAAAACACCAGTTCTCGTATGATCACCAAAGTTAAGAAACGTTCAGACTGGTCAGATGGGTAACCACTCCGGAATAACAGGTGCTGTAAGCTTGGATGTGCGGGTGATAAAATGGATAACGACTCAGAATTGGAAATCGGAGAACCGAGTTCCAATTCCAGTCAGGTTAGCTATATTCATTCGCGCGCAAATACCCAAGGCTTCTTCCTTCTGTTAGTAGAGCTTGTATTAGTAAATCATTATTATCTCACGAAAATTCTTACAAGATAAAAAAGTATTTTTTGACTTTAAATAACCCGCAAAACGTTGATAAGTATAAAAAAAAAACAAGCAAATCGACCAATAAAAAATACTAATTTAAAATTAGTTAAAATTGCCAAATCGACTAACTGCTCCCATTTAAAAAAAAATATTAGACAAACCAATTTTGTCAAAAGGCTGCATTTTTACGCCACTAATATTTCAATGGCTTAACTACTGAATATTTTTTTAGAAGCGCCAACCTTAAACAGATAAAAACGAGATTATGTTACACTTTATCCAGTATAGATGCATGGACATACGTCTCCATAGTAAGGAAAAAATGTATAAGTAGACATAATCGTGTTTGTAATTGTTGTTCTCCAGGCGGTACAGGGATTAATCACACACGAAGCAAGGTGGGTTCTGCCTGAGATTTATCATAATGATTTGGGGCAAGGTTTTACAAGGCCGAAAGCTCTTCCAGACATCCGTCTCAGAGATACTCACGATAGTCCAAGTACATCATATTTTTATCGAGAAACCGTATCTAGAAAAATTTTAATTAAAAGCTAATATATATATATATATATATATATATATATATATTAGTTGACTATATGGATCAAAACCGATAAAAATAAAAATAAATGTGAGGCATATTAGCTTGAGATACGGTTCCTATTTTGTTCTTCACCCTTAACAAAAAGTTATATTTCGTTGCATTCACTTACCCGCAAATACTATTAGGAAAGGTATTAATCCATCTCTTCTCTATATCTGACGATGGGGTAAATAACAAAATTGATTCGATTCTATAGCCTTGGTTAGCAACCAGTCTACCGCAGAAAGTAATGGCAACCTACTGCGGGAAAATCTTCTGCCCAGTCAGTTATGTCTCTTTCGAGACATGATCGCCCAAACGTGTATCACGTATGCCAGTTAAATGGTTGATATTTGTATGCGAATGTGTCTTTTTTACACACATGCACACGCACGCACACACACGCACGCGCACACATGTATGCAGAGTTTGCCAAAGTAACTCGTATAGGTATTGTAATACTAAATTGGCTTTGAACTCTAAAACCACAAGAGATGCTGAAAATGATGGCCCTTAGTTTCTAGACATTTCTTGTTACAACCAACTACTGCTTGGACAGCGCTGACCAAAGTGTCCCGTAGGATTGCTACATATAATTTTGCAATTTCTTGCCGAAGGGTCGCCAATGTAGTCGGTTTTCTGCGATACACAACATCCTTTAGCACTTGCTGATGTTACAGCCATGCGGGTAATGCCATATATCGAGATGATATCCTATACAGTGAACAATGTTATCGCATTTTGATAAAACTACAAAAGACATGCTTTTCATTTCCTGAAGGATGTATACATTTTCTGTGGACTATATATATATATATATATATATATATATATATATATATAATATTTTTTATTATAAGTGATTATAAAAACATTTTACATTGTTTCACAAAAGCTCTCATGTTTCAATACTATATATTGTACTTCGTTAGGCGATGGCTAGTAACTGGTGATAAAAATGACTTTTGTGGAAATTTAAAAACAATTCGTTACCTTTTTCCAACAATTAAAGGGGCATAAGGTCAGAATTAAAAATATACTTGGTATATACTTGACTTGATATATATATATATATATATATATATATATATATATATATATATATATATATATTGACAAAGTGGATAAAAGTTTTTGTGGGACTCGATGCGTCCCTTAGGACTTCATCGGATTAGGTTTGTTTACGTTGATGCGACTAGATACAAACGCTGCGAATTTTAAATTCAGATATCTAAAAAAATGTTTTTAGGTATGTAGACTAGCCAATTTGATTTAACTCCTTTTTCATTTTGTTTGCAGCATCTTTGTTATTAAATATCCCACATTGTGATAACAGAAGATCTGCCAAGAATAGTGAAACGTTGTAAGACCTTTGTGTCTTCAGCATAGATACCAAATTGAGAGTTGATACCGCCAAGAAGGTCGTTAATGACAATTAAGGACAAAGTAGGACCAAGGATAGAGACCATGGGAGTTTGGAACCTGATTTTGTACGAAAGAATCTAGAAAAAAAAACGGTTCAGGATAATTATCATTTCGCAATTAGATAAAAAAAAAAAAAAACGAAATGAATTCAAAAATTTATCGGAAAGACCGGTATGCCAAATCCTGTCGAACACTTTCGAGATATCCAGCGCAACAGCCCGAGTTTCACCGTTTTTTTTTTTATCTAAACCACGACAGTCTCTTTCCGCAATTATCGTCAGTACACCGGCAGTTGACCAAGAGAAACGTAAGTCATATTCTTTTTCTTCTATGTGACCTGTCCCTTCAGAACGTAAGCGATCATGGCCTTCCACATCTCCCTATCCCTTGTAGATCTTAACACCCTTTCTCTTACCAACTCTCTATCCGTCCTATGAATATCAGTTTCAAGCCCTTCTTCCTCATTACATGTCCGAGAAACTTCAGCTGCTTCTTCTTGATTTTAAATATGTTTTCTTTTCGTTTCTATCCTCTCCAAAATTTCGTTCGGTCCATGGTATCCTCAATATCCTTCTATAGAACCACATTTCGGTTGCTTCATATCTTTCCTTTATCTTTGATGAGATTGTCCAGCATTCGCTACCATATTCATGGACAGACATCACATAAAAATCCAGTACTCTTTTCTTTGTTTACGACAAAATTTTTCTCTACTCAGCTTTTGGAATTCATCCTGGATCATGCTGATACGCCTTTAGATCTCAGTGTCGAAATTTCCGTCCTCTGTTAGAAAAATTCCTAGCTTGTATGAAGAAAGGCTCTAAAGTGTGAGATGCTTAACCAATTAAACGTTGATTAGGGCCGCTAGGAGTTTTCTAAAAACATGTATGAAGTCTAATAGGCCGATACCTGGAAAGGCCGGATGGTTTACCTGGGTTCTTAACGACAGAAACAACAACTGGAGATTTCCAACAATTTATATATATATATATATATATATATATAAAGATAAATAATAATAATAATAATAATAATAAATCTACACTTTAAACAAAACGTTCAGGACTTCTCATACTATTTCCACCTATACCAATTTCTCTCGTTGGAATAACCCCTATTTCTGTTTTCAATATATCGTTGATAACTTAGAGGGAGAACCTCCGACTGATGTAAAATTGGTCGGGTTTGAATCCTGGCTGGAAGCAGTCGGATGTTTAGCCGTACTGATGTGCTGTGATACAGCGTACTCTGTTAAATTCTAACATTGAGTTCTCATCGGATTTAAATCCCCTGTGGAATTAACCTTACCAAGTACCAAGGATACTACTTTATATATATATATATATATATATATATATATATATATATATATATAGAGAGAGAGAGAGAGAGAGAGAGAGAGAGAGAAAGTTTGGAGACACTGATTTAATTGCACTGGTTAGGGTAATGTAAATACTTCAATTGAGGACGCAGATCCGAAGAAAAAGATTTAAATTATTTTCGCTTTTTCCGTCAACAATATGGCGGCTAAATGTTTAAAGGGAATAAGAGATTTTACTGGTATTAGGCCAATGTCATAATCAAAAACGTATCATAGGTACAGATTAAATAATGGGTGTGTCAGGGAGAGAATGGATTTGTTTGTTTTTTAAATGAGTCATAGAAAAGACGGACAGATCTGCCATATCTGCCTTTTAACCCTGACCGTAATTAATCATTTCAATGGATACATAAAAAAAACCTTCCCAGAAGATAATTGTAATGAAATAGATGTGTCTATCAATGATAACAATGTGTTGTATTCATTCCAATAATTAGATTGAAATGCCGAAGATCATAATTATTTTGGGAGATAAACAAATAAACACAAACACCGGGAAAAAATCAAGAAGTATCTAGAAAGTGCTCTATAGCATGGGAAACAATAGAAGCCTCAGCAAATGAGCATAACGCTAAATGTAAAAAAAAAATGCTCGACAATACCACTTTTATATTTTTATGTAACCTATCGCTGATATTAAGCATTTTTGCTTATAAATAGAGCATAACTTAAAACTATATATCTATCACAGACACACATGCAGAAATTGAAATGAAAATATTAAAATATGGAAAAGACCCAGACATAACGTGGAGTCTAGTGAAAACAGCCAAGGCTTACAACGGTGACAAAATATGTAGACTGTACCAGAAAGAAAAGTTAGCAATTATGTTATTCCCAAACAAAAATGAATGACTGAATGAAAGAACAGAAATTATGACTAAGTTTAACCATACCATAAAATACCTATTAGGATCCAACCATCGATGAAACGTAATACATTTTGAAAATTGCATGTTCAAAAATTCCTCGTTACGTGAGCGTTCAAAAAAATCCACGTTATTGAGCGTTCTTAAAAAAACGGTAAAATCAGTTATTGCGAACCGCCTGAAGGCACCACATGGTCTAGTGACAAAATTGCTGTTTTTTCTCCAGAGTTTACTGGTAGAAAAACATTTTAGGCAAACAGATTTTTGGTCATAAAGTGCTCCATATCGAAATAAGGATATAGCATTAATAGAATTAATGAAGAGATGTGTGTCACTTAGTAGATCAGTGTTATTTGATACCAACTCCGATGTTTATATATATATATATATATATATATATATATATATATATAATTAAAACTTATGCTCTAATATTACTTAAAAATTATTTTATTAAAATGAATATATCAAACAATACTTTTTCATCACTCCAATACACCTTAGTATACAAAAATTATTTAATTCTAATTTTAACCTAAACAATCCAGCCCCTTTAACATATGTAATATTATAAGATTAAATTTAAAAAAACTTAAAATTCAACCAGCTGTTAAAAAGTATTGTCTAGTCATTTGAATAATGTATGTTTGTAGTATGTATCTTACCTAGTCAAAATAAAAAAGTCTCATTAAGCAATCTAATCCAGTTATTCCTTTCAAATCGTACAATGAAGGAAGTATTGAACGGACAAGACTCCCAATACTATCACACGAACGCAGGTGTCCCTCAAGGCTCTATTCTAGCTCCTACGCTTTCCTTATCTACATTAACGATCTCCCCGATGTAATAAGAACCAAAGTAGGCATATGCGCTGATGACACTACGGTTTACTCTCGTCTCGATCAAAAATCTGCCGAGGCTGACAAAGCAAACCTCGCTGCCGAGCTTGAAAAAGACCTCCAATCCGTGGTGGAGTGGGGTAAGAAATGGCTAGTAAATTTTAATGCTTCTAAAACGAAGCTACTATCTATTAACCATCACAGACAATCGTTCTTCCCGCCCATTAACATGGATCAGGCTTCTCTCTCTGAAAGTAAAACACTGCGCCTCCTCGGATTAACTCTCACATCAGACCTCAAGTGGAATAACTATATAGAACCCATAGCTAAATCCGCTGCTAAGAAATTCGGTTCTCTGTGTAGGGCCAGGAAGTTTTCCCGTCCGAAACAATCCTGCACATATACAAATCTACTATTCGCCTGTGCATTGAATACTGCTGCCATGTCTGGTCGGGTGCTCCTGCTATCCACCTAGGTGTCCTTGACCAAATCCAACGGAGAATCTGTAATGTGATCGATCCCGACTTGGCAGCTAGGATACAGTCGCTTTCTCACCAGCGCAGTGTGAATTCCCTGTGTCTCTTCTACAAATACTTTCACGGCTTCTGCTCTGATGAACTTAGCTCACTGGTACCTCCTATATATGAATTTCCTCGAGCAACTAGGTCGATTAGTAACTAGGTCGATTAGCAACTAGGTCCCGCCCTTTTATTGTAAAACCGATAAATTGTAAACGCAAATTCTACTCCATCAGCTTTTTTTCTCGCACTTCCCGCCTGTGGAATTCCCTTCCGCATACTTGCTTTCCCGACAGCTACAATTTTCAAGAATTCAAATGTAAAGTCAATAGTCATCTCCTATCTCACTAACTTACATTCTCTCTCATGCTTTTTTCTTCGTCCACCCCACTCATGAGTATTCTCTTCCTTCTCATACCCTCTTCCTGACACCCCCTGTAACTTGTCACTCTTTCTCATAACACACATCTATGTAACCCCCTGCACAACAGTAGCAGTAAAATGCCTTGCTTGGGGCCACACGATTATAAAAGTTGTTCTCCACGCGACCCAATTATTCATTCCATAGTTCAACCTAATTCTTATTTTTGATTAAGTAATACTGACACACCCACAATCATATTATTTAACTTCTTCTAAAAACCCCTCTTTAATTTTCTGAATAACCATGAATTCATCTTGTATTTTTATAAAATAAATCATTTTCATTTTCACCATTTATTTTTAAAATATCATCTGAAGAATAATAATACTGTTCTGAAACATGAAAATTTTGTATAGTGATACAATGCTTTTATAAACAAAATTACAATATATATATATATATATATATATATATATATATATATATATATATATATATAGGGTGAAGCAAAAGTCACGCAGCGTAGGGGTTAATGGATAGGTATAAAAAGCCCTGTCGTGTAGCCACGAAGTCAGGAAGCCTCACAATCATGGAGCTTCTTTTTTTTTTTATGTGGGGATGAACACTACACCCTGTTGCATATGTTCCAACTACTGAGAGTACAAGTCTGCAGTGATGTTAGGCCCATTCGTAGCAGCTCATAGTGCAGCACTTGTCGACTAGTTCACCGGATACAGGGCATGACCTTGCGTGGGTGTAGAGGTGATTTTGTGGTGTGGTGCCCATGTTCCCGTGGAGACAACTAATATCTGGCACGCTTGGGAAAGTCATACAGAACCCATTTTTGGTCATCAGTGAGCCCTCAATAAAATATAGGTACATTGGGTGCCGAGAAAGCAACGAGAAACAGTTGCTTGTTGAATCTAATAGCATTTTTTCTTTCTCAAATTTGACAACTTCGCTATGCAGTGCATTTGAAATTAACTGTTTCATAAAATACCTGGAAGCATTCGACAAGCTCACCACATGTTTGGCTGTTGTCCTCCTCTGTGGCCGCCTTCAGGGTTTTATAACCTAGGGCCTGCGGGGTTTATCACAACTAGAACCACTGTAAGGCGGTACGTTCACTCACAGCCTTCTCAAAATCTTGACGTAGTGGGTGAGCTGATACGGCTGCGGACAAGCCCACCGTAAAGTCATAAAGCAGACAACCCCAAACGAGCTGCTTTGACGGCAATGTTTCTTCACCGCTGCTTGATCTTGGACCGATGTGTGTGCGCAACGCATCTGCATTGGTCAAGAACTTTTACCTATCATGAGGTATTGGTCCTCTGTCAAGAAGGTCTCTCCTCAGACCTGAACTGAAGTAGAATTCATGCATCCTATCTATTAGTAAAGATGCTACAAAAATGGCCCGTTTATTGTAACATTACAATAAGTATCTGACTTCTTGCAGTTCTCTCTCTTTACAAGTGATAGATTAGACCAAAAATGTACTGCTGCCATATATATATATATATAATTTCTAACAGTTATAATATCGCTACCACAGTAGCCATTTTGTTTCTACACTATCCGTGTCTTATCAAGACTTGATAAGACACGGATAGTGTATCGAAACACTGACTGCCTATATATCTACATATCAAGTTAGGAACATTATTTCTCATGAACGTCTTCCTATATATATGAAAATATGACTATTAAGTCTCTTTCTCTCTCTAAGAACATGTCTGTTTATATCTGGTAGTTTTATTTTGTTTGTTTTTCTTTCAAACTGATCTCTGCATTTGTCCTTAAAAATCTAAATGAAAAAGAAAACTCAGAGGAAAAAGTGCTGAAGATCAAATCTTATCAAAATCAGAGACTGATTAGTTTCAAAAATTTTTGAAGCTTATACGAATGGCGGGCTAACCGAGAGGGCAGCTCAAATTCTGGGGGACCTTGGTTCCTTCTTATCCCCCACCCCGTAGAATCGCCACTGCCAGCTGCTGATCTTGAAACGGACCTCTAATCTGTGGTAGACTGGGGGAAGAAATAGCTTGTAAATTTTAACGCTTCCAAAACGAAACTGCTATCTTTTAACCATCATAGACAATCTCTCCTACTCCCCATCAACATGGATCATGCTAGTCTCCAGGAAAGCAATACACAGCGCTTCCTCTGCCTCATTGTCTCGGTAGATCTTAGGTGGAACGACTACATTGAATCAATAGTTAAATCTACTGCTAGGAATTTTGCACATATACAAATCAACCATCCGCCCGTGCATTAAATATTGATGTCATCTCTATCGGATGCCCCTGCTATTCATCGCTATTCATCTCGAGGTTCTCGACAAAACCCAAAGACGAAGATGCAATGTAATCGATCCCGACCTAACAGCTCAACTCCAGTCACTTTCTCACCGACGAGATGCGAATTCCCTGTTTCTTCTATAAATATTTTCACAGCTTCTGCTCCGACGAGCTTATCTCCCTGGTGCCTCCCTTACACGAATTTACACGAGCTGCTAGATTGACAACAAGATCCCATCCCTTTACCGTCAAAATAACCAAATGCAACCACCACTTCTATTCTCAGTTTCTTTTCTCGCACTTCCCGCCCGTGAAACGCCCTTCCGTATTCTTCTTTCCCTGGTAGCCACAATCTCCAAGAGTTTACATGTAACGTCAATTGCCATCTCTTATCTCCTTGACTCTCATCTTTACCCCGGCACGCTCTGTACCATGTTCTTCTCCCTTTTTACTCTACTCTCACGTAACTCACTTTACAACAGTGTTCCCATCTTTCTCTTATTAATTCTCCGTCACCCCCTGTAAACTTGTCCTCTTCGCTCTCTTCTTATGAAACCTTTCGTTCTTCTTGTATGTATCCCCACCACTGTGCTCCAGTGGCAATACTGCCTTGTTGGAGGTGAAACGATTATAAAAAAAATATAAATAAAAATGAAAATAAGAAAGCTTATGTTCCTCTTAGCGTAATCAGTTTAAATAAAAGAAAGACAAAACCATGTGTTAGGTGAGTGTCTTTTAATCTCTGAGGATAAGTCGGTTGTCATAAATCACAATAATTACTCTAGCTTATCACTTTCTGGATTGAAACATGAACAGAGTCTACTTGTCTCTGTATTTGTATGTTTTATGATGAATATAGAAAAGCTTATTATGTTCCTATTGACGTCATCAGTTTGAATAAAAGAAAGACAAAATTATGTGTTAGGAGAGTGTCTTTTGAGCTAAGAAGAAAAGATGGTTGTCTTAAATTGCATTAATTCCTCTAGTTTATTAATTCCTGGCTGAAGACTTGAAGAGAGTCTACCAGTCTCTGTGCTTGTTTGTTTTATGATGAATATAAGAAAGATTATGTTCCTCTTAGCGTCATCAGTTTTAAAAAAAGAAAGACAAAATTATGTGTTAGGTGAGTGTCTTTTAATCTCTGAGGATAAGTCGGTTGTCATAAATCCCATTAATTACTCTAGCTTATCACTTTCTGGATTGAAACATGAAGAGAGTCTCCATGACTCTGTGCTTGTTTGTTTTATGATGAATATAAGAAAAATTATGTTCTCTTCGGCGTCATCATTTTGACTAAAATAAAGACGAAACTATGTGTTCGTGGAGTGTCTTTGTATCTTTAAGGATAAGTCGGTTGTCAAAAATCACGTTAATTACTCTGGCTTATCACTTCCTGGATTGAGACTTGAAGAAAATCTGTAATCTGTACTTGTTCGTTTTATGTATGTCTATATTAGAACCATTTAGTATTGTTGGATTTTTTGTTGTATACACATTTATACCTACATGCACAAACGCATATCTACATTTCTCTGGCAAAACGAGTCTTTGATAAAATAAAAAAAAACTACTTTGGTAAAAAAAACTTTGTCTCTTCATTTACACATTTGTTTCAGATACTATTAAACATACTAGAATCGCGCGTGTGATAATGTTTAGTGCCAAGATTATTCTTTATTTTTTTAGTAATTTCACTGATAAAAGGTATTTTGGCAAGCAGTTTTTTTTTTATCGTATAGTGCTCTATATCGGGGTCAAGATAGATCGTTGATATGTTTAGTGCAAAGAATTTGTTATTTTAACCGAGCAGCCCCAATATGTAAAGACATCATAACGCCGTCCTTAGGGAACTTCGAAGTCTGTTCAGTTTTAGTGATAAATTCTTTTCACTATATATATATATATATATATATATATATATATATATATATAGTCATCCACAAGAGAATCTTGTTCCGCTGTATTATTAGTACGGTTAGACATCCGATTGCTTCTAACCCAACCGAATTTATTATCAGTCGGCGATTCTACCTCTGACCTATGGAGAAAGGTGGATTTTGGTACGTTATATACACAATGTAAACACCCACCAGTAGCCGAGAGTGATCAAATTCATTACTGAATGAACGATGCGAAAATGCGTGAGCAGCTACTGTTTTTAAAGTCTACCATTTCTCTATAGTGCTCAATCGGCGTGCAAGAGCGTAAATTGCCATTCGTAGACAGTAAGGTTAGATATCTGATTGCTTCTAGCCAGGAGTGAAACCCGACCGAATATATATATATAATTTTCCTTAAAACGACATAGAAGGTACTGTGGTTAAGATTTTATTTACTTTTTCATGTGTTCATATATATATATATATTTTCTTTTCTGAACATAAATTATGTAGAAATTGTACGAATTTCCTGTATGTCTAACCGCTTTCGGCTTATATTTTGTGTTTATTTACTTATCAAAATTTTAAATAAATTCCTTAATTATTGGATTTAGTAACTATTTTTAAATACCATGTTTTCTATGTGGGACATGTTATAGAAAAGCATTGGCCGAAATGGTTTCCCTTACTTACTCCATTAGTTTGAGTGTAAATTTTGTCATTATATTCGTAGAAGGGGACTTTAGTTTTGTAGGCAAGCAATAATTATTTGGTATATTAATTTTTCTGGGTGGAAGTGGAATTTAATTATTTTTATACACAAAGTTAAGAATTTTATCGATGGTTCCATCGAATTTTGTCCGTCGTTTTTGATGAAACATGTATAAAAGAGGGGTTTCTTTCCAAATACACAAAGAGAGAGAGAGAGAGAGAGAGAGAGAGAGAGAGAGAGAGAGAGAGAGGAGGTGTTCGTATATGATGATATAGCATCCCTTTATGTCTTAGGAAATCACAATGTTGTGTGTGTGTGTGTGTGTGTGTGTGTGTTAGCGTCCCTATGTGGGGTTAGACAAATGGTAAAAACGAACGCGGAAAAAAGTGACTCTGGAAACATGAAGTTATGTAATGGAGATATGACAAAGTTCTGTTTCGTATCGATTCCAGTCAACTATTTGTTTCGATTTTTTCTCTCTTCATTTTTGCATTCGTGTGGGAGACGGTCGTGGACATAGTCTCAGGTTGTGATCCGTTCAATTGCCACTGCTCACCGTTCGCTTCTCCTGGTCCTGCCATAACATCGATACTTTGTTCAGGAGAAAATCACCTCGGCTAGTAGCAGTTACTTTACGATTCCATCTTCCTCTCTCAAATGATTGTATAATGCTGTCATCTTAAAAAAAAAAAAGTAGAAAAATAAACAGGAGGACCTTCCAACATTTAAAAGAAAACAAATTCCAAAACACTAAAAAAAATAAAAAATAAAAAAAATAAAAAATAAACAAACATTCTTAGATACAATTTTGTTTTAGGTTTTTGTTTATATTAAGACCTCTTTAAATATGGTTCAATGAAAAATGTAAAGAAAGAAGAGATGTTTCGTTTTCAGACAAACCCATATAGCTTGTCCCTCACTCAGAAATGGAGACTTCATTTGTCAAAAGAAGTGGCCGGCGAACTGGAGATATACTTACATTATCGTCATTTGAAAACACCTTGAATTTACTCTAAGAATTATTAATTCATCTGTTGTTTTATAACCAAACTTAAAAAACAACAACAACAACAACAGCAAAAAAAAAACAATAAAAAAACAAACAAAAAAAAAACAAAAAAAAAAAAACGAAAAAACGGTTTAACTTACAATTGTATCTTTATGGCTGGGTAAGTATATTTTTTTAAGTTCCATTTATATTGGGTTATTTCAAATTTTATAAATGCTAGAGACAAAGGGTGTGTCTGTTTTTGCTTTTTTTATTTGCATTTTTAGGGGTATTTCAGTGCGCGGGGGGAAGTGCAATTGATAATCTCAGGACACAAGTAAAAAGAACAAAACAACCCCCCCCCCCCGCAAAAAAACAAAACAATGCTTCTGTTTATAAATGTAAATTGTTTGCGGTATCAGCCCATCTATCTTTTAAAATGTATGCGCGCGGGAAATACCAGCCAGCAAAATTTGCGCCTGTTGAAGTCATGAATATCTAAGAATATTTCCGGCGTGAGAAAAGAACAAATATGGAAAAAATACAAAGACAATAACAATTATAATAATCTTTTAATTTTCCTACTCTAAGATTAGGTGTGCACGTTAAAACTTTTTACATCTTCAATACTCTTATCACAGAAAACAAAAATAAAGCAACGGAAGACATTTAAAAAAAATAACCAACAAGAATTACTGAAAACTGCTGACAATATTTCAGACCATATGTTGCAAAAATTCTATTTACATTCAAGAAGAAAATAAATTTTAACTATATTATTTGATCGTGAATTGTTCTGTAGAAATAGAGATTAATTAATGCTTACAGACGATTTCCAATATAGTTTTAAATTAGATACCTCCACTTATTTTCGATAACCAACTTTTAAAATGATTTTTTAAAAGCAAAAAGTTTTCTTGGAATTTCTATTTTAGTTTTAATTGAAAGCTAAATAATTCGATTTACTATTTCCAGTAAGCAAAATACTCGTGTGTATTTCAAACAGAAATTATACTGATTGGAATCTCACAATTTTCAATTTTTTTAAAACCTTTAATTTTTCGGCCATTTTTGAGCGATCGACACATTTGTAAACAAAAGTTAATTCTCAGTTTTAAAAATATTGCAAAAATGAAATAAACATTTGTGACACATCATTTTTAGCAGATTTCATGTTAAATTAATCTGAATTACACGAGTATTACTTATTTATATAGCATAAAATTTAGAATAAAATTATTCCTTAAACACAAATATTCCCCCTGTTGTCATATTTGGTTGGGTCCTCCTACTATTCATCTCGAAGTTCTGTACAAAATCCAAAGATGGATCTGCAATGTAATCGATCCTGGCTTGGCATCTCTACTTCTGTCACTTTCTCACCAATGGTTTTTCTTTGTCTTTTCTACAAATATTTTCATTGCAACTGCTTTTACGAGCTTTTTCCCTTGGTGCCCAGTCCACGTGAATTTAACCAGGCTAGTAAATTGGCAACTAGATGCCAACCTGTTACCGTTGAAATGGTTAAACGCAACCATTACTTCTACTCTAACAGTTTCTTTGCTCGCACCTCTCGCCTGTGGAACTCCTTTTTGTTTATTTGCTTCCCTGATAATTAGAATCTCCAAAAATTTAAATGCAACGTCAATTGTAATCTATGTTCTTGACTCCCATTCATCTTCTATCCTTTCTTCAAACTCCACTGTACTCAGTCTTTTCTCTCACTGTAAACCCCTGCAAACTAGTGGTGGTTCTTCCTTATCGAGGTCAAATGATCAATATTTCTGAATTACAATGAATTCTTTGGAAAGATAGTAGAACGGTTTCCGTTCCTTTCTCCTCGGTCTATAATTCGGAATTTTCAGGTTGTTAGACTCGTTACCATCCAAAGTTACAGAGCACAGCCTGTCCTGCTATTTAGTCCATATGCTGAACGCGAAGGGAAGAGACAGATTCATGCCTTCTCCAATAATATTTTTGCGAACGCAAAAAACTAGCCTGGAATTCGAACTTGGCATCTTGATTCTACTTCTGTCAATATACGTTACACCATTCGCACATCCTACCACCTAGACGCATAGCTTTTTTCATAGGCTTCCCATCACTCAAGGTAGTAAAGCCACTAAGAGACTAGAGGTTACTGGGTGTGAAAAATTAGGAACAAAAATATCAATAGTGAACAGAAATATAAAATAGGAAGACGATATATAGCGCTTGATATTGCATTTGAACTTTTGCAGATTAAAGTTGGCTGGAAAGTATGGAGCCAGAAGAGAGTTCTACAAACGAAAAGTGCAAAAAAATAAACTGTTGGTATAGATATCTAGCCAGCTCAACTGTAACTTGATGAGATCTCGACGCCAGTCTACAACTGATTTTAAACTTAAAAAGTCTAGGTACCATAGCGAATCTCTCAACTGAACAATTGCTATAAAAATATTTATAAACATGACACAGAGAGGCAAACTTATGGTGGTGGGTAAGTGACTGAAGCCGAGCCTCCAGATCAGGACTAATAATATTACTGATTCTTCCTTGGATTTTATCAAGAAGCTCAAGGTAAATAGCAGGAGCGCCGGACCATATTTGGC
Source organism: Ascarosepion bandense (assembly GCA_037127315.1). NCBI lineage: Eukaryota > Metazoa > Mollusca > Cephalopoda > Sepiida > Sepiidae > Ascarosepion > Ascarosepion bandense. Next base: position 1,146,374 of record JBBBDQ010000792.1, on the reverse strand, counting down.
AACAATATTCCAAGCATGGACGAATGGTAGACTTATAGATATGTAAGATATATTCTGGAGAGAAAAACTGTCTAGCACGACACAGTGAACTTTCTTAGTAGCTGATATAATACATACATAGATGCATACATATTGGCAACGCAAACACGTACACGGAAAAAAGAAAGAGAGAAAGGTCAGAGAGGGCAAATATGACACAAAGTCGATGTAATGTGTCCACCTTCTCATCAGCACATGTAGTAATGAAAATTGCACAGTCTTCTATTTTGAAACGCCGCAGGCATAGAGCTTGAACGTGACCTTCATCCTTGAGTGCAATAGGAAAGGTGCTGTCTAGGATGGGGATGCATCCCCCGGGGCTGACTATATTCATTTATGTACAAGATATTTAACAAAAGCATAGTAAAAATCAGCTACAGTTGCAATGAGAACATGACACAAATATTAAAAAACTCAATAGGAAAGCAACTAACAAATCACCCGAACAAATCAAACCCACATTTAAATGCAGAACGAAGAAGGAATCCCCCTTAAACGGCAATTGCTTGCAACAATATAATAGACCATGCCAATGAAAAATCAGCAGATAACTAAGAAAAATATACATAGGAGTAGCTGAAGGATCCCTGAAACAATAATTAAGCATACAAAACATCCTTTACAAATACGCGAACAGCACAATACTTTCTAAACATATATGGGGAATTGAAAGTAAAAAAAAAAAAAAAAAAAACAACAAGCAAACAAACAAACAAACAAAAACAAATCACACACACCAAAAAATATCATGTAAAATAAGGAAAACAACGTAAGACTACAACAATAAATCCCCAAATTGTAAACTCTGTTTGGAGGAGAAAATAGCTATAATTACTTTCCTAGACCAAGAAAAACTATTATAAACGATCAGAACTCACCTCAAAATGCAGACACAAAAAACATTTTTTACTACGTTACTTAAAAATCGAAAAGTGAAAATTAACAAGATTAAATTAAATATAATAAAATAAATAAATAAAAATAAGTAAAATAAATGAATCCATTTAAGTAAATGATAAACAAACAACGAACGCACAAATAAACACAACTAAACATATTAACAACCAACAATAAAATAATCAATAATAAATAACAAGTTAACAAACAACATAAATAACCAAAAAATACTTCCACTCAATATCCTCTTGAATAATGCAAAACATAACCGTTACCGGCCACCAAAATAACCGTTAGAATAATGCCACCCACTATGCACCAATGTATATATAAATAGTCGAGCAAAAACACAACGCATATGGTCTGACGATTGCGTTTAGCATGAAACAGAATGTCGCCTCTGTGTGTTGACGTCGGTGTCTACTTTTATATACAGGGTGTCAAAAATATCTAAATAAATGTCCAAATCTGTTTCAGTGGAATCTGACAAATTTTTTTTATAAAAACTCATTATTATTTCTTTTCATCGTGATCAAATGTTTCAGAAATTTATTCATTTCTAAATTTGTTAGTAACTTTATAATTTTTCATAATTTTATTCTCATTCTCTTTCAGAACCCTATTAATAGTAATGAATACATAAGAACGTATCTGTGTTGACCACCCCAACTCGATTTCTTTGTAAGGTTTATCTTCAAATGATCTATAGTTTAGATGACTTTAAAGAACGCATTCAGTTCGCAGTGCAGGGGGATAACTCGTGAAATTCTTCAAAATGTGTTTCGCAGCGCTAAGGATGGATTTTAAATTTGCAAGAATACACATAGCACATTTTAAAAAATGTTTTCAATAAGGTTTGGCGTAAGATTCATAAATCTATTTGTTTTATATCATAATTAAATTATAAACATAAAATTGAGTAATTTTCAAAAAAACATTACCCAATTTCACAGAAATCAGTTAATATATATATATATATATATATATATATATATATATATATATATACGCGTGTCTGTGTGTGTGTGTCTGTGTATTTCATTAAAAACGAACGACAAAGAAGATTTTATTGATTTTTTATTAAATTTTTCCAGTATTCTTGCATTTTTGCTGGACGCTCCTTTTCAAAAACACTAAAATGCGGAAACATTATATTTCAGTGAAATTTGAGATCACAATAACAACACCGGAAAAATAACATCCTTGAAAATGGCCTGTGAAGAGACTGAAAGCGCTTGGAAAGTCGAAAATTATGGAACATTTTTACATTCCTTATCTCCAGCAAAAAAAGAAACATGTAAGAATTCTGGAAACATTAAATAAAAAATTAATAAAATCTTACTTGTCGGTCGTTTTTAACGAAACATCTAAATGAAAGACTGCTGCCCAAATATAAATTAATATATATATATATATATATATATATACGCTCTCACACCCTGATTGGGTACTCTGGAAAAATGGTAGACTTTGAAAAACAGCAGCTACTCTGGCATCTACGCATCGTTCATTCAGCAGTGAATTAGAATACTCTCAGCTATTGGGCTTGTATATGATAATATACACTATAAAACATCTGCCTTCTTCTACCGAGTGCCCGTAGCTCAGAGGTAGAATCGACGACTGACGCCAATTCGGTCGGGTTTCAATCCTGGGTAAAAAGCAATCAGCTGTTTAACCGTACTGGTGAGCTGTGATACAGCGAAACAGATCTGTCTGCAGATGACCATATATATTTGTCATCCATATAAAGCCTGTCAGCCAGAAGCAAGTCTAGCCACACTGATGAGCTGTGATACAGAGAAAAAGGCTTGTATGTGGATGACATATATATATATATATATATATATATTGTTGTTAAATATAAGAGACAATGAATGTCTATTATGTTTAATCATGAGCCGTTCTAAACGTCGTATTTTTGCTTTAATTTCAGTTGAAAATAAAGACAAAAATTCTCCAACATTTGGATATTTATTTATTGGTTTTCTTCTAAGCTTTCGGCTCACATGAGTCATCTTCAGAGAGGTCGTTCAAACTGAAATATTATACAATCCACCATCACCGACGATTTTATTTTGTGTTGACATAAAATTCCGCTTGGCAACGGCAATAGTTACCAAAAATAATAAACGCAATTCTTAAGTTTGCGATGCGGTTTTATGACGTCACACCGCGGGATAGCGCGAAATGACAACAAAACCATGTAGTCAAATCAATGTAATATGTTATTTCCTGTTTTAGAGTTGATTTTATTGAGTGTTGGTTGTTTCGATTTGATGTACATGGCCTCCAATATCTGCAGGTTCCTCTTACTGTGTGTATGAGTAAGGATCACCGTATTGTTGACCAAAATCTGTCTGATATTACCTACATGTTTATGTTTTTCAGAGAAATGTTGTTTAATAGTACTCTGATCAGAAAGATGACATGTAAGTCTACGGGAGAGCGTGGTTGTAGTAAAACCAATATATGTACTAGGTCTTTGATTAGTATCAGAGATGCAATCTCTGAATGGGCATGTAAATTGGTACACTACATTCTCTACAAAAAACCAATGTAGTGTACCAATTTATATGCCCATTCGGAGATTGCATCTCTGATAATTGCGGCTCAAATCTTTTGACATTTTAAAATGATGAAATCCCATACACAATCAGAAATATTATTCATAAAACGTAAAATAAAAGATATTTAAAAACCATACATAAACTAAGACATAAGTTTCTTAAATTAATTGTTAAACATTTTCTTATAAATAATCTTTAAAGTAACATTTTCAATCGGAAAACTCTGAAACAGTTATAGTTGCACTAATATTTTAGAAAATTAATTAAATCACATAACAATAAAATTTTGAAATTATTTAACAATGATAATAGTAATTCTACTACTGATCTTCATTTAACCCACAGTAACAACCTATGTAATTGTATAATTCCTGAACAATATCCTTTATCTAACAAGTGTTTAACTAAATCTCTTGTAAATATATGCTCTATCTCATCAGTAGAAAATCCAAGGATTACTAAAGTTTAAATTAAAAATACAATGAATTGTATTTGAAAATGTTTTTTTAAAATCATCTCTCATCTCTTAGTAATAAGAACGGAAGAAATATGACTTCACTTTCTGTTGTGGACCCAGAATAGTTTCGGAAGAAAAACTCGAAACAGTGAAACATATATTAAACAGAAAACAAATACAAGACTGTTACTCGTCAGTCTGACTGCCAAGTATTAGACCGGGGTGACTCAACCCAACTCAACTCTACCATGAGAGGCATATTCTTTCGGTATTCATAATAATAGGAAGAGTTCATTATAGTCCAAAAAGGGTAGGTCCCAGAACACATTCTAAATATTTTGGGAAGTTAAAAACGGAGAATAAAACGCCTAAAGTTAAATGGAAAATTCTCAAACAGAATCGTGAACGAACTATGTTTCCTCTGTTTGCAAGAGAAAATGGAAATTATAAATTACATGAAAAGGGACATATTACTAAATCGAAGGCATGAAACTACAGTAAATTGTAAACATTTTAAGAATTAACCTTACAATTCTGCTAGTATTACTAAATGAAACTATTGCAATTGTAAACATTTTATAGTATTAATTTTATGACCTTGATAATTTCCTCCAACTATATAATCTTTTTTCTTATGTTATTTTATCTTTATTTTCTATTACAATTAATGGTCTATTTATTGCTTTAAGGATTTTTATTGCACTCCATAATTACTGTTAGTGTGTTTAGTGATGTATTAACTTAGTGTATTTATTACTTTATTTTTATTATTTTTACTTTTTATTTTATTTTTTATTATTTTGTTATATATTTTATATTTATTATTATTCTCGTTATTATTATTATTTTATTTTATTTTTATTTATTTTATGTTTGTTTATTTTATTTTATTTTATTTTATTTTTATTCTAATTTATAATATTAGGTCTAATGAATTTACATCTTCGTATGTTTTTTTTTTAAATAACCATTATTTTACGTTTTATGAATAAAATTTCTAATTGTCTATATATATACTGTTAAATATAAGATACAATGAATGTCTATTATGTTTAATCATGAGCCGTTCTAAACATCGTATTTTGGCTTTAATTTCAGTTGAAAATATAAACAAAATTGTCCAACATTTAGATATTTTTTTTTATTAAGCTGGTTCTAAGCTTTCAGCTCACATGAGGCATCTTCAGAGAGATTACAAGGACGTTAACATAAAGACATCCACCATCAAAGATGATATCTTGTATTGACGTAAAACATTTCTAAGCAATTTTGGACAATTTTTGTCTTTATTTTCACCTGAAATTAAAGCCAAAATACGATGTTTAAAACGGCTCACGATTAAACGTAATAGACATTCATTGTCTCTTATATTTAATAGTATATGTTTAGAAAATTATCTGCTGCCTCGATCCACTATATATATATATATATATATATATATATATATATATATATATATATATAGATGATAGATGTTTGTCATGTTTGTTCATCTTTTATGTAATTATCGTGTATCCGGTTACAGGAAAATAGATTAAGCGTTTCTGATGTTGTTTAAATCACCGAGTTCATCTTAACAATAGCATTAGCGGTTAATGACCGACATTATTGAATAATGAAGTTCATTGCACATGAATAATGGCATTAACAAAGTTTTACTTAAAAAGAAGTACCACCGCTGATTTGCTTAAATTCAGCAGACACTGATGAAAACATGCCCAAATCTAATGAAAACAAAGCATTATCGATAAAAATTAAAATCTTTATGTTAATAAGAGGTATGACCAAAGAATTTTTTGATTATCATCATTTATGTTTGGTCTTTTTTAGAACGTTCGAAATATTGGTTAATTTTTTTTTTTTTTTGCTTCAGCGGGGGAACCAAAGATTAGTATCGAGTTATTTTTGTGGTGAAAAATACATTCATTTGGAATGCTTGTAAAAATTAAATAATTGTCGAATTTGAATGAAGCTTTAAGACCTTATTCACAAATGAATTAATTTTTTTTAAATTATTTTTTTTTTAGAAAATCTTTGTAAAAATGTTCTTTTTTTACGTTTTTTGCCCTCCTACCACTTATTTAGTTTTATGAAATTTTGAGAAATGAAACTTTGTGCCACTTAGTGTTTATATTAGTTAAAAAAAAAGCACCCCTTGGAAAATTTAAATCCCCAATTTCTTTTTTTTTTCGTAAAAAAAGACCTCCAGTTACCGAAGAATGTCATAAAATTAAGCCATTATTTAATTAGAAAACTTTTAATTGCTCATATGAATACGATACATTATGGACTTAATACGTCTTAAGGAAAAAAAACATTATTCGATCAATTTGTACAATAACTGTTGTAATTTGTTTTTTACGTTTTAATTATAATATTATATAAGTTTTAAATCTTTTAAAATATTGTCTTGCTTTGTAGAGGTTAGATAATATTGTTATTAAATAAAAACTATATTTATTAATCATAAATGGAAAATGCCCAGTATTTAAAAAATAACTTTGAAAATTTTTAGTGTGTATAAACGCGCTGTTTTTGTTGTAAATATAGCGTCCATATGTACGCTGTGGTGCAGGGAATATCGGTTCGGAACAAGAAATAGAAGAGCCGAGATTCGTTACATTTTCTTGCGTGCAAATATTCTTCTCCCCAGTTATGCGTAAAATAATAGGACATATTGGGTTCTATAGCATTGGTCGGCAACCAGTCTACTGCAGAAAGTAATGGCAACCTAGTACAGAAACATTTACTTCCCAGTCTCCTTCTAGATATGATCGCCCAATCGTGTATCACGTACAGAACTTAAATGACTGATTGATTTGTAAGCAGAAGTACAAATGTCGATAGTGTTGCAGGCTTTACAAAACCAGAACACTAATAGAAATACTGAAAGTCAAGATAAATTATGCTAAATGCATTAAATGTAATTTAATGTCTAATAAACTAAAGTGTGTAAATACACATTATAAACTAAAGTGTATAAAGTGTGTAATTTCTTTATAATGTTATCATTATTTATTTTTGTAGTGGGATAAGAAATTAAGAATTAAAATGAACCTCCTTCTTCACTTTTACAAAAATTCACAATGACGTGTAAATCCTGGTTTTTCCCAAAGAGAAAAAGGATTGACCATGTGCTTAAAGAAAAAGTCGAAACCAGATTTCGCAAGTAGGTGTTAAATTGATTTTTGACCAAAGGAAGCGACTTGCAAATCTTGAGGATTTAGCGATCCAGTGCCAAATTCAAAATCACTATATATAAATGACCTCCATCAGCGTCATCCGGTCAGTCAGATGGAAGCCGCAAGAAAGACAAAACTAAAATGTAACTTCAACTTCAAATTGACCCGGACATTCTCTTTCTCCTTCTTTCTCGTGTGCTGATTCATTCTACTTCTTTCCGTCCATAAACATTCCTATCAAACAAACGTTCATATAGTTCATATATGCATACGTACGTACGCATATACTCTTTCAACAATTATTACGACGAACAATTTCTCCAAATCTTGACACCTTTAACTTTCTCATTGAACATGAACACTACCCTTAACTTCTTAATAATGTTTCTAATTGCACATCAACTACAATTTATGTTATTCTTTCCTTTTAATAAATTTATATTTTAAAATAAAAAATGTATATTTTATTCTTACACTATTCCACATTATTGCACACATTTCAACCTGCAACCGACCTTCTTATGAAAACCTGATAATTCTGATAATTCTGCATAAATCCTGTAAGTTGTAGGAAGTTCGGTTATGACTGACACGAGGCCGAATCACAGAAACATTAACCAGCTCCCTATAGCTACACTGGAGACCCCCGACGGTAGAAAGGGGCACGCACCCCACAGCTTCATTTTATTTTAGTTGGAAGAATTAATATATATATATATATATATATATATATATATATATATATATATATATATATAATAACTAAATAGACTCTGTAAGTATGTAGGCCGTAAATTTATACTAAAATAAACCTCCAAAAAACCATTAACAAACAGAACCTAAATCCGTTACAATCCGGTGCACTAAGACGTCGGATAAATGGGGAGAAAAAAAAGAAACCCGCGGAACAAGAACAAAACATTCAATACTCCGCAGTAAAGAAAAAACCCCAAACGGAACTAAACACAAGAAAAAGTGCTCGATACAAAGTACAAAAGAAAATATACAAAAGTAGAGCAAAGACACACAAAAATCCTTTGCCCTGACAATCCGTAGTGTGAAACCGCGGTAGGTTTTGGCTCACTCTAGATTTTTGTGTGTGTGTATATATATATATATATATATATATATATATATATATATATATATATATATATATATATATATAAACGAGATTATAATTATACTCGTGTCGAAAACTTTCCTCGGAAACTTTCGGCGGAAGGAAAAAATGGTTTTTAAAAAAAGAAAGAGCTTAATACATGAACGTCAGTCAAAAGTGTTCGGACCGAGAACAGCACGAAGGCCAAAGAAAAAACCCCGATACGAGTAATCATCTAACAGAAATCTCTCAATACAGAGGTAGAGCGAAATAAATAGATAACACTTAATGAGCCAGACGAACCTACCTAAGTTTCACCTAAACGGATCGTCATGGAAAGCTATTCTAAATAATACAATATTTTGAAAATTTTTATGGTTATGCATATTGGCTTAGGAATGGAGTATTTCGTTTACGAAAGGAGGTATTTGAAAAGATCCGGGCCGCATATTTATATTTTGGTAAGATACAGTAGCGGCACTCTCGAGAATTTTCTGTTTAAGTTACTTTTTTCTTTTAATAACTGTGGCTTGCTTTAGATCGAAATTGTGTTTGAAATTATTTCTGTATATGACTAATGCATTTGATAAACTGTTGTGTATAAGATCCCATTTGTGTTCATAGATGTGCATAATGGGAATAATAGGTCGGAAAGTTTACTTTCAGGTGGTTTTACGTAATTTTTGTAAGATTCAGATCATTTTGGGGCTTCTGGTCAGAATCTGAACCTGAATTATCCAATATCTTTTACCGATTCCGGCTATTATTATCAAATAATTTTCCTATCTATCTATCTATCTATCTATCTATCTATCTATCTATCTATCTATCTATCTATCTATCTATCTATTTCAGTATGTTCATATCTATCTCTCTATCTATCTATCTATCTATCTATCTATCTATCTATCTATTTCAGTATGTTCATATCTATCTATCTATCTATCTATCTATCTATCTATCTATCTATTTCAGTATGTTCATATCTATCTATCTATCTATCTATCTATCTATCTATCTATCTATCTATCAGTGTATGTGTCTGTGTTTGTGTGTATTTTTAATTTCTAAAGAAATAATGAATTTTATGTATCTATTAATTTATAATTTTTATAGTAATATGTATATATATATATCTATATACCTACGTTGTATTTAATGAATACACAGAATACATTATATACATATTCGGATGTACAAAACTTATTCACTAATGTTCCCGTCCATGAAACAATTGACATCATTATGCGTGATGTATAAAATCATATTGCTCTTCCATCAATCAATTTTAAAAAAATATTATTAGCATGCCCCACTCAAGTACACTTTCATGACACGCTAAGGTAATATTTATACTCAAATAGATGGTATTACGATGGGATCTAATTATTTTCTAATTATTATATGGCACATTCAGAAAATAAAATACTTAATGACTAATAAACCCCCTATATATGTAAGATACATAGATGACATTTTCATTTTAGCTAAAAATATTGATCAAATTACACAATTTAAAAACAAATTTGAAAGTAACTCCGTACTCAAAATTACATCAGAACTTAGTATTAATAAAATTCCATTCCTTGATGCATTTATTGATTCCAGCACACATAGATTTACTACTTCTGTATATAGGAAACCAATTAGCATAAACTCGTGTCTTCTTAATTATAATAGGGAATGTCCACAACGATATAATTTAGCTGTTATAAAACACTTAATTCAATGCACACAAATGATATCATCTTCAAAGCCATATTCTATAAAGAATTACACAACATTAAACAAACGCTTATTAACAATGGATTTCCTAACTCCGTCATTGATCAACAAAATAAAATGCATCTCATTAAACTTAATAATATCTTTAACAATATTGATAATAATAATAATAATAGTGTGCGAAAAATAAACATAACACTATTAACTTATACTATTGCAACCAAATGCATAATAATTACAAACATGGTGAAACAACATTCAAAAAACATAATAGGTAGAAATGATATACCAATTAATAATAATAAACAAATTTAGCTCATCATATATTAAAAAAAATTAAAACAACTGATCTCAAAGCCTCTAATAACACAACAACCACACAACTAAATCCTCTACAGAAAAACAATGTAGTACATGAATTTACATGCCCTTTCAGAGATGGTATCTCTGATACTTATAATAAACCCATTGCATATATTGGTTTTACTACAACCACACGCTCCCGTAGACTTACCTACCACTTTTCTGATCATAGTTCGAGTAAACACCATTTCTTAGAAAAACATAGCTGTCTATGTAATATTAAACAGATTTTAGTCGATAACACAAAACACAGTAAAAAGAACCTTCAGATATTGGAGGCCATATATATTAAATAAAAGCAACCCACAATCAATAAAATCACATTTCAATTTATTTACAAAACATTACATTGCATTTAGACATATGATTTTGTTGCTAAAATCTCGCTCTCTCACGTGGTGTGACGTCATTTAACCGCATTACTAATTTACAATACGCGTCTGCTGTTCGGTGACTGTTATCGTTTCATAGCAATGTTTTATGCCAATACAAGATAATATCATCTTTGATGGTGATTGTCTTTATGTTAACGTCCTTGTAACCACTCTGAAGATAGCTCATGTGAGCTATCTTCAGAGTGCTTATGTGAAAATAAAGACAAAAATTCTCCAACATTTGTGTAAATAAAGACAAAAATTCTCCAACATTTGGATAATTTTTTATTAAGTTAAATCAAAGCTTTCGGCTCACATGAGCCATCTTCAGAGAGGTTATTAAGACAGTAACACAATAACATCCACCATAGAAGACTAAAAGATTCCTTTAATATGTACAATTTCAGTGTTGATTAGTTGTAATTCCTGTTTGGCTGTGTGCATTTGACGTTTAATGAGGTTCCATTGAAATTTCTTGGTGTTAGGCTCATTTAATGCTGCGGCATCATGTAACTTAAATTTAGTGTATCGAGGCAGCAAATAATTTTCTAAACATACTGTTAAATATAAGAGACAATGAATGTCTATTAGGTTTAATCATGAGCCGTTCTAAATGTCATATTTTCGCTTTAATTTCAGTTAACTTAATAAAAAATTATCTAAATGTTGGAGAATTTTTGTCTTTATTTTCAACTGAAATTAAAGCCAAAAGAACGGCTCATGATTAAACATAATAGACATTCATTGCCTCTTATATTTAGCAGTATATGTTTAGAAAATTATTTGCTGCCTCGATACACTGTATATATAAACATGTTTCTTTAAAAACGATCGACAAGGACGGTTTTATTATTTAAAAAAAAATTTCTAATATTCTTACATGTTTCTTTTTTGCTAGTGTTAAAGAGTATATAAATGTTCCATAATTTTCGACTTTCCAACCACTTCCAGCCTCTTCACAGGCCATTTTCAAGGATGTTATTTTTCCGGTGCTGTTATGTCCTGATGTTTGACTGTAATGTTTTTTTGTTTTTTGTTTTCAATAGGAGAGATTTTTTAAAACTGTCACGTGATGCGCGCGGCTGGACAGCGCATGAGCGTCTGTGTATTTTAAAAAAAAATACATACTTTCAAAGTTTCATTTCCACTGTTAAATAGTGTAAGCATTTATTGATGGCAGGAGAAAAATATTTAATATATAGCATCTCTCTTATAGTGAGGTGCCTTTGATATTGTTATTTAAATAGTATTTTTGTATTTTCAACCACAATTTTTCTTAAGGGTTCTTGAAAAGTATGGGTTAATAAATGTTTTTTTTATTGCACTGTTATTACTAAATAGGTGGCATGTAAGGCGTCTACTAAGGGAAGTGTTAGACTGGCCAATATAGGTAATTGATTTATGACAAGAAACTCAATCTTGTACAGGGCATTTAAATTCATGCACCATATTAGTCAACGCTAGCTTAGATTTGGTAGTAGTACTATTATTATAAACAACAAGGTTTGCTGTCTTCCATTTTCTATAATATATTATAATTTTTACATGTTTTGAGGAATTACGATAGAAATATGGTGTTTAATATTTTTTTGTATAAAAAATTTGTCCTGTTTATAATGTTCGGGTGTAATGAAAGCTTTAAAACTAATCCATGGTCCTGGAGCTCAGACTCTTTGGACGTTGGCACGAAAGACTAAAAAGCAATAGTTGTTTCCAGTTAAAGCGAAACCGTAGACTGAAAGAAAAATGAATGAATGTAAGTCAAATTTTGATTTCCTGGTATCGACATCAAATAAGTTTTTTTCGTCGTAAACTGAATTTTGAAGGCTAAATAAGTCCTCCGAGTAAATGGCATCATGGCTGAGACTAAGAACTATAATCATATCTACTTACAACCAAACCCGAAGCAAAGACTAAAATAAAAGGGCTGAAAAAATACAGACATACAGGCAGATAAACAAACACACACACAAACATCTTACCTTATATATATATATATATATATATATATATATATATATATATATATATATATACACACACAAAAATCTAAAGTGAGCCAAAACCTACCGCGGTTTCACACTACAGATTGTCAGGGCAAAGGATTTTTGTGTGTCTTTGCTCTACTTTTGTATATCTTTTTTTGTACTTTGTATCGAGCACTTTTTCTTGTGGTTGGTTCCGTTTGGGTTTTTTTTCTTTACTGCGGAGTATTGAATGTTTTGTTCTTGTTCCGCGGATTTCTTTTTTTCTCCCCATTTATCCGACGCCTCAGTGCACCGGATTGTAACGGAATTAGGTTCTGTTTGTTAGTGGTTTTTTTGAAGATTTATCTTAGTATAAATTTACCGCCTACATACTTACAGAGTCTATTTAGTTATTATTTATATATATATATATATATATATATAACGGACGTGCCGCATGCTGATTGGTTTATCGACACCACGCGATATAAACAAAAAAATAGATATTCCAAGAGATTTTTTGTCTAAAACAAACAGACTCTCTCCACGGACGTGCCGCGTGTTGATTGGTTTACCGAAAATAAACAAACGGACGTGCCGCATGCTGATTGGTTTATCGACACCACGTGATGTAAACAAAAATGTATTAGGACGCCATCGTAAAAATACGTTTCCAATTCTAATTTAAAAATCACTTGTTTCTGATGAAGGACCGAGGGCGGTCTGAAATATAAAACACTATAAAAATAAACAAATACTGTTTAAAAAAGTACGTCTTTAAATTCAAAACTTTTTATTAATATTCTTTCCTATATATATATATGTATTGTTGAGTTTCTGCACTATTGTAAGAACTGCAACCTTGAAACTTCTGAATATCGTTTCTCATGTCTTTGTCTATGAGTGTACCAAATTTGATTAAGATTGGACCACTCCTTCTATAACTCGATTTTTTCGATTATCGACACACACAGAGAGACATAGTTCCATTTATAAATAAGTTTTGATGTACATTTGGCTGCAATAAAATATGTTGATGTTTTCTTGTGTGTTATTTTTAATACCACTTTCATGTATTTCCTGTAAGAATAATTTTATTTGTTTATCAATGATGTAGTTGGAAAAATTAGTTTTGATTAATGTTTGTTTTATGCGTTTTAGTTCGCTCAAAAATCTTCTTTGGGAGGAGGAATTTTGATATGCTCTATTTTTTTTTTTTTTTAATCATATCACCCCCAAGCAAGGCGGTGACGCCGCCACTGATGCGCATGGGGCTACTTAAGAGTAGAATGATTGGAAAGGAGAAAGCCGTTCGTTATTACTGCTATTTTATATCTTTCTGTTCATTGGCTATTATAATTAAGAAGACAAGAGTTCTTACTGGTGGGTTTTTATATAGATGCGTGATAAATTCGTTGGTTTTTAGCTTTATTTTGACGTCAAGAAACGGGTTTTTGTTATTTTCCATGATTTCATAAGTAAATTTCAGCTAGGAGTTATTTTCAGAATTTAACTTTAGGTTTACGAGTTCGTCCATGTTTTTTTTTTTTTATGAAGACAAAAATGTCTCCGACGTCCCTTGTGTAAGTCTCCGTTTTGTCGGTTGTTTTAAACACTTTGTTATCAATATAGAGCATGTGAAAATTCGAGAAAGTAGGATATAAGGAGCTTCCTATACTGACACTGTTAGTTTGTATGTAAATGTTACCATTATGTTTCAAAAATGGAGTTTGTGTGGTGCACGCAGTGAGTAGTTTCCGAAGAATTTCTAGTTAGATTTTTGTAGTTGGAATAGATGTGTGTTTGTAAACGCAGTCGCCAATTATATTCAATGTTTCTTTAATTGAGACGTTAGTAAAAATGTTCAACATCCAGTGAAGCTAGAATGTTGCCTCTGGGATTTGCTAGCTTTTAATATACGGAGGAATTCGTTGGTTGATGCGATGCTGTAATTGTTAGGAATGTAGGCAGAAATTATATGATTTAAGGTTTTACATTGTTGGCATACCGGTGTAGGTATCTGTGGCTATCTAGTAATAATAGTGCAATAAAATAACATTTATTAACCTATAACTTAAAAGAACCCTTAAAAAAATTGGTTGAAAATACAAAAATACTATTTAAATCACGATATCAAAGGCACCTCGTCTGTATATTGTAATGTAATTGGCATCTTTGATAATGGCTTATGTAAACCGAAAGCTCAGATAGGATTAAAAATATGTATCAATCTTGTGATTTTCTTTCTTCTTTTAATAATAATGCAATTAAGCTTATCAGACGATATGAAAAGAATTTACATAAAATAGACAAACTTGTCTGTATTATTTAATGAAACATTAATCAATATATATAGTTGTCAGTCCGTAAAACGGTGAGGATAATCCAACAAGATTTCCTTAACATAAATTATTAATAGGTAAATCCATATAGAGAGCTCGATGGGTGTTAACCAGAGCGATATGAAGTTTATAAAGGAAAACTCACTGACCTGATGGGGTCAAATAGATGCCTAAAGTCAGGGGAATTGTTTTTTTCAGAGGTCATACCATCTAAGACAGTCAAAATAACTTCAAACGGATACTACCCATATTTGGAACTGGACTCTATCTCTTTCTCCCCTTTCCCTCCCGTTTCTTCCTTCCCTCTTTCTTTCCTCCTTCCCCTTACATTTATTTATTTGATTGTAATCTTATGTTTATTATTATTATTTCTATTATGTTCCCTCTTCATTTTAAGAAAACGTTCATTACGGCAGAAATTTTATGCCAGATGAAAGAAATATTGTAAAAGTGTCTGATGATATGAGCTAGTTAAGCTCATTGAAATGAACTATAGTTAATAACTAATATGACGTATTGAGTTTTCCTTTATATATATATATATATATATATATATATATAGTCATCCGCAGGGAAGTGTTTGTCAGTTATTTTTTGTTTTTATTGTATTGTTGTAGTGAGATTGAACCAGATTATATTTTTATGTTGTTTTTGTTTTAAATGATTTTGTGTGTGTGTGTGTGTGTGTGTGTGTGTGTGTGTGTGTGTGTGTGTGTGTGTGTGTGTGTGTGTGTGTGTGTGTTTTCATTTCTTTGGAAAGCTGCTGTTTGTTAGGGCTGATTCATATGCTTTTTTTCGATACTATAATTATTTTATTTATAGATATGGGTATTTCGTTGAATACGTTTAGGGTTTGTTGGAATCTTTGTATATTGCGTTGTTGTTTGGTATTCTGTATGGTTTGTCGGTTTCGATGTTTATGTTCAATGTTATATCTAAGAAAACTACAATTATTTTATTGGATTTTCTGTCGATTGTCTAGGGTTTTTAAGACTTATTATTTCTTTTTTTACTTTCTCTGTTGTTTGTTATTGCAGTTTTTTTAGAATTAATAGACCGTTGTCCCTGCATAGAGCTATATCTTTAGTTAATAATATTTGTTATTTTATTGATTACATATATAGGTCTATCAGTTCACATTCAAAACACCATCATAGCTACCCATTCTTACATCAAGGTATCATTATTATGTCATCTTTCATCATAATTCGATTTTTGCTATGGTCGCACTATCTACCAAGTCTGCGGAAAAACTTAAGGCAGGTCGTGGTGTGTTGTTATGTCCCCGTTTCATGTTTTTTCTATCTCCCATAACATCCCTAACGTTACACAGACAAAGTTCACCTTAGTGTGTGGGCTGTGATTAACAAGACAATTTTTTTGCATATCACTTAAGCTTGGGTTTTCATGGATTCTTTCAATGTATTTTTATTTTTTATCATTCCAAGTGCACCTAGTATTACTGGTACTATTCTTGTTTTCAATTTCCACATCTTTTCTATTTAAATTTCCAGGACTTTATATTTTTGTCGTTTTTCGAATTCCTTGGAAGCTATGCTTCAATCTGCTGGACAAGTCATATCAATTAATAAGCAAGTTTTTTTTCTTTTTGGTTTTTAACAATAATTACCGGCCTATTTACTTCAATTTTTTTTTGTCTTTGTAGATGGTGTAATTCTATAGAATGGTGACATCTTCTATTTCTGTAACCGGTGCTGGGTGATGTTCATACCAGTGTTTGTTTACAGATTTTCTATATTTTTTGCACATTGTCCGGTGTAAATATTGCCCCATTTTATTGTGACGGTTTTTATATTCATTTGGGGTCAGTACAGAACATCCTGAGATTAAATGGTCTATTGTTTCTTTAAATTTA
The DNA here is from genome assembly GCA_037127315.1 of Ascarosepion bandense. Taxonomy (NCBI): domain Eukaryota; kingdom Metazoa; phylum Mollusca; class Cephalopoda; order Sepiida; family Sepiidae; genus Ascarosepion; species Ascarosepion bandense. Next base: position 1,129,480 of record JBBBDQ010000792.1, on the reverse strand, counting down.
TCAGAGAACCTGCATTTTGGATTCACATTATTATGTATGATATTTGCCTGAAAGTTCCTAGTGAAAAGACTTTGGTCTTACGCTACAAGAATAAAGCCGTCAGTTTCTGACTTTAATCCAGAATCACGTAACCATCGATGAGTATTAACTTTATCAACATTGGGTTTATTAACACGTTCTGGATATTGGCCATGCAGAGGTTTGTCTTGCCAGCGTTGTTTCATCTGTTCAAGAGCTTTATCCTTGGCTTTCTTTTTCATATTTTTTTTGCTGCAATAGTTGGTTCTTGGCTTCTGTTGTCTTTCTACAGAATCTACTAAATGTAAATTATGTTTGTATTTACTGCCTTCTTTCATTTTTTCTTTCTGTTTTCATGTTGTTTGACTAATTGTATCATCAAGTTCTTTGTTGTTGTTGTTGCTATGATTATTATTATTATTATTATTGCCCTTTTTGTCCATATTTGTTATTGTGGTATAGTATTGATTTTTGGCACTGTTTAATTATATTTATGTTATCATTGGAGATTGTCATCTATTGTTTTGCTAGGTCAAGTGTGTTGTTCTCTTTAACAAAAGGGTAGAAGACTTTTATTTCTAATTGTGTGAAAGAACAGTTTTCTTTATTACTTATTAAACCAACTGATTGTTGCATTTGTATTTTTCCATTGGTGTATGTTTCTTAATTTTGAGCATATATTTCTAACATTTGTTTGCTTTTTTTTCTAATGTTGCTTTTTGTGGGGTTTAGTAATCTGCATGTTGGTTTGGTTTTGAAATTATCCTTATGGTTTTTTTTTAATTTAATAAATTGTTTTACTTTTGCTCATTGCTTTATTCTCTTGTCTAATTTTAGTTTAGTGGCTGTGTTTTAATCTTCTTTGTTTATTAATCTTTCTGTTTCATTATTAGTGATTTTGTAAAATTTAATGACTTCTTTGTCATCTAGTTTATTGTAATTGTTGGTTTCCATTTCAACATCTGTTCTCTTGATACATCTACACATGCGGTCGAACGAGGGATGCTGGGAAAATTTAGAATTTTTTTTATATCTAGCTAATTTCATTCAGTTTTTTCTTTTTTCTTTTCATCACCTTTGTTAGTAAATATCCCACACTGTGATAATAGAAGATCTGCTAGAATAGGTGAAATTTTGTAAGAGCAAAGGCGCAAATTTACTAAAGATAACCTTGCGATCAAAAAATTCTGTAGATATTTACGTCGTAATTAATTATTTTTTCCTTTCTTCAGAGTGACATTTTTATGTCAAAATTTTAGTCAGTCCTGTTACGGTAGGCAACCGATGCATTTGATGTATTGTTCTTTAAATTATCCCCTTTTTGTTCATATAGTCTTTTATTTAGATTCCTTGGGTTTTCTATGTGTTCTTAGTGACAATTATTACAGGTGATGGAGTAAAAGTCCTCCTTCAGGTTTTAGCTTACTGTTTTTTTTTTTTAGTATTCACTAAGTCTCTTATTGTTTGGGATGTAGTAGTAACATTTTTATGTTGAGTTTAGATAGATTCTTTTCAATTGTAGATGCAAAAAACTTAGTTGGTCGGATAATATAATTTTTGATTAATTGGGTTTGTCAGAAGCGTTCGTTTTTTTTTTCTGGAGAATTTTTAAAACTTTCATACATTTTCTTCAATATTGTCCTTGATATATAAAAATATACATCGTTACCTCAAGAAAGAAAATTATGCTATGCCGACAACATAATAATGGCCGATTTTAGTGATTTATAAAATAATCCCAGTCAATTGAAATTCCGTTTTGAAATACAGTAACGTATTTTGCATAAGCAAAATGTTAAATTTCATATATTTGCTTTGAATTAAAACTAAAATAGAAACTTCAATAAATATTTTTCATTTTTGACATGCATTTTAAACTTTAAGTGTCTCATATTTATTTTTTGGTTTAGGTACTTAAAGATATTGATGGGTAAATTTTCGCCATTTTGTATTTTTAATTTCGCGCATGCGCATTTTTTGCTTTTGAGTTTGTCAACTGCACAGTATAGTAGGGTCAGTTAGGCACCCTCTGCAAGAAAAAGTTCACCACGACGCTATTCCCTCCGCTATAAATTTGGAAACGGCATGCTGTACAGCTTGGTATTCACACCGGAAGTTCGATTACGAATATTTCAGAGTGTTATGGGGTTAATTTGAGGACAGTGCAGAGGACTCAGAAAGAGTTGGATGACTCTAATGGTGATTAAGAAGATATGGCATCTCGGAAAAGTCTCTACGATCGTTATGGTAAAAAACAAAAAATTCTGAATGTGTTGGTTAGGGCTTCAGACTCCTACATCAAGTTCCTTGAAAAGGTAGTGCTGCCCTTGGTCAAGAGGTTGGCTGCTGGAAGACCCTATGTCTGACAACAGGACTCTGTACCATACTGCACCAGCAAAGAACCCAGTCATGTCTTTCAGACAATTTCTGCGACCACATCACCCATTACATTTGGCCACTTAACTCCTCAGACTTGCAACCCCCTTGCTTATTAAGTGTGGGGCGCAGTTTAGTCAGGGATCAGCAAAACTCTTTGTAACACCAAAGATGAACTGAAGGCAAGAATTATGGCAACATTTATCAACTTAAGCAAGGAAACTGTTGCAAGAAAGAAAATTCTGAAGTTGTCTGCAGACCGTGGATAAAGCCAATGGCTATTTTATTGAATAAATTTACTCTTTAGTATTTCAAGATACTTATGTGTAATTTTAGTAAATAGATATGTTAAAATGAGATGTCAGTGTTATTTTCATTTTAGCGTCATTTAGACGACAATTTTTTTATCGCAAACTTTAGATTTTTGTAATTTAGTTAAATTTAAATATTTTTTGTAATTAAGATTTTTGTAATTAAGTTAAATTTAAATATTTTTTGTAATTAAGATTTTTGTAAGTTAAATTTAAATATTTTTTGTAATTAAGATGTTTGTAATCAAGCTAAATTTAAATATTTTTTGAAGATATCAGCATTAGCGATACACCTAACATTTTTAAAAACAGACATATTGTTTGTAACCATGCAGAAATATATAAATAACTAAAACGAAAAACAAGAATAATTTTTTGTCATTACAAGTTAGATATAAGATCGCACCGATATATAAATGATTCTAGAACATCAAAGAATTTATGAACCAGTCGTGGGCGGAGTGACTATTCCGGTTTTAAAACAATGTTCTTTCAACTGGGAGAAAAGGCTAACAGTATGCCTTTCATATCTCATTATGCATTGTACAGGAATTCTTTCGTCAAGCTGTAAACATAGAAAATCTCTAGTAACATGAAAAGTAATGATTATAAAATAACACCAACGCATTGAGGAAGGAAAATTTCACTGCATTCCTAGCGAAATACTTTCTCTTCTATATACTGACTTCGTAACATCAAGAGGTTTGTACGTGGGAACGATACGGATTTACGTTCTTATTGTATGAATAAAAATAAGAAAATGTTTTAATAACTGGAGAGAGACGATTATTTAAAACAGAAAAGAGGATAAGAAAATGCAATTCGGTTAAATTAATCAGGTGTATACGTATAAATTACTACTGACAATGGACATTTTCTCTTAATTCTCCCCAAAATATTAATTCACACCAAAATGAAAAGAATTTATATTTACTAAAATTGGCAACAAAATTCAGAAATGTCCTTGAAATTTGTTCAAAAACGCATTCATTGTTATTTTTTTGCTACATCGCCAAAGGAATTCAAACAAATAAGAGTAGACAGAAATAAATGACTAACATGAGTCGGGATGTCGTAACCCTTGGAGACAATTTCTCTTCCTTAACGGTTTCTAGTCGCGCTCAATATGGTGTAATGGTTAGCAAGCTTGTCTCGCCAAAACAATTATGATTGAGTAGTGAGTTCGATCCTCACTGGGTGTCCCATATATTCGGCTTTGTGCTACATCTATGCTCCGCTCACAAAATCACCTATTCACGGCATTCACCGAGATGACAGGGCCCATCAATCCTGTCGATCTCAGACTCATAACATGTCCTTTAGAGCATTTCATCGACGTAGAAACAATATTTATTTTCTGTAAGAAGCGAATGCTACTCTCCTTGTCGTTGCATTCTTGTATTAACTCTAACAACTTCATCGTAAGCTAAACAAATTTTGATTTAAAATCTATAATTTAAAAAAAAAGTGTCAAAAATGAATAAGAAGAACAAATAAATTTTGATTTAAAATTCATAATTTCTTAGGGTGAATTAGAAACTACAAGACCTCCTACAGAAGGTAACTGAAAAGAGTGACAAGAAAGGACTACAGATAAACTGCAAGAAAACTGAATGCATAGCCATCAGCAAAAAGAGGATCCCAAAATGCCAAATAAAGGTAGGGGATACTAAAATCAATCAGGTACAAAAATTGAAATACCTGCAAACAAAAGACAGAAAGTGTGACACAGAGATCCGAAGGCGAATTGGCATAGCGAAAGACGCATTCCAGAAGCTAAGTAGAGTATTAATAGACAGGAAAATTTCGCTAGAAACAAAGAAAAGAGTATTGGATTGCTATGTGATGTCAGCTTTTCAATATGGCAGTGAATGCTGGACAATATGATCAAAGATGAAGAAAAAAATTGAAGCAACTGAAATATGGTTCTACAGAAGGATGTTGCGGATGTTATGAATCGAGCATGTAAGCAATGATGAGGTTTTAAAAAGGGTGGAAACAAAAAGGAAATTAATACTGAGCATCAGGAAGAGACAGGTAAAGTTCCTGGGACATACAATAAGGAAGGAGGCCTTGAAGAACCTAATACCACCAGGCCAGATAGAGGGAAAGAGAGACAGGGGAAAACAGCGTGTAACGTACTTGAGTGGCCTGAGCGGGTGAATGACAGAACGGAGGTTGCGTGATGTAACAGGAGAAAGCATGTTAAGAGCCACCAGGGATAGGGAGACATGGAAAGCCATGATCGCCTGCGTCCTGAAAGGGCAAGTCATATAGAGAAGAAGAAGAAGAAGAAGAAGAAGAAGAAGAAGAAGAAGAAGAAGAAGAAGAAGCTTTATATTATTTGGGATGAATAATCAGAAAAGATCCGTGTCATGAAACACATTATTAAAAAAAAGGGAGCGGAAATAAAGCAGTAAGGGAAAGAAAAGAAAGTGAAAAACATGGATGAATAGATGTGCTTGTGGAGATGACGAGACAAAGCGGAAAAGCTTATAAACTACGCGTTTTGCCGACATGTGTTGGTTTCGGCTTCTTTTTCTTTCGGAATGAAAGACAAAACTCTGTAAGGAAAATGCGATGGTATTTTTGAGGATAAGAGAGGCAATGATTTAAATAACCTTATCAGATTCAGAGACCAGAAGCATATTTATGAAGCAACCTTTCATTTAAACATGTATCGATGAAAACAACCGACAAGGCAGATTTTATTTATTACTTATTTACTTTTTCTAGTATTCTTACATGTTTTCTTTTTGATGGAAATAAGGAATGTAAAAATGTTCCGTAATTATTATAGTTCCAAGCGCTTTCAATAACTTCACTGGCAATTCTGAAGAGTGTTGTTATTTTTCCTCATGTTTTGACTGTGACGTAATTAAGTCTTTTGCATTGCCCCATCAACAAAAAAAAAAATACAAGATGTCAAGTCAGGCACTTGACATCTTGTAATTGTGGTGACCATTTCAACAGCAAATTTTTATTTTGACTGACACGCCCGATCTATCTTCCTGGTAGGTTCTTATTGAGATAAGTCCGCACGGAAAAGTTAGTTTTTACACATTTTGTTAAAATTTGAGAAAATTTAGGGCGAGAATTGTCTGTTATTAGACTACAAAATTGTCGTGTCCCAAGTAGTGCGCATATTGGACAATTGTGAAGGTTTGTGAAATCAGTTATAAAATATACACCTCTTTTAATATCTTGTTCGAATTTTGATAAATAAATATTTTATTGTTCAACACGAAGTCTATTTAATTCCGTTTGACTTGGGCATATAGTAACTCAGATATTTACATTTTAAACGATGTAAATTTTTTAGGGACACTGTAAATCGACTTTTATTTCGGATACTATTATGTGTACAGTAAACACACACACATAGGGCAAACACACACATACATATATAATCTCTCCATATCCAATCGATCTATCTATCTATCTATCTATCTATCTATCTTTTAGCCTCTTCATATCTATCTATCTATCTATCTATCTATCTATCTATCTATCTATCTATCTAGTGTACTGAGGCAACAGATAATTATCTAGACATACATTGTTAAATAAAACAGACAATGAATATCTATTATGTTTAATCATGAGCCGTTCTAGACATTGTATTTTGGCTTTAATTTCTAATGAAAATAAAAACAAAAATTGTCCAACATTTGAATATTTTTTATTATGCTGATTCTAAGTTTTCAGCTCACATGAGCCATCTTCAGAGAGGTTACAAGGACATTAACATAAAGACATCCACCATCAAAGATGATATTATTTTGTGTGGACATAAAACATTGCTATGAGACGATAACAGTCACCGAATAGCAGACACATGTCAAAAATTAGTAATGCGATTTTATGACGCCACGTGAGCGACCGAAATGTTAAAAACAAAACCATATGTCTAAATACAATGTAGTCTGTTGTGACTTGAAATGGGATTTTATGTGTGGGTTGCTTTTATTTAATGTAGGTGGCCTCCAATATTTGATGGTTCTTTTTACTGTGTGTATGTGTATGTATTATTGTGTTATCAACTAAAATCTGTTTAATATTACGTACATGGCTATGTTTTTCTAAGAACTGTTGTTTCATAGAACGATGATTATAAAAGTGACAGGTAAGTCTATGGGAGAGCGTGGTTGTAGTAAAATCAATATATTCTGTGGGTGGGTTTATTATTAATATCAGAGACACAATCTCTGAACGGGCATGTAACTTGATACATTACATTGGTTTTCTGTAGTGATTTTAGCTGTGTAGTTGTATAGTTGTAGAGTTATTATGAGGTCAATTGTTTTAAATTTTTTATCATATATGATGAGCTTTGCTTATTAATATTAATTGGTTTAAGATTTCTATTATGTTTTTGAGTGTTGTTTTTAATCACGTTTGTAATGCATTTGGTTGCAATAGTGTAAGTTAATAGTGTTATCTTTATTTTGACGCACACTATTATTATTAATATTATCAATATTGTTAGAGATATTTTTAAATTTATTGAGATGCATTTTATTTTGTTGATCAATGACGGAGTTAGGAAATCCATTGTTACCAAGTGTTTGGTTATCGTTATGGATTTGGAAGAAGATATCATCTGTGTGCGTTGAATTCATTTTTTTATTACTGTTAAATTACATCGTTGTGGACATTCACTATTATAATTAAGAAGACACGAGTTTATGCCAGTTGGTTTCCTATATAAAGAACTAGTGAATCTCTGTGTGCTGGAATCAATGAATACATCAAGGAATGGAATTTTACTAATATTAAGTTCTAATGTAATTTTGAGGACGGAGTGACTTTCAAATTTGTTTTAAGCTGTGTAATATGTGTGTTGTGGTCCAGTGGATATCGACTCGGAACGAGAAATCGGAGAGCCGAGTTCGAATTCCCGTTGAATTCGTTGCAATCGTATACACACAAATACCTTTGGGAAAGGTTTTAATCCGTCTCTTCCCTCCAGCTATGGGTCAAATAACAGGACATATTGGGTTCTATAGGCTAGGTTGGCAACCAGTCTACCAATGGCAATCTATTGCGGGAAAATCTTCTGCCCACTCAGTCATGTCACTTTCGAGACATGATCGCCCAAGCGTGTATTACGCATGGCACTTAACTGAATTTGATGAATATTTTTAGCTAAAATGAAAATGTCATCTATGTATCTTACAGATAAAAGGGGGTTTTATTTTCTAAATGTGCCATATAATAATTAGAAAAGAGTGGACCTAAAAGAGATCCCATCGCAATATTACCTAGGGGGTCATGAAAAGATACATGAGTGGTGCATGCAAATAATCATTTTTTTTTCAAAATACTAGGTTTAATATTGCTTGGTGGGAAAGTAGTATGATTGTATACATCACGCATAATGATGTCAATCGTTCATGGACAAGAACATTAGTGAATAAATTTTGTACATCCAAAGATACGATTATTTGGTTATTAGGTTTTACAGAATAGAGAATTTGTATAAATTCATTTGTGGAGTTAATATCATATTTACTTAGGGGGTAGGGACTAATTAATTTGTTAAGGGTTTTTGAAAGGTTATATATTGGTGTGAGTATTTGTGAAATGATAAATCGGAGGGGATGATCTTTTTTGTGAATTTTGACATTTCCATAAAGGTAGTCAGGCTGATATTCACCTATAATCTTTTTCAGTTTGTAGAAGTCGACAATTTTTGTCATTATTTTCACCAGAAAGTAAAGCCAAAATTGGATGTTTAGAACAGCTCATGATTAAACATAAGAGACATTCATTGTCCGTTCGTTCGTTCGTTCATTCGTTCGTTCGTTCGTTCGTTCGTTCTATCTATCTATCTATCTATCTATCTATCTATCTATCTATCTATCTATCTATCTCAGTAAATCCTTATCCAGACATATCTATCTATCTATCTATCTATCTATCTATCTATCTATCTATCTATCTATCTATCTCAGTAAATCCTTATCTAGACATATCTATCTATCTATCTATCTATCTATCTATCTATCTATCTATCTATCTATCTCAGTAAATCCTTATCTATCTATCTATCTATCTATCTATCTATCTATCTATCTATCTCTGTAAATCCTTATCTATCTATCTATCTATCTATCTATCTATCTATCTATCTATCTATCTATCTATCTATCTATCGTTTAGGGAACCTCGGCGTGGTGTAATAGTTAGCAAGCTTGTTTCGCTAGAACCACTTATAACTGAGTAGTGAGTTCGATCCTCACTGGGTGTCCCTTACTGTCGACCTTGTGCCACATCTAAGCGGCGCTTAGAAAATGACCTATCTATATAGTGTTGAGTTATGATAATGTATGCCGCCTAAATTGTTGTTTTACTGATGAAAGTTATTTTAGCAAAGTATGTTTTTTATCGTAAAGTGCTTGATATCGGGGTGGAGATAGATCGTTGATAGTTTTAATGCCAAGTATTTGTCACTTTAATTGAGAAGGTTCCTACCGATTGGAAGTTTTTTTTTTTTTTTTTTTAATCATATCACCCCGAGCAAGGCAATAACGCCACTGATGCACAAGGGGCTACGTAAGAGTAAAAAGATTGGAAAAGAGAAAGCCAGAAACCACATCCTAAACAGGGAACAAGGGATGAGCCTTTTCACCTGTTCAATAGACGTGGGTAGAGTGTGAACCGGGCGATAGTTTAGTCTATCTACTCCAATTGAAAAAAAAAAAAAAGAGTGAAAAGATTGGAAAAGAGAAAACTGGAAACCGCATCCTAAACAGGGAACAAGGGATGAGCCTCTACACCTGTTCAATAGACGTGGGTGGAGTGTGAACCGGGCGATAGTTTAGTCTATTTACTCCAATTGTGAGGACATGTTATTTTAAATTTTAATGCTTCCAAAAGAAAGCTGGTATCCGTTAACCACCATAGACCATCGCTTCTACTCCCCATCAACATGGATCAGGCTCAGTCTCCCTGAAAACACTGCGACTTCTCAGCCTAACTCTCATAGCCGACCTTAAGTGAAACGACTACACTGAATCAATAGCTAAATTTACTGCCAGTAATGTCGGGTCACTGTCAGACCAGGAAGATTTTCTCGTCTGAATCCATCTTGCACATATACAAATCTACCATACGCCCGTGTATTAAATACTGCTGTTACATATGGTCGGGTACCCCTGCTATTCATCTCGGGGTTCTCGACAAAATCCAAAGAAGAACCTGCAATATAATTGATCCCGAGTTGGCAGCTTGACTCCAGTCACTTTCTCACGGACGAAATGTGGTTTCGCTCTGTCTTTTCTACAAATATTTTCACGGCTTCTACTCCGACGAGCTTAAATCCTTGGTGCTCTCTCTGCATGAATTTACTCGAGCTACTAGACTAGCAACTAGTTCCCACCCCTTTACAGTGAAAACAATAAAATATAATAGCAACGTCTATTCTAGTAGCTTTCTTTTCTTTGTCAAGCTATTTCTTATCCCCTTGAACCCCATCCTTTCCCCGACACCCACTGTATCTTGTCCTCCTTTTTCGCTTTACTCTCATGCAGCTCTCTTCACACCAGTGTTTCTATTCTATTCTTCTCTTACTCATTCTACGACACCCCCTGTAACCTGTTCTTCTTTTTCTTCACTCTCCAATTATTTAACCCCCTGTGTACCAGTGGAAGTAATGTCTTGCTTGAGCGAAACGATTATTAAAAAAATGATGCCCTCATTCATCGGGGCTGGGTTTCTTGTTCATGAAACATCGAAGTCGGCATGAACATGCTCAATTAAAGTGACAAATTCTTTGTATTAAAATTATATATATATATATATATATGTGTGTGTGTGTGTGTGTGTGTGTGTGTGTGTGTGTGTGTGTGTGTGTGATTAAATAAATTGCAAACATTCGAGTATTATAATTGAAAGATGTCAGAAATGAGCTGTAACGTTGACAGATGTTATTATCAGTCATTTCTCAATGTACCCAAGTACTTTCAATCTCCTTCCAAGATCATCTTCAGGGTAGTGAGTTATGCTAACAAAAAATAACATCTGTCAATGTTACAGCTCATTTCTGACTTCTTTCAATTATAATACGCGAAAGATTATCCGTGAGAATGAACGGGTTTTAATAAAAATAAGCAGACACAGTGTTTGCAATTTATTTAAAAGAAAATTTGCTGCCTAAATACACAAATTTATATGTATCTATAAAAGAGTGAGGAACTGCTGTGTAATATCAGTTCTCCTATATGGAAGTGAATGCTGTATCATTTCTTCACGGATAAAGAAGGGACTTGAAGCAAATACAATGGAGAGAACAGAGATAGTGAAATATTGTCAGAAACAAAGAAAAATACTGAACTGTTGTGTAGTATCAGGTATCCCATATGGAAGTGAATGTTTGGTAATTTCATCACAGATGAAGAAGGGATTTGGGGCAACAGAGTTGTGGCTCTACTAAATTATGCCGAGAATGACATGACTGGAATATGTAAGGAACGAGGAAGTTTTAAGGAGAATAAATCGAAAAGTGTATTTTTACTTAGAATCCAAAAGACACAGATTAATTTTCTAGAATACCTTGGCTTGACTAAGGCATATATCAACAGTATTAATATATGTTAATGCACGCAATCTCTTTAAAATTTATCAGGCTATGTTCGTTAATTACTTGAGCCTTGTTCAAAGGAGAGGGCAAGTTTTTCTCCATATCTGGCATCTTTTCGATAATTCTGTTAATTAAAGACACCTAGAGTCTATCTTTATCTTTAGTCTTACTCTCTCTCTCTCTCTCTTTTTCTCTCTTTCTCTCTCTCTCTGACACACCCGCAAATACAGAAGCATATACACCTACGTTACAGATACTCTGGTATACATCATCAGTGATATTTTAAGCTGTCACTTGTTAAGAGTTTCGGGTCTTATAACACTAAACCCCTTCTTCACGGCGATTCTCACTCGATAGTGATCAAATATCAACTTGCGTGCCCGCTGTCAACTACAACTCTTCTCATAATAGAACGCGATCCTAACAAACTGCGGCGAAAAATCTTAATTGTCCAACACACACACACACACACACACACACACACACACACACACACACACACACACACATTTTCTTCTTCTTCTTCTTCCCCAAAACCCCGTAACCGGTTGAAGGGCAAAATGATTTCTTTTTGTTTTTACTCATTTCATCCCATGCAAGGCAATAAAGTCACTAAGACCCAGGAAGTTGCTGAATGTGAAATGCTATAAGAAAAGGCTTAAACATTATTAAGAAGCGAGAACAGTAAAAATAACAGTAAAAGAATAAGAATCAGGAAGACAAAACATAACGATTGACATTTACGTTTTGGAAGAATAAATTTAAGTGGAAAGCAAGAAGTCGGAAAAGAGTTCCACTAGCAATAAGTGCGGGAAAAGAAGCTGTTAGCATAGAACTTACGGTTACTTCTAACCAATCGAACTTTAAAAGGATGAAATTTTTGCGCCACTTTTTTTTGTGCTACGTTATAAGAATATTTTGGAGAAAATATTGTGACACCAACACTGAATGGGTTGCCTCCAGGCCCCATCCTGTTATTTAACCCATAAATGGAGGGAAGTGACGGATTAATACCTTTCTCAAGGGTACCAGTGCTTAAGTGAATGCAGGGTACTTAACTGGAATTCGAACTCGGCTCACTGATTTCTCATTCCAAGCTGACATTCACTGCACCACAAAGCACATCCGTCACTGAACGCTTACAGCGCCTTGTATTCCCAAGCGGATCTTGCCTCTGAAGAGCAATGTAATTTCTACGAAACTCGGAGTCGTGTATGTGAGGTAAGTTTTTGAAACTTTTATTTTAATTTATTTAATTAAAGAAAGGTAGGCATCCGATTTTTTTTTAATCATATCACCCCGAGCAAGGCGGTAAAGCCACTGATGTGCAGGGGGCTACGTAAGAGTGAAAAGATTGGAAAAGAGAAAGCCAGAAACCACATCCTAAACAGGGAACAAGGGATGAGCCTCTACACCTGTTCAATAGACATGGGTGGAGTGTGAACTGGGCGATAATTTAGTCTATCTACTCCAATTGAAAAAAAAAAAAAAGAGAGAATAGTGAAAAGATTGGAAAAGAGAAAGCCGGAAACCACATCCTAAACAAGGAACAAGGAATGAGCCTCTTCACCTGTTCAATAGACGTGGGTGGAGTGTGAACCGGGCGATAGTTTAGTCTATCTACTCCAATTGAAAAAAAAAGAGAACAGTGAAAAGATTGGAAAAAGAGAAAGCCGGAAACCACATCCTAAACAAGGAACAAGGGATGAGACTCTTAACCTGTTCAATAGACGTGGGTGTAGTGTGAACCGGGCGATAGATAGATCTATCTACTCCAATTGAAAAAAAAAGAAAGTGAGAAGATTGGAAAAGAGAAAGCCAGAAACCACATCCTAAACAGGGAACAAGGGATGAGCCTCTTCATCTGTTCAATAGACGTGGGTGTAGTGTGAACCGGGCAATAGTTTAGTCTATCTACTCCAATTGAAAAAAAAAAAAAAAAAGAACAGTGAAAAGATTGGAAAAGAGAAAGCCGGAAACCACATCCTAAACAAGGAACAATGGATGAGCCTCTTCACCTGTTCAATAGACGTGATTATCTTGTGAGATAAAGTTAGCACCCTGTTTTGTCAAAAGAAAAATCCTTTGATGATAAGACCTCCCTAGTGTGATCGATGGTATATGGAGGTCGTGTGTTGCATTGACAGCATTCCCACCCCCGCCCACACATCCGAGGCATAACGGAAAGATCCAAACGTATATAGGGTATTACATTTGGGGATAGCTTGGCCACAGCGGTTGCCAGAAAGTTCTCAGTTAATTGCAAACTGTCTTCGGGGCTCCACTCCGGGTTTTCTGCTTGAATTTATACTTTTTCGTATCTGGATATGACCGTAAGGTAGTGGAGGTCTTTTCAAATCAGGGTTTTCCTTCTCTTATATGGATTGCCTTTATAAGCTGTCAAGCTCCATTTACCCGAAGCAGCTTTTTATGCGGTGTCAGTTTTCTGGCAAAATTGAAAGGCAAATTGAATCACATGCCACGGAAGCATTTTATAGACAGTGGTGTCTTGTCCCCATTATCAAACCCGGCGATGAAAACCCTTGGAACATATGATGTACACATATAAACATTACATACATGACGTGTGTAGAAGCTCCCCCAAAATAATAGCTTTTGAAATATATAAAACTTCAGGCAAACAAAAACACTAGAAACGAAGAGAAATTATGAAATAATAAATAAATAAATAAATAAACACAAATATCGTAAAGTTTATCAATTTTAGAAAATGATAACAGAATCAAAAGATGAAAACTATACATCGAGGTTTAAGCTTAAAATACTCGGTGACAAAACGAATAATGTCTTCCTGGGATCTTTCACACTTTCTCTGATCATGTATAGGTCGTCTTTTAGTGTTGTTTTTCTCTTCCGACCGCATTTTCTTTTACGTTTTGGACTGATGGATCCAGTTTCTTTCTCCGCCTTGATGACACGACTGACAGTTGACACCAACAATATCTGCAATCTCTTTGTAAGGCTTGCAAGTGTGTTCGTGCAGCGTTACAATTGTCGTACACTTCCTTGAAGTAACGTCTATCACAGACAATGGCCGTAGGACAACTAATCGACAGATGCGACAATAATGTCTGGGTGTGATAAAAATCTGATGTAATCACGGATGACGTAATATTTTTGAAGGCCAAACAAATTTCATCCTACACCCAAAAATAGATTCATATTTGTTGCGGCGACTGACTTGAGAACGTTTATTCCTCTGCGTGAATTGTTCGAATCTTCGTCGCCAAATTGTTGTGGATTCTTGTTTAGAAAACCACACAATATAATAATAACACAAAAAAGATATGAGAGGAAAAAAGGTAAGTGTATTGAACAAAAGATATACAACCTGTACGCGGTTAGTTGATTCAGGAATAAGGACTTCATCAACGTCAGTCAGTCAGAGAGTCATTGGGAGCCATGAGACAAACATCTAAAATGTAACTCAATTTCAAGCGACCCGGACATTGTCCTCTTTCTCTTTCTCCTTTCTGGTGGTGCGTGCGGGTAATCATTCTTCCTGACCAACGAGCGGCGGTTCAGCTACCCTGACAAACACCAACTCTAACAACAACAACTAACAGACAACTCGTTCTCTGTAGAAAGAATTATTTGTATACCATGGAAGAGTGTGTGAAAACCCAACAATATTGTTGCACACCACTAGAAATTACCTAATCTAAGGAAAAATTAGAAATCGATTACACCCTGTTCGTTACGGAATTAATTTAAACTAGGAGTTAATTTCAACTTAGAATTTCGCCTCGGAGCTGGTTTCAGCTCGGAATTGGTTTCAACCATATATATATATATATATATATATATATATATGAATAGAATAAATAAAGAACAAGTAGGGAAAAGTGTCTTTAATCTAACAAGAGATATTTCAAAGATTCTAAAGTGAAACAGGTTAGATTTGTTCCTACTTGTACTTTACTTATTCTATTCATCTTGTCGGATTCCATTTCGTATATTCAATTCACACACACACAACACACACACACACACACACACACACACACACACACACACACACACACATATATATATATATATATATCATAAAGGAAAATGTAGGTGTGTGCGTGTGCGTGCTTACTTAGATAATGTTCAAAATAACGTCAGTGGGTCATGACCGATATTACTGAAAAAATGAACCTGATCGCATATGAATAACAACATTAACAAAGTTTTAAACAAATATAGGTACCACTGCTGATTCGCTAAAAAGATAGCACATATGAAAAAAAAAAAAAAAAAATGGTCCGAATGTAATAAATAAGTCTTTCTTTATGTTATTATTAAAAGGAGAGACCAAATATTTGTTTTATTATTATTAAATGTTATTTTTTATCTTTTGCAGAACATTCGAAATTTTGCTTAAAATTTTTTTTACGTCAGCGTGGTGGCCAGAGATTAGTATAGGAATAATTTTGTGGCGAAAAAACACATTGATTTGGGAATTCTTGCAAAAATCAAATTGTCGGATCTACATAAAACTTCAAGTCTTATTCACAAATGAATTAATTTATTTTTTAATGTCTTTTTTATTAAAAAAAAATCTTGGTAAACAATGTTAAACAATATTTTTCTTACATCTGTTACCTCTCATTAAAATTTTCATCTGTTACCTCCAATTAAATTTTACATCTGTTACATTCAATTAAAATTTACATATGTTACCTCCAATTAAAATTTACAATTAAATTTTGCAGTTCTTAATGTTTATATTAGTTTACAGAACTCCTTGGAAAATTTAAATTTTCAATTTATTTTTGTCAAGCAGTTACAGAATAAAATATACATTTTGCATTTTAAAAATAGAAATTTATCAAAGGGAATGACTAACATAAGTTGTAGGAGTTAATGCGCAATTAGAAACATTATTTAGAGGTTAAGGGTAGAGTTCGTACAAAATGTTCGTAGTAGTAATTATTGAAAGAGATAAAGAGAAAGAGAAAGAGGACAATGTCCGGGTTGCTTGAAATTGAGTTACATTTTAGATGTTTGTCTCATGGCTCCCAATGACTCTCTGACTGACTGACGTTGATGAAGTCCTTTTATTGTAATCTAGATTTTTTTCGCACTTACACTCGAAGTCCTTTTCGTCTTGCAAGTCGATCCAATTCATCAAAAATCATTTTAACATCTAGTTGAAAAATCTGGTTTCGACTTTTTCGTTAAGCACATGGTCAATCCTTTTTCTATTTGGAAAAACTAGGATTTCACACGTCATTGTGAATTTTTGTAAAAGTAAAGAATAAGGTTGATTTTAAATAATTTCTTATCCGCTACAACAGAAAATTTGCTCTAAATCATAAAATAAAAAATGCAAGAAAACTAAGACATTATCTAATCAGGATATTATTTAATTGCTTTTATGAATAAGATATATTATAGACTTACTTGCAGTATAGTCCGGCGTTGCTCGGGTGTAATGAAAGCTTTAAAACTAATCCATGGTCCTGGAGCGAAGACTCTTTGGACGTTGGCACGAAAGTCTAAAAAGCAATAGTTGTTTCCAGTTAAAAGCGAAACCGTAGACTGAAAGAAAAATGAATGGATGTAAGTCAAATTTTGATTTCCTGGTATCGATATCAAATAAGTTTTTTCATCATAAACTGAATTTTGAAGGCTAAATAAGTTCTCTGACTAAATGGTATAATGGCTGAGACCAAAAACTACAATTATGCCTACTTAGAGCCAAACCCGAAGCAAAAACCAAAATAAAAGTGCTGAAAAACATACAGACATACAGGCAGATAAACAGACACACACACAAACATCTTGCCTTTTTTTATATATTATCGATTTTCTGCACTATTGTAAGAACTGCAACCTTGAAATTTCTGAATATCGTTTCTTATGTCTTTGTCTATGAGTGTATCAAATTTGATTAAAATCGGAACACTCCTTCTATAACCCGATTTGTTCGATTATCGATTTTCGATACCTCGACACAAAACCTAGCTAAGAACACTCACAGACGCTTATAGTACAACTGTGTAGATTTTCAAGAAAATCGGTTCAGCCGTTTCGGAGTCTATAGGTAACGCCCCCCCCCCCACACACACACACGCACACAGACAAAGTTCCATTTATAAATAAGTTTAGATTAGATATTACGAAAAACTTTTTTATGATGAATTATGAATTTTTATGAAAATTATTTAATTTCTATTTTTATATTTTATTTATAATAGTTTATAAAGTTTTAAACTTTTTAAAATTCTGTCTTGCTTTGTAGGTGTTAAAAATGATAAGTGAAAGATATATTTATTAATTAGAAATGAAAAATCATCGTCACAATATTGAGTCCTGCATTTTGAACAGTTTTAAAAGAACTTTTAATACGCACAAACATATATATACATACATATGCACACACATTCTTGTATATGCACATATTTGTATACGCATACACAAAATCTTCTACACATAAATTTCTTATCTATACACACTCTCGCCTTTCCACATCCATGTAACCACATTTAGAAACCAGATTTATACGTGTATATACAAGAATAATACCAGCATACATATACATATGTTTTTGCCTATACAAATACACAAAGGTAGCGTATACTAAATTACATACATAATACAAAGTAGTGATGCACATATACCTGCATATATATTAAATATATAAGAGTTCATAATCACAATTTTTTTCCATACGCAAAAATTATCAAAGGACAATCTTCACGAATACGGAAGTGAATTCACAAGTGTTATGCATATATAGAAGCATATATATCAAATGCATTGAGGACCTTAACTACAATTTCTCCAATACACGAGAATTATCAAAGGATAATTTATACAAATAGGGAAGTGAAGCCACAGGCTGGATACAGTGAGATTATCATAGCGGATTTCCCCCTGTCTTAGGATTCATATATAATATAAAGTAGTTATACACATATGCAGGTATATATATCAAATACATTGGAGAACGTAACCACAATTTCTTAAATGCTTAAAAATTATCAAAAATAATTTACACAAATAGGGAAGTGAAGCTACAGATTTGATATAGTGGCATCATTTGGATTTCGATTTCAACACACATATACATAAGTATACTGCTCAATAAAGAAAGATACAATCAATTACATTTATAATACAAAAATAATGTTAACATACATATATCGAGAAAGATTAGTTATAGTTATATAGACACTATTTCCAGGGTTCGGTGGAAATTCCTATGTATACTTTTTTCTCATTTCTCTGTTCAGTATTGAAGATGGTTGCTTGATATATGACGTTTCCGAATTTTAATATACCTTCAACTGGGTCTTTGCTTTTAACTCGACAGTTACAGGAGGTTTTACTATTTATTTGTTGAGTATTATAAAGTTTATTTGGTGTACTAATATTATGTAATGATGATACTATTAATGTTGTTAGTGCAAGAATAGCCAATTTTTAATGTTTTTCTATGAAAAATTTCACTTAGTGCGTTGTTCTGGTTAAAATGTTTGTCGATCAATATCAGAAAGTGTTGACCGATATTAATATTAGATAGTTGGCAGAAAGGGCGGGTGGTTAAACCATATTACACTTTTTTTTCTACTTTTTGATTTATTTGGTCCGGTATCTTTGGAGGATTCTAGGTAGCATAATTCCTGCCTAAAGCCACGGTTTTTGAGGACGGTATTGTAAAGGGTTTTATTTTCATGAAAGATTTTCATATTAGAAGATCAGTTGTTTATCCTGGCCTTTACAATGGCAGAAATTTGTTTGATTATTTGGTGGGTATGTTTGGAGCAAACCTTAATGTAGGTTGGGGTTTCATTATTTTTTTGATAGGTCTTAAATGTTTCATTTGACAGATTTAAAGTAACATCTAAGAAGTTGAGTATTTTGGGATTGGAGTAAATTTCTATATTAAATCCAAGTAATTTGAAGAACCTAATGACTTTTATTTGTATTCGAGAGGATAGTGAGCCATTACTATTAGGGATAACAATGAGCCCGTCATCCCTATATAGACCGATCTTTTTGGAGTCAATTACCCTACTAAGGATGTTTAGGATGTAAATTCCCACTGCGATTTGGGTGGAATCTGCGATTCAGGTGGAATCAAATGCACCCATTAAGACATCGAAGTTATAACAGTGGCTTTTTATTCATGTAGAATTATTACTGTATAAAAATAATGTCCTAGAGGCCAGTATAACTTTCGATTCTTCATCAGTAATTGCAACAAAGTTATTCGCGAAATTCAAACTATTTAATTATCGACTTTTTGATATGGAGGGGTAGAAATCCATAATGTCGAATTGGATGAAGGTCGCCTTATCTTACTTTTTAATACTACTGAACCATTTAATCGTATCTGCAGAAACTTTCCACAGATTGATAAACGAAAAGTTTTCTATGGTGTCAGTTATATTTTTAATTAAATTTTTAGTGATAAGTCCTAGTTCAGTTTTGGAGGGGGTTAATCAGTCTAGTTCATAGTTCATTATCAAAGTTGGTTTCGTGGTCTTTGAATAGTAAATATGCATTTTTTGAGTGGATTTGGCACATCCTAATTTAAATTTACATGCAAATTCAGCCGCATTCTTGTTAATTTTAGATACAGTCTCATGATCTTTATCAACTTTATAGGTACTGATAACTTAAGCTTCTGATAGAGGAAGGGATTAACTTTGTAGATGTTCCTGGATTTTTCCGGTCAAATCCGCTCTGATCCATAAGTCATGGAATTTTTTAATTTATTCAATGTCTTGATTTACCTTGTGTAAGAATTTGTTAAAAGATCTTGTGAACTTGATTTTTCTTGACTAAGTATTTTATATATATATATATATATATATATATATATATATATATATATACTTCTGAAATAGGGTAGTATTTTTTACATTATTTACATTGTTAGGACTACTGTCCTCATCCTTATTGCCATGTTTACGACGTTTCGGCCGCATCGCTCATTCAGTAATGAATTAGAGCACACTGGCTATTGGCGTATGATACATCATACGCTAAAAGTCTGCCTCCTTCTACCGAGCGCCCATAGCTCGGTAGAATCGCCGACTGACGTCAATTGGGTCGGGTTTCAATCCTGGGTTAAAAGCAATCGGATGTCTAACCGTACTGATGAGCTGTGATACAACGAAACAGATCTGTCTGCGGATGACTAAATATATATATATATATATATATAAAAGAGAGAAAGGGAGAGAGAGAGAGAGATTTGTGGATGTGCGGGTATGTGTGTCATATCTGATTAGGTCGCAGGTGATCATGATTCTCCACAGCTTTCTGTTTTTTATCTGCATGTGTATGCACACGCAGAAATACTATGCCGGTGCGTCTGTAATCATAAGATGAATGTGAATCCGAGAAATATTTCTGATTTTGCAAATGTAAGAAAACAAAAACATTGTATATGAAAACACCTCACGTGAAAGTATGACTTGTTGGTGATCATCGCATTAGTTAAAAGCCAGTGTCAGTTCAGTTTTTTTTTTTTGTTTTTGTTTTAATTTTTTGTCTGTTGGTTTTCTGTTGCGTTAAAAAGGAACCAGAAACGGCGAGGAATGGAGTACTACGAACACACAGACACAAAACGAGGTTTCTTTGCTGTGTTTGTGTGTTCGGTTGAGAGGTAGTAAATATCAATTTTTGACCAATTGACAATCCCTTTCATCTTGATTTCACTTGCACAACATAAACACCGTACACTGAAAACTGCCCAGACAAATTCTAGACACAAATTTATGGATTTCAACACTTCAGTTAAGTGATACACGCTTAGACGATCATGTCTCGAAAGACTGGACAGAAGATTTTCTCGCAGTAGGTTGCCATTACTTTCTGTGTTAGCCTGGTTGCCAACCAAGGCTATAGAACCCAATCTGTCCTGTTATTTAACTCATAGCTGGAGGGATAAGCGACGGATTAATACCTTTCCCAAGGGTATTTGCGCGTAAGTGAATGCAACGAATTAAACTGGAATTCAAACTCGGCTCTCTGATTTCTCGTTCCTAGCCGATATCCACTGCCCCCCACACACATACACATAAAGTGAATCCTAGTAGTCGCTTAATAATGTTGATCTCTATTATAATCAATTATTAATGTTAAGGCATCAATAAATTATTTTCAGTGTCTGTTCTTATATTCTTTAAATTAGAAATTGCTTTGTTTTGATTGGTCCACTTTATCTATGTAACACTGCCTCCCTGATTAAGGGGATTTGGTGAGTCTCAAACTTTTTAAAACTCTCCAATTTGGAATAAACTTCATCACTTGATAAGACACAGATAGTGTCGAAACAAAATGGCTACTTTTGTAGTGATATAATAACATATTTATGTTGTAAATTCTAAAAAAATATTATTCGCTCTACTTTGTATTGAGCACTTTTTTTTAAAGAATAGTGTTTCTTTGGATATGGAATTAAATTCCATCCATATCTATCCTATACTTATATATATTAATTTATAAAAAGGATTAGAAAGAAGTAAATCTATATTTTTTAAGGCTTTTTGAAATTTTATTTCAGTTTCCACATCTCCTCTATCATTAGCAATACAAATTCATATTTTTTTTTACTCAATTGTTGCAAATTTTGTGGTAAAGAATTATTCAATAACTATACTTAAAACTAGGTACATTAAACATTATAACATTTTTTGCAGAGTATTTTTATCAGAAATACAATTAAAGCTATAATTTTTTTAAAGTGCAATGGAACTTTATTGACACCATATATATATATATATATATATATATATATATAGAGAGAGAGAGAGAGAGAGAGAGAGAGCATTAAAAATATTTTATTAACATTGAAGGCGGGTTTCTCACGCCAAGACAAAGACAAAAGGACACACAAATAAATGTCTGCAAAATCCTTCCTTTTTTAGTTATTAAGTTTAAACAAATTTCGCGGCACTTGTACATGTGTGGCGGGTCCATCTTCAATGTTTATCCTGTGTAGCTGTGCGTTTACTGAGACGTGTTCCGTTTAACAATAGAAGGATATTCATATTGTGAGTAGGCAGATATGCTTTTTTTTTTTTTTTTTTTTTTTTTTTTTTTTTTTTTTTTTTTTGCATACGGCCGCGAGAATGGTAATAGAGCCGAGGCTGTATCAGACTGCGTTTCCAGACCGAAGGCAACCGAATCATCCAACATTTCTCACTGTTTATCGTCTAAGACAGGACCAGTGGTACCACAAACACTGGATCGAGAAAAACCGAGATATGCTCGTACACCTGACCACGACGAATATATAGATTCTAGTATCAGTACACGCCAAATAACCCTAGTATGTCCTACATCCCATCGAGCTGCATGAAGGGCACGTCAAGAGCAGCATCTATATTCGTATCATTTCCAACGTGTGTATGGTTTTCGCGCTCTGATCACCCACCACGGAAAAACCTTTCCCGATGGTATATTGCACAAACTACCGATCCATTGTTTGTCTATTCTGTCTTGTTTATAGATGAAGCGACATTTAGAAGAGATGAACAAACAACACAACCAACATTTGTGGGCAGCTCGTAATCCCCATGATACATTTCAGGCAAGGCACCAGCATCAGTTTACGATCAATGTGTAGTCTGGAATTGTAGATGAATCGTAGGTTCATATGTTCTCTTAGCACGTCTTAGAGGAGCCTTATTTCGAGCACATTTCCACATCTGTTAGAAAATGTACTCCTACTAACACGAAGATGCATGTGGTTGATGCATAATGAGGCTCTAGCATATTTTAGACGCATTGTTCGCGATACACTGGCTGACATCTACGACGAAAGGGGTCGGTTCCAGAGCCTACAGGTTCACTAACCTCAATCATTCGAATCATTGGTTTATACAGCGGACATAAGTAACGCGGAGACTTTTTATCAAGGAGCCTACAAAACCATTTAACTCCGTGTGGGAGTATTTGAAAGGGTCTACCAGACAATGCTCCGACGGAGCAGCAAGCGGAAGACATTTTGAACATTTCTAATGAGGTGCCGTGTTAAGATAAAACGATGAACTTTTAAAATATGTTTATATGGACATTTTAGCTTGTTTTGGTGTCAGGAACCCGCCGGCAAAAATAGTGTGAGTTATTTTGGATTATATCTATTATTGTAGATTTAACAGCGTCCAGCAGAAACTTTAAACTTAATAATTAAAAAACGAAGGATTTGCGGACATGTGTTTATCTGGACTTTAGTTCTTGTTTTGGCGTGAGGAACTCGCTTCTAATGTTTGTAAAAATATTATATATATATATATATATATATATATATATATATATATATATATATATATATTTAATCATATCACCCCAAGCAAGGCGATAACGCCACTGATGCGCATGGGGCTATATAAGGGTAAAAAGAATGGAAAAGAGAAAGCCGGAAACCACATTCTTAACAGGAAACAAAGGATGAGCCTCTTCACCTGTTCAACAGACGTGGGTGGAGTGTGAACCGGGCGATAGTTTAGTCTATCTACTCCAATTGAAGAAAAAAAAAAAAGAAAAGAGTGAAAAGATTGGAAAAGAGAAAACCGGAAACCGCATCCTAAACAGGAAACAAGGGATGAGTCTCTTCACCTGTTCAATAGACGTGGGTGGAGTGTGAACCGGGCGATAGTTTAGTCTATCTACTCCAATATATATATATATATATATATATATATATATATATATATATATATATATAATACCATTATCTACCATGATATATACATATAGACACATATATGTAAATATTTTCAGATGGAGTATATCAGTAGAAAAGAGAAAATGAATAAAAAAAAAAAGAAACAAGAAACACTAATATATATATATATATATATATATATATATATATATATATATATATATTATTATTATTATTATTATTATTATTATTATTATTATTATTCAGTATCACCCCATGCGAGGCAGTAAAGCCACTAAGACACAAGGAGTCAACACGGTGTGAAAGAATTAGAAACAAACCCTTAATAATGAGCGGCAAGAGAAAAGTGTAATCAGGAGGACAGTAGATAGCGATTGACATTGAATTTAAATTTTTGCAGATTGAATTTGGCTAGAAAATATAAAGTCTGAAGAGAGTTCCACACGCGAGAAGAGGAACTGTCAGCATAGAATGGTTATCTGCTCAACTGTGAATTGCAGAGATCTTGACGCCAGATGAGATCTGCGCTTAAATTCATAAAGTTTAGGTAGCATAGAGAAGCGCTCATACGAAAAATTACCATGGAAATATTTAAAGAGAAGACACAGAGAGGCAACATTTTGGCAATGGGACTGAAGCCGTAACGCCAGCTCAGGACCAATAATATTGCTGGTTTTTCTTTGGTTTTTATTTAAGTAGATCAAGGTTAATTGCAGGGACACTCGAATTAATACGAAATGAGCTGGACGAGTGGCCGTTCAATATATGCATATCACTCAACTGAGACTCATTTCTAGGAGGGAAGTTAGGCATGGATATTCCGGAGTTTGAAGAGAATTTATGGGCAAAGCATTCAGCTTTATCAGCAGAGGATGGTAGCACATCAAATTGATCGAAAAGGAGAGGAATAGAGACCTTGCGTTTATTTATACCCTATGATAGAGCCGCCAGTAATCAGGAAATTTCAAAGTTGTTAGAGGCTATACAGTGCCTCATTCTCTTGGTAAACAGGGACTTATGAATAGGCACCTGTTATGTCTAGATTGCTGTCGCACTGGTACGGCCGAATATAGTGGTTACTGAGTACTATAGCGACCGAGCATACTGGTGAGAACTATGGAGTGAATCGAAGTTTTACCTGGTGTTTTCGAGAAGAGATGAAAGCGTCCATGTTGGCTTGTTGGCACTGAAACTTCAGTGGCGCAGTTTTTATTTGGTAGGTTGAAGATACCAGTCTATTGAGCGTCTCAAAGAAAATCATTGAGTGATTACCAATCTGTATGCTGGTAACGAAAAAAGGTCTTATGGATAGAAGGTTCTGGTTTAATAGATAATTGGGATGAAATATCAATAGCTACCATAGAATTCTCAGAGTTAACAAGGGATCAGTGTTGCGAAGTTCGGTAGGAGCGAGGAGAGAAAGTAAGAAATAAATAAGCCGGTTTGCTCGGTTTTGCTAGGAAAACAAGTAGGGAAGTCTGCTGTTTGAAAAAAAAAAAAAAGATTGAGCAATAGAAAAATTTAATGTCTGAATGTCAGAAACATCAGTACCTTTAAAACGTTTCAGCCACGTGTTATGGCGAGCATTAAAGTCATTAAAGATCGACATGGGCAACAGGTGTCACCTAACCGTTATCCGGCGTAAAGAGGATACTTTTTTCCAAAATTTCTTCCTCGCCCTGGAAGGAACAACATGAGCAACAGGTGTCTCTGGACCGTTACCCTGCGACTGTGCGCAACAAAGAAAGGATTACTTTGGGGACATGGAACGTTAGGACGTAAAACAACTGTGGTCAACTCCAGAATATCAAACAGGAGATGAAAAGACTCAGCATCAGCATCAGCATCAGCATTCTGGCAATATGCGAAACCAGATGGCCTAACAAAGGCGACTTCAGTAACGACAACCACAAGATAATATACGCAGGAGTCAAAAATAGCGAGAAAGAAATCGGCTTAATACTGGACAAAGAAATGAAGAAATGCGTCCTGTATATTGCCAGCTTTCTGAGAGTGTCCTCTTGGCTAAACTGACAGGAAGACCCTTCAGCATATCTGTTGTGGGATTTCCCCTTTTTCTATGATAATGGACTCGACTTGAGTATACATTTACTCCTCCCATAATGAGATCCGGAGTTACAGTACGAGTACCGTAGAGGCCCGTAAGTTACCAAACGATACCGAAGTTACACAGAAAATACCGAGTCAGTAGTCATAGTAGCTCTAAGCTCCACTCGGCCAGAATAGTATTACTCGGACATACTAATTCCAGCACAGCTTCACTTCAAAGATTTATATATATATATATATATATATATATATATATATATATATATATATATATCCCTTACTAATCGTATTCCTGGATTACTAACCTACGTTCCAGATGTATCTTTACGTTTAATATAACCTATTTTTCTATCTCAAATACCTGTTTTGTTGTTTATTATTTTGTGTGGTTCCTCACTCGGAACCCACAACAATATCTATGATAGTAGTATACAACGCAAAGCACTGAGGGAGAAATAGAATCATTCTTATCCAATGCCAAGGCTCAGTACAAAATCCAAGAAATTAGAATCATAATGGACGACTTAAAGGCTAAGGTAAGTAAAGAGAGGGAAGGAGAAATGACCGACAAGTTTGAATTAGGTATCTGCAACGAACGAGGAGAAAAATAGGTTAAATGGTGCACACCAAATGACCAGGTAATAACTAACACCTGGTTTCAAGAACACCCACGATGTCTATGGACACGGAGCAGCCCAGGAGGCGATACGAAAAACGAAATAGACTACATAACCACGAACAGGAGATTAAAAAATGCAGTGGTTCAATGTAAAACCTATTCAGATGCCGACTGTGGAAACCACAACGTCCCAGTCATCTGCAAACTAAGGGTGAAACTCCGGAGAATGAAGAAGCCTAGTGCAGCACTAAGACTGTAATACAAAACGTTCGTGAATGACCTCAACCTGCAGAAAGAATACACTAACAGCGTGAAAAACAAATACGAAGAACAAATTCGAAAAGAAACTCGAATTGGGACTCACTAAAGGAAGCGATGGTGACATCAGCAAACAACATTGCTCCAAAAGTAATCAGACGTAAAAGAAAAAATGAGTGGATGACTGAAGAGATTCACGACATGATGCAAAGGAGACAGAAAATGATGCCAAAGCACGGAATGAAATACAGGAACGACACAAGTAAATAAGGAGCAAATGCAGACGGGCTAAAGAGGAATGGCTCAACAAATAATGTGCAGAAGTATAGAGATTGTGCAGGACTGATAAAGCAGACATGCATAAAGAAATAAGAGAACTGACAGGATAAACCTGCTCCTCAACAGGATGCATAAAATCCAAGGATGGAACAATCATGCTCAGCGATGGGAAGAATATATAAAAACTCTTTTCCACGACAAGAGAAAGCAATCGATAATACACAAAGATGAGGACAGACCGGAAATATTAAAGTCCGAAGTGGAAGCTGCAATGGCCAAACTGAATAGAAATAAAGCAGCTGGACCAGGCAGCATTGTAATAGAACTGCTGATAGCCTTGGAAAATTCGGCAAAGAGAAAATTACAAAAATAATAAATGAAATTTATAATAGTGGTGAAATACCAGAAGACCTAAGCAAGTCGATTTTCATTATACTGTCCAAGAATTCAGCTGCAAACGAGTGTAAACTCCACAGAACAATCAGTTTGATCAGCCACATTACAAAACTGATCGTCTGAATCCTGATGAATAGAGCGAGAAGCAGAATCAGGTCAGATATAGAATAAGAACAGTGCGGGTTCGTCACAGACACTGGAACAAGTAACGCCATATTCATGATTAGGATGGTCTCCGAAAGTCCGAACGGGCAATACAAATGAAGAAGGACTTGTGCCAATGTTTTATTGATTATTGACAAAATACGCCACAAAGAATTGATGGAGATGCTCAGCAGCCTCGACATATTTGGGAAAGACATAATAGTAATTAAGAATCTCTACTGGCAACAAACTGCCTGCATATGGACAGGTAACGAATTCAGCAGATATACAAAGATAGAAAGGGGCGTAAGACAAAGATGCGTCTTTTCGCCGGATCTATTCAACTTGTACAGCAAGACTATTTTGAGAACCATAGATGTTATGTCAGGATTCGTCATCGGAGGCCACAATTTGAACAACATAAAGTACGCAGATGATACAGTGCTGATAGCAGATACGAAAAAGAAACTACAAGACCCTCTTCAGAATGTAGCTGAAGAGAGTGACAAGAAAGGACTATAAATAAACTGCAAGAAGACCAAATACATGGTCATCAGCAAAAAGAGTAGCCCAAAATGCCAAATACAGGTGGGGGATACTAAATCAAGCAGGTACAGAAGTTTAAATATCTCGAAGTGTTCTAACAGAAGACAGAAAATGCGACACAGAGATCCGAAGGTGAATTGGTTTGGCGAATGACGCGTTCCAGAAGCTGAGTAAATTATTAAGAGACGGTAAAATCTCGCTAGAAACAAAGAAAAGAGGACTGGATTGCTATGTGATGTCAGTTCTTCAATATGGCAGTGAATGCTGGACAATATAATCAAAGATGAAGGAAAAACTTGAAACGACTGAAATGTGATTCTACAGAAGGATGCTGTGGATATCATGGATCGAGCATGATGAGGTTTTGGAAAGGATTGAAACGAAGGAAGAAACAGCTAAAGTTCTTGGGACATGCAATGAGAAAGGAGGGCTTAGAGAACCTGATACTAACAGGTCAAATAAAGGGGGAAAGAGACAGGGTAAAGCAGAGGATAACATATTTGAAGGGACTGAGCAGGTGGATGACAGAACGGGGGTTGCGTGGTGTAACAGGAGAAAACGTGCAAAGAGCCACCAAGAATAGGGAGATGTGGAAAGCCATGATCTCCTTCGTCCTGAAAGGACAAGGCACATTGAAGAAGAAAAAGACAAAAATGTTCGCAGATGAATGGAGAGAAAGTGCCCTTTTTATACACTCAGCCATTATATTTAATATACTACAAGTCCAGAAGGAGAGGGGGGGGGACGGCAAAAAAAAAGCGATTATTAACAGAGTTTTAAGCCACGAAAGACGGAAGCACACGAAAGATGAGTTGGCGGCCTAGAGCGACAAATAGATTATTTTCACACGCGCGTGCGCGCACGCACGCACACACACACACACACACACACACAGATATATATATATATATATATATATATATATATATATATATATATATATATAAAGAGAGAGAAAGCGATATAATACTTATCTATGATCCCTAGTGAAACTATGATTATAAAGTATTAATTTGGAAAGCGAAAATGTCACTGTGGGGAATTCTTTTTATTTTTCATCTGAAATCGAAAATAATAACCTGAGATAAACTGTCAAGTCACGTGACAATGTGGTTAAACTAACGTCTTCCTTATTTACCGTATATCTATAAGACAATAAGAGTAGTCATTATAGGAAAAAAGAAGAAATTAATTAAAACTGACGACAGATAAATATATATTTCGTAAAACAAACGATCAATATTAAATACGGAACATTTACAAGCAATATTGAAAGGGACAACAATCAATTTCTCTGTGTCTGTGTTTTTTCTGAAAAAAAGGGCTGTAATGTTATCGTAATATATATATTGATATATGAATATTAGATACACACACACACACACACACACACATATATATATATATATTGATTGTTTAATACTTAGTTTTTTTTAGTCCTAATAGGGTTAGACCAGTATACATTTGTATTAAAAAGTGTTCTATACAATTATCTTGTAGAACGTTTGAATATTTTTCATTTTTAAACAAGTTATTTAGCGAAATAACTCGCTTAAAAATGAAATATATATATATATATATATATATATATATATATATATACCTAACACTTCGCATAGGATCAGTATAATATTTATATCCTGTAAGAAATATCTTATACAATTACACACACACATACACCCTAACACACACACACACATATATATACACATATGTATGTATATGTGTGTGCCTGTGTAGTGTACGAAACAAAAAGTGAAGATAGTGAAACAAAGCGGAAAATCTATTAACGACGCATTTCACCGAGAGCGCTGCACTCTTTGGCTTCCTCAGGTTAGAATGAAATTAAAACTAAACAGATTGAGAGGGAAAATGCCTTGGGATCTCTGAGTATAAGTGAAGACCATAAATCAAGATAGTTTACGTTACCATATCATCTTCCGATGTCCAGACACAAGGGAGTGTCTGTTCGCGAGTTTTGTCGATTTATATATATATATACTAGCATATACGTGTACATACGTGTAACACCAACCCTTATAAAAACACACACACACACACACACACGCACACACACACACACACACATATATATATATATATATATTTTCTGTTTCCTTTTAAGAAAAACTTTAAACACCGGTCATATTTCCGTAATAAATTTATTTCAGTCAATAATTGTTGTTGCCAACAATCGACTTCATCAGACGGAAGGCCCTATTCGACTTGTTTCATGTCGTATTACTACGGAATGAAAGTTCAGTCAAGGCCAGGCGGAGGGGGAGGCAACATAGGATAGCCCACTATAATAAGTATTTCCGTTTTTGTTTGCCGGGATACACTCGACTCGTCCGGAGTGCACCCACCCGACTTCCCTATTAGAACTGAGGCCAAACTGCATGACGTGTATATTACCCCGACAATAGTATCCAGAGTAATTTCAAAACTCGACCCCCATAAGGCGTGTGGAGACGATGGAATCCCGGTGATAGTCCTTAAGAGGTGTGCCCCTGAACTTTCCCCTGTCCTCTCTAAACTGTTTAACTACTGCCTTTCTGCTTCCTGCTTTCCTGCATGCTGGAAATTCTCCTCAGTCGTTCCTGTCTTTAAGAATTGTGGTGAACCCTCGGACCCATCCAACTATCGCCCTATCAGTCTCCTACCAATATTCGGGAAAGTGTTCGAGGCTATAATAAATGCTGAAATAGTTCATCATCTCACCGCCCACAAGCTGTTCTCCGACAGGCAATATGGATTCCGATTTGACAGGTCCACAGCCGACCTGCTAACTACTGTAACGGAGTACATGCTACAGGCCCTTGATGAGTCTGACGAGGCTCGCGCGGTTGCTCTGGATATCTCCAAGGCTTTCGACAGGGTTTGGCACCCTGGCCTCCTATGCAAACTACGCGGTTATGGTATTACCGGTCGCCTGCTTGACCTAATCCAATCTTTCTTAAATAACCGCAAAATGAAGGTCGTTCTGAATGGGCGTGCCTCTTCGTCCTACAGCACGAATGCTGGTGTCCCACAAGGCTCTATCCTGGGCCCAACGCTCTTCCTTATTTTCATCAACGACCTCCCAGATGAGATCAGGTCCCAAGTAGGCATCTACGCAGATGACACTACAATATACTCCCGCTCCAGTAAGAAACCTGTCGTGGCGGACAGACATAATCTCGCTGCTGACCTTGAGCGGGATCTACACTCTGTGGTGAACTGGGGCAAGAAGTGGCTTGTCAACTTTAATTCCTCTAAGACCAAGCTGTTGTCTGTCAACCATTACAGGCAACCTCTTCTGCCTCCCATAAGCATGGACCAGATGATTCTCCCGGAGAGTAATACACTACGCCTCCTCGGACTTACCCTGTCCTCAGACCTCAAATGGAAGCACTATATTGAATCCATAGCAAAATCTACTGCTAAGAAGATTGGGTCACTATGTCGATCCAGGATGTTTTTTCCACCTGAATCCATCCTGCATATATACAAGTCAACCATCCGTCCGTGCATGGAGTACTGCTGCCATTTATGGTCAGGTGCCCCTGCCGTTCTCCTCAGTGTTCTTGACAAGCTCCAAAGGAGAGTCTGTAATGTGATAGGTACTGATCTGGCGACTCGTCTGCAGCCACTTTCCCATCGTCGAAATGTGGCCTCCCTCTGTCTCTTCTATAAATACTTTCATGGCTTCTGCTCGGATGAGCTTAAGTCACTGATGCCTCCTCAACAGGTGTTTACCCGTTCAACCAGACTGGCAACTGGGTCCCACCCATTCACAGTCAGGTTAGCCAAACGCAGACGACAATTCTACTCCTGCAGCTTCCTCTCTCGCACTTCCCGCCTGTGGAACTCACTCCCGTATTCTTGCTTTCCTGACGGCTACGACCTCCAGAAATTTAAAAGCAAAGTTAATACTCACCTACTAACCACTGGCCTCTAGCTCTCTCTCCCCTCCCCTGTATAAGCTTCCCTTTCTCTCCGCCCATGTACCTGTCATTGCACCTGCTTTCTCAGTTTTCTATTGTTCCTTTCTAACTAGCTTGTACTCCTCACTCTTTTCTAATTAATCTTTCTACACTTATGTAACCCCCTGCACATCAGTGGCGTTTCTGCCTTGCTCGGGGTGAAATGATTAAAAAAAAAAAAAAAAAAAAAAATATAGTGGGAGGAGAAGTTTAATACAAACAAAATTAACACGTGACTAATGTCACCAGCAAATTTATACATCAAATCATAATTCAAATTCCTACACCAAAATTTTTTTTTTTTTTTTTTTTTTTTTTCCTAGATCTGTGATAAGTTAAGCCTAAAATTACGTTTAATTAGATTAAGTTAAGGCTATTATTTCTTTCCTTTACTCAATTGTTGATAAGATAATTCCATTCTATTTGTTGCAAGACTAGATTATATCCATGTTATATCTAAATTCCTTGAACTTCCATTCCGATAGGTGTCGTTGGTTACCAGCAGTCCTATCTTATTTCCTACTACCACTCCTGCTAACTTTCCTGTTTTATTAATATTTATTTACTCCCCCGTTCTTCCCATCTTATCCCACTAGTATGCTAATTTTCGCACCTCCTCTTATCTGTCTTCACTAGAGACCATTTTTCAGACTTGGTGTCTACTTCTATCCACTCCCTTCCCCTTTCGATTTTCTTTCCTTCGCCCATTTAGGTAGTTTCCACCTCTCCTTCTAAACCTACATATTCTCAATCTTTCTTTATTTACTTTTTCTTTATTTGGTTTCCGTATATCCATTCCTATTGATTAGATAGAGGGTCATTCCTCAGCTCGTTGTTTCAATCAGCTTCGTTAGTTCCGTCAGTTATCTGTGCTATCCGTTTCTTATTACTGTTTCAGTATCCAACTATGTTATGTTATTGAGGCTTCCCCTTCTTTGTATGCACTAAATCCATCTGGTTCAAGTAAAACCGGATCAATTAACTTAGGTTTTTTCTTTTCGTTAGATCCTACTAAATTCTCAGGTTGTCCCATTTGTGTTAGTTCGTAGTTACACTTATTTGACGATATTGTTTAAATCCAGTACCCATCCTAGACCTACTGATATTTTCCCCTACTAATCTCACTAGTAATTCGTCCCCAATATTACAAGGATGCCTCTTTCCCCCTAATGATAATGATCATAATAATAATATTATTTTTCCTACTAATGATAATAATAATAATCTTCATAATAATATTAATTTTAATCTTCATAATAATAACAATCTTCATAATAATATTAATAACAGCATCAGTCCCCGTTTACCACTTATGGCAATAATCTAATTCTGGTGACACTCATGTTAGAGCCTTTCTATGATCTTTCATTCCTTACTTCTTTTTTTTTTTTTTTTTTTTTTTTTTTTTTTTTTTTTTCCCCCTTACTTCTCCATGATAGAAGTAGGCTAAAATTTTGTGTTCTTTCCCAGTTTAGATATTGTCTCGGTTTCCCTTATTGTAACTCCAATGGCTGAATTGAGTAGTTCCAGCTATCTTATCTTATCTCACTTCACATCTAAAAAGGTAATTTTATTAGTTTTGCAATTTATACTATCTGGGCGTCAATCCTAGTCCATCTAATTTTTCTAATTTGATATTAATAAGTCAATCCTTGCCATCTAATAGATCCTAATTTAAATTTAAATAAAATTAAATTAAAATAATAATAACCCTACAAGTGAATCATCAAAATTTAAGAGAAATACGTGTATTACGAATATAGGCTAGAAAGTAAATTAAATTTAATATAATATAAATTTATAAAATATAGGCTAATGTTAATATATTAAATATTATTAGAAGATAATTTATAAGGTAACTCGAAATTTAATTTACGAAATATTACATAAAATATATATAAAATATATTTCTCTAAAAATATATTTCTATAAATTTAATTAAACTAAATTAAATTAATTAAATTTAATTAAATTTTTGGAAAGTTTTTTCCTTTAGATATAACTTTCTAAATTTTAAAGTAATTTATAATCGACAATTATAATACTATATTAATGAATAACATTAATAGAATTGGAATTTAGATAATAGAGAATCCAAATTTAAATCAATAAAAAATAATTACCCACATAAATTAAGTAATGTAAATTAAATCAAATAAAATCAAATAAAATAAAATAAATAGAAATACAAATAAAATTTAGATAGAGATAACATAACAATAAAATTAAAATAAATCTAATCAAAATTCAATCAAGAATTCACAACCCGTCCTAGGGTCTAGGTACCAATTTTTGCCCTTGCATGACCTCATAACAGTTATAATGTTTCTAATTTTAGTCCGGGTGCCCTTCCGACTTTCCGGAGTCCTGATGGGCAATTTAGGGGGTTTTTTGTATTTCCCTGGTGTTTCTGTGGTCATGTGGTAGTAAGTTCATTTTTTCTTTTTTCCGTATTATGGTAGTTTGTACCGGTTTCTGTGCCTGCACTTGTATATTAATTCGCATCTCTGGTTCAAAAGTTGGCCTTTGTCTGCGTGTCCTATTATTTGGATCTTTTCCTCTAGGCATAAGTTGCATCTATTTCTGAAACTAGGTGTAGCGAATGCTCTCTTGATAATTTCCCATCTTATTTGTGGGGTCATTCCTTTCTCCTTCAGTGCCCAAAATCGTTTCGATAAGGCGGTTTGGTTTCTTAGGGAAGGGTTGCTGAAGGAATGCCTGTGGCAATATAGGCGTTGTTTCCATTTTCCGGCTGATATACCTATATATATTTTTTCCTCTTTTTTATTCTCTTCAGGGAATATCGTTGCTTTATATACTACATTTCCTATGTTACATTTCCCGTTTACTGGGCATCTTTCTTTTATTCTACAGTTGCATGGGGTTGTCGGAGGTAGTTTGTTTTCGTTAAGTTTCCTTAATGTTTTTTCGTTATGTGACTTAATTATTTTTCCTACATTATTTGTACAGGAGTAACTTAGTTTTACAGTCATCCTGTTGAAAATCTTACTTAGTGGGTTGCTGGGTATAAGAAAGAAACGAATGGCTTCAAAATAGTCCGTCAGATGACGATAATGCAGGAGAACTTAGAATTCTAAACCTGTTAGTTCATATATATATATATATATATATATATATATATATATATATATATATATATATATATGTCGATATGTCGAAACTGTCACATTGTCGGCATCAATATATTTTAGCTGATGGATGAAGAGAAAGATGGATGGCGGATATATATATATATATATATATACCAACGCTTATATATATATAAGCACCTCGAGGTGGTGCAATGGTTAGCAAGCTTGTCTCGCTAGAACTATTGCAATTCAGTAGTGAGTTCGATCCTCACTGGGCGTTCCATACTTTCGGCCTTGTGCCATATCTAAGCTGCGCTTAGTAAATTACTATATATATATATTACAAACACACACAACCACAGACCAAATATATATATATATATATATATGTTGACACTGTCACACTGTCGGTATCAATATATATATAAACTATCGCCCGGTTCACACTCCACCCACATCTATTGAACAGGTGAAGAGGCTCATCCCTTGTTTCCTGTTTAGGATGTGGTTTCCGGCTTTCTCTTTCCCATTCTTTTTACCCTTACGTAGCCCCCTGCGCATCAGTGGCGTTACCGCCTTGCTCGGGGTGATATGATTTAAAAAAAAAAATAAATATATATATATATATATAGTTATAGATAGTTATCTGACGGACTTTCTCAAGGTAATCGATTATTTCTGAGAAACGCACACACACATGCACACACATATAAATATATGTGTGTGCGTGTGTGTGTGTGTGTGTCTGTGTGTGTGATCTTTATGGATTTTTTATCTGACTTTATTTCATATTACTATAAAATGTTAACACTAAAAATGACGTTCATATATTATAAGAAAAATATATATTCATATGAATAAATATTTATTCGTATTATCCTTCTGCAGATTGAATTTTTAGTTATATCCCAATTTTTACTCACACACACACACACATGCACGCACACGCGAGCGCGCGAAGGCGATAATGCTACTAAGACACTTCTGAGAGTGAAAGAGAATGAAAAAACCTTAGAAAGAACCGTAAAACTAATCCTAAAAAGGAAACAAGGGATAAACCCCTTCACCTGTTCAAAAACCGCACGAATATGAGGGGTGTTACAAGGTTCCCGGCTTACTTCACAAAAGATAAGTTTAATTTCATTTATTTAAATAATACTAGTACTATTGGCATTTGTGCTAGTTGTCGTCGTAGTATTATTAGTAATAATAATAGTAGCAGTACTGTTCATAGAAGTAGTAATAGTAGTAGTTGAAATAGTAATAGTAGTAATAGTAAGTAATAATAATAGCAGTAGTAATAGCAATAGTAATATTAGTACTAGTAGTAGTAGTAAAACTAAATGTAGGTCAAAAAGGTTTTTTTTTAAAATGATAATAATATAATTGATCATTTAACAAGGATTTTGTAGAAGTAGATAACGATCAGAAATTATCAACGTCTCTCTCTCCTTCCTTGCCCCTCAATCTCTCCATATATATATATATATATATATATATATATATATATATATATATATATATATATATATCATAAGAATAGATAATTGTACTCACTGAGGCCTTCTTTTTAACTGTCATAATATTAGAATTTGTTAAACTAAAAAGAAGCGCTAAACAATGAAAAAATTGATAAAGAATAAAGACTTATTAAGCAGATACTGTTAGTGTTAATCAATTGCAGTCACAGAATTATTTTCTTTTTGAACTTCCATACAAAAACTAATCTAACAGTTGTAAATACGAAAACGAAAATTCTTGAAAAACTCGATAATGGCATTAAATTGCATTTTTAGATTATTCACACACACACACACACACACACACACACACACACACACACACACACACACACACATATCTATCTATCTATCTATCTATCTCTCTATCTATCTATCTATCTATCTATCTATCAAGAAAGCGTGCGAAAGCTACAGAAATATGTAGAAAGATCGATAAATTGAAAGATAACACGATCATAAAATATATTTATAAACAAGTGGCTTGTATGACAAGTCTTTAAAGTAAAGTCTATTACACACTTATAAAATTTGCAATCGATCATATGACAAGAAGAACGCACACACTATGTGAATCTCTTTGAAGAAATATAGCTCTGTATGTGTGTGGGTATTTGTTTAGATTTTAGAATATAGATAGATATACAATAAATCGGTGTATAGATCACGTCACCATCATATCAAAAATAGTAATCTAAAATTAAACCGTACTTTTTTCGTTGTCTTTTTTTTTTTTCACAATGTGACTACATATCCAACTCCGTGTCCTTCTCTCCTCCTATTCTCATCCCACCTCCGTTCTTTCTATCTTTTTCCTCTCTCACTCACCCTTTTCCACGCCCTTCCTCCCACTGCACCCGCTTCGTTGCACACCAGGGATTAATAAAGCCAACTAAGAGTAGGAGGACAGGAAGCAGCAGAGAGTAGGAGTTTAATTAATTGCTTGTTTAATTTGTTTTACGCACAGAAACGCGCATAGTATATCTACTTACTATTCGCCATTATATTCCGTTGTAAAATATCTACATGTGTTGTTTGTCGGTGGGCCGCCCACTGTCAATATCGCCACCTCACTTTCTCTGTTCATTTAAGTAGTGACATCGAAGGTCGTTAGCCGGCTGCTTCATGTGTGCGGCCGCTACACTATCGATTTGAACAAATAGGCAGAGATTGTTGTTATTAATGTTTGTCACTTGCTTGCGAGCACCAACACGAATGGCAATGATAGTCGCTCGTGATAAAAACGACTAAGGATAGAGAAAAGCAAGCAAGCGGCATTTGATGCTATTTTAGTTAAAGATATACAAGCAGAGTGAATATAGTCGACTATATAGTCGAAGGCGGCATGAACGCAAGTCGCCCGTTGCCGGACACCTCATCCTCTATCCATTCGTCTGACACATGGCTACGACGACCCATTTCGAAATTGCCTCTCCACACCATCCTGATCTTTCTCCCCAACCATTCTATCTGTGATACACATACAAAAAAGGACAAATTAATTTCCTTTTATAATTGATTGCTACTTCGGTAATCGGCAATTTTCTTTCTTTCAGTCTATTTTCTTTCTTTCTTTCTTTCTTTCTTTCTTTCTT
This sequence comes from Ascarosepion bandense, assembly GCA_037127315.1. NCBI lineage: Eukaryota > Metazoa > Mollusca > Cephalopoda > Sepiida > Sepiidae > Ascarosepion > Ascarosepion bandense. The sequence goes on along the minus strand of JBBBDQ010000792.1, from coordinate 1,091,049 downwards.
TCTTTCTTTTCGACATTATTTTCATCTTTCTTTCGTTCTTTCGTTCTTTCTTAATTTGTATATTTCTAAATTTTTCCTTTCTTTATTTTCTTTCTTTCTTTCTTTCTTTCTTTCTTAATTTGTTTCCTTTTCCCCTCTCTTTCTCTTTTTCTTTCTTTCTTTCATTCATCCATTCATTCTTTCTTATTTTGTTTATTTCCTTTCTCCTTTCTTTATTTCTTTATTACTTTCTTAAGTTTTTCTTCCTTTCTTAATTTATTGCCTTTCTCCCTTCTTTCTGTTTTTCTTTCTTAAGTTGTTTTTTATTTATTTATTTCTCTATTTTTTAATTTTGTTTATTTCTTTTCTCTTTTCTCTCTCTCTCTCTCTCTCTCTCTCTCTCTCTCTCTCTTTCTTTCTTTCTTTCTTTCTTTCTTTCTTTCACAAAAACCCATCTCGTAATTACCTAGTAACTGCCGTTGTGGATTATTGTATTTTGTTCCCGCGCCTGTTGTCGGGGATCGAACCTGAGTTGGGTAAAAGTCGGGTTTTCGGAAGCTTATTTTCAGTGTAGGATCAGTTAGTAATTATACAATTTAATTATTTATCTAATGGTTTGCTTTAAATAAAAGACAAAACAAATCCGCATCCTGTGTCAAGAGGTTGTCAAACGTACTTTCTAGGCGATTGGCGCATCATCATCTTCCTATTCTTTAAGCAGACAGTATATTTGTATACTTCTAAAAGCTGTAAATAGCTAGTGTCCTATTTCTATGCACACTTACACGAAGATATTTAATTATATTATTAATTAAATATAAACGCATATATCAATATAAAACAAAACCGTGTCTGTGTGTATGAGAGAGATAAAGAGATAGGTTGAGAGAGAGAGAGAGAGAGAGAGAGAGAGATTGCTGTTTCTTCGTTAAATGAGCATGACCATCCCTGACTTTTTAACGTAATATATTGTCGATCCTGAGATCATGTATAAATATCTAGCTATCTATTGTTTGTTTTTAATATCTATCTGTTGATCTATCTCATTGTGTATTTAGGCAACAGTCTTTCTTTTATGCAGGTTTCATTAATCATGGCAACCAAGGTATTATGGTTAATTTTTTATTTAAAAAAAAAAACTTAACCATAATACCTTGTCTGTCATTTTTAATGAAACCTGCATAAAAGAAAGACTGTTGCCTAAATACACAATATATAATTATTCACAAAAAGTGAATAATTCTTTAGTAGCGCGACATTTCAACTACTATCTATCTATCTATCTATCTATCTATCTATCTATCTATCACAGTCTGTTCTTATCTATCAATCTATTAGGGGGGTAAAAAATTCTCGACCTAACCCACTTCTCAAAACACACACACACACACACACACACACACACACACACATATATATATATATATATATATATATATATATATATATATATATGACAGAATATTTTGCCCCAGTTTTAATGTTTTTTTCCTATTGAGGTAAATGTGTGGTAATGATTTTCACTGACCCGGTACCGAAAATATGGTTTTAATTCTCTTATCGCTTAACTAAGTCTAAGTATCTACGATTTTCAATTCTCTTTTTATAAGATAGGTTTTATTTGTGAGACTGACGCTACACAGTCATCCTTTTGTGTACTAGTCATTAGGTTCGCGTACTAAATTAACATTCAGTACTGGAGTCGATTATTATTGATATTATTGATAGCTATTGATTACAGCCGTGTTGTATTGGTGGTAGAGTGTTGGTTTACTCGGAAAATGACATCGTCGAGCCGGGTTCATATTTCAGCTGAGGCACTAAACCGCTTCAGCTGAAATAATAACTCTGATAAAGACATGGAAAGACAAGTCAGGGATTATTTCCTGTTGCTGATACCATGTAACCTTTTTATACTCCGCTACATATTATTTAGAGTGGAGAATGTTCTCACTAAGTCAGTTAAATAACATACGTGATACGCGCTTGGGCGATCATGTCTCTTTTGGAGTGTAATAAATTTTGTAGAATAACTTACTGATACAATTAACACATAATTAGGGATGGGGGTAAAAGGTGAATTCATATTTTCCAAGGGGTAAGTATGCATATATGAATACCCTACAGGAATCCCTTGATACGTTTTCCATTAGCGCGCTAAAATTTTTATATACCAAAATTCGATTAGTGCAACTATAATAATACTAGATTAGTATGAGAAAACATTCTTCAGTTTAACCATAGTAATTAAAAATTCATTTTTATAGTTACAGATTATTTACAAATGGCCAAGTATTTTAATTTGTCAATTTTGTTTATAATTGATTAGTGCGCATCATTTAACGGACACATTAGCCAGACTAATCGAGGTAATCCTGTCAATCAAATCTGACTGGAATTGGAATTCGGCTGTCTGGTTTCTAATTCCGAGCCATTATCCTTTTACACCACCGGTACATCCAAGCTTAAAGAATCTTAGCGGTCACCTATCTAGATACCGACCAGGCTAGACTTAACTTAATTTCGATGATCGTACGAGAACCGGCGTTTCAACGTGATATGACCGTAAGATAGCCAATTAAGTGCCGTACGTGATACACAGTTGAATTCGTTGCATTCACTTATGCGCAAACATCCTTGGGAAAGCTATTAATCCGTCTCTTTTCCCTCCAGCTATGGGTTAAATAGCAGGATATATTGGTTTCTATAACTTTTGTTGGCAACCAGTCTACCGCAGAAAAATCTTCTGTCGAGTCAGACATGTCTTTTTCGAGACAAGATCGCCGAAGCGTGTATAACCTATAGACCGAGTGAATGACCGAGTGAATGTATGAAGTATTTTTTATTATTCGTATAATTATTACAGGCTGATGAAACCTTATGGTCTCGTAAAGTTAGAGATCAAATGTTATTCATCAGGTCTGAACTTAGAAATTTAAGGAGCAGTGGCTTAGCTACAGTGTGTACCGCACAAAGCAAAGTGTCTCCTCCCTAAGGGCAGAATGTATCTCTACCTTGGAGCAGTTCTTGAATTTGCCGTTTCTCCCCCAATAAAAATACATGTTGCACAGTGGCTCTCCCTCTCTCCCTCTCTCTTATATATATATATATATATATATATATATATATATAGTCATCCGCAGACAGATCTGTTTCGCTGTATCAAAGCTCATCAGTAAGGTTAGACTCCGATTGCTTTTAACCCAGGATTGAAACCCGACCGAATTGGCGTCATTCGGCGATTCTACCTCTGGGCTATGGGCGTTCGGTAGAAGAAGGCAGACTTTTTAGCGTGCATATTGTCTTTATACTCGCCCAATAGCCAGAGTGCTCTAATCCATTACTGAATGAGCGATGCGTACATGCCAGTGTAACTACTGTTTTTCAAAGTCTACCATTCTCTCAGGCCATCTGAATTAAATCAAAACAACCCACACTTAATAAAATCACATTTCAGTCTAGTCATAACACATTACATTGCATTTCGACATATTGTTCCGTTTACATTTCGGTCTTTCATGCGGTGTGACGTCATAGAACCGCATTACAAATTTACGAGCTGCGTCTGCTATCCGGTGACTGTTATCGTTGCTTAGTATTGTTTTATGCCAACACAAGATAATATCATCTTTGGTGGTGGATGTATTTACGTTAACGTCCCTGTAACCTCACTGAAGAAGGCTCATGTTAGCCGAAAGCTTAGAACCAGCTTAATAAAAAATATCCAAATGTTGGAGAATTTTTGTCTTTATTTTCACCTGAAATTAAAGCCAAAATACAATGTTTAAAACGGCTCATTATTAAACATAATAGACATACATTGTCTGTTATATTGTTATATATAAAGCAGTATGTTTAAAAAATTATCTGCTGCCTCGATACGTTACTATATATATATATATATATATATCTACGTAGATGACATTTTCACCTTAGCTGAGAAAAAAAACGAAATTGATAATCTTAAATCTACATTTGAAAAAATTCCATCCTCAATTTCACATATGAGCTTATCCAAAAATAAATAAATAAATAAATAAACTCCCGTTCTTAGATGTCCTCGTGAAGCATTGTAATAATATTTTCATTACTTCACTATATAAAAAACCCATCAGTAAAAATTCTTGTCACCTCAATTTTACGGGTTAATGCCATCTTAGATATAAGACTGGTGTTATTAAGAATTTCCCCACGAAAGCGTACGACAATTCATCTTCTCGCTTGCATTTCTTCAAAGAACTTCATAACTGGAAACAAACACTTGTCAACAACTGATTTATAAATTATTTGGTTTACTACCACATGAGACTTTTTCTTTCAATTCTGGCCAATGACAACAATAAACACACCGATAATAACAATAACATTAATATTTTCTACAAAAACCAAATGCATAGCAATTATAAACAGGGCGAATCTTCACTTCGAAACATCATCCAAAAATACGCAACTCCCGTCGACTTAAAAAAAAAATTAATTATTTGTTATACAAAATTTAAAACGGCTAACACCTTTATCAAAAATAACAATATAACCCCAAGATCTCAACCACAACGAACGAATATTATTTACAAAGCTGTGAAGAATTGGGTTCTTCATCCACCTAATTCCATAAACAATTATATCAGTCATACAACTACGAAACTGACTCTAAGACTCACGACGCATCTCTCTGAACAGAGCTCAATTCGATCTCATTTAAACATATAGGATACAAATCCTATATAATCTAACAACTCAAACGAAAAAAAGTAAAATTGCACACCCACAAAATTGGATCAAAACGACTAAAAACGTTTTGGAAAAAACCCAGATTAAGGCAAATTTCACAAGTCAATGTTAAAGTAAGAGTCTAGATTCTGATTGGATAGGAAATAGCAAATTGATCTATGACCCCTGTCAATTTTTTTTCGCACCTAAAACATGGGTATGCTGTTCGGAGCCGATCACATAACTAAAATCCAGTACTTATTCACGTTTTGACAGGTCAAACCAGTCCAAGATGGCAACGTTAATCTGAAGGACCTCACACAATGTAAGGAAAAAAATTTCAAGACACCGAGGTCGTGTCTCGTCAACATGCATTCGTTCTACCTCTCCTTCCAATTTTCCTTTCTTCGTCTTCACCCACACACCGTCAAAGAAAACAAAGAAAAGATACTTCAACTGACTTCGATAAGCACATTCCCCTTTACTGCCTGACTTTCCTTTTCTCTTTTTCTTCAGCTATAAAAAGGAAAAGAACACTGGCTTTTATTAGGTTGTCCCAAAAGTTCGTAAACACTTGCGAAATGGGTCTATCTGATCCAGCACGATCGTGACAAGCGATGGGTTCAGAAAGGGCAAGAGACACCGTCAGTTCCAAAACAAGATCGATTCGGCAAGAAAGTCATGTTGTGCGTTTGGTGGAACTTTGAAGGAATCGTGCATTTTCAGTTGGTCCCGAATGGTCGTGCCATCTGTGCCGAACTTTACTGTCAGCAACTTGAGCTGGTCTACGAAAAGTCGAAGCAAAAGTACCCGGCTGTGATCGACCGAAAGCGCGCTTTGATGCAGCAGGACAATGCCAAGCAACACACCGCCAGGAAGACCAAAGACAAGTTTGAAGAGCTAGACGGCGTTGAGGTTCAGCCACATACAGTCCTGACTGTGCTCCATCAGATTACAGCCTTTTCCGCTCAATGCAACACTTTCTGAAGGGCCGCCGATTCGATTCGTTTGATGAAGTCGAGGAAGTGTGTCAAGAATTTTTTGATTCGAAGCCGGCTGAATGGTACTTTGACCAGATCCAAAAATTTTGCAGATCGATGGCAGAAAGTCTTGGAAAATGATGGTCTTTATTTTGGGCAATAATTTTTGTTGTTTTTGCGAGTAAAATTTCAATTTTTTGCAAGTGTTTACGAACTTTTGGGACAACCTAATATTAGTAACCTTTTTAATTTTTTTTACATCCGTACATTCTGCTACTATCAATTATGAATTATGAATTTCTGTGGAACATTTAAATACTTACATTTCTCTTTGAACAATTGACTACATCGCTATGAACATTGTACTTTTCTTCCTACAATTTTGTTATTCTATTAATAAAAATTTTACTTTAATGTACAAATGAAATATTTTATTTTTCCACATTTCAACATCCAACCTTCGACCTTCTGATATTTAAATTGTGGCGACTTCGGTTGTATTTGGCACAAGGCCTATTTGACAAGCATAACCGACGCCTCTACAAACACACAGATTCCTGCCAAACCCTGTCGGTAACATGCTTGTTGACAAGACAAATATCATAGCTAAATCCACATGCGAAAAAAGACTCAAAATAATGGAGGCGTTATTAATAAAAAAGGAAAAACCCAACACTCAATAATATCTCAATAACTACGAACACGCTAACAACGCGCTTACCGTGTTCAGTGCATAACGCATACACACTGCTCTACAAATACACATAACACTACATTTATTCTGTTGCACGTAAAATAACATCCATCTTTCATAATGGCTAAAAGTATAGCCGAAAGCGCTTGAATAAACAAAACATTTGGACAATTTTTATATAATTTATGTCCCCAAAAGAAAAAAATCATAAGATCCCATGAAAAATTACATAAAAAGCTTAACTATAAAATCTTGTCTGATATTAAAAGAGAGAGTGGTGTCCATATATATATATATATATATATATATATATATATATATATATATATAAACTTTTTTTTTATTTAGAATTAATATAGTTTGCATTGCGACACGGAAATTTCTGTTTTGAGATGTTACGACGTCATCAGGCATTGTTAGCTCAATGTTAGAAAAAAAAAATTCAGGAAACATTTTCCGTGTCGCAATGTAAACAATATTAATTTTAAATAATAAAAAAAAATTAATTATATTATGCTTTAAAATATTTGTTGCATTGAGCACTTTTTAAAAAAAGTAAATGCCTGAGAACTCGGAATTTTAAAACTGTTGGCTCTCTTTATCTGTATATATATATATATATATATATATATATATATATATATATATATATATATATATATAAAACAGACGTCATTATAATTATCCCAACTCGAGGAACCTTTCGGCCAACACTTCTTCAAGGGCTTACGTTGGCTTAATTACAAATGGTTAATAAAGGACAAAAACAAAGGGTTACTTACAACACTGGGGGCAAGATGAAATTCGTTTAAAAATAAACTTTAATCAGTAAATATTAAAACGTAAGGGGGGTGTAAACATACAATTCCACAAGAGTGAATAAAGAAGAAAAATTATTACACTCACAAACCCTCCAATAATTGTAAGGAGCGAATGAATCGCTCTTTCCGCCTGCACAGGCATATATATATATTTTAATTCAGATACTTCAATCCAAGGGAAAAAAGCAGGAAGGTAAATTCCAAAAACCCGATCCTAATTAATATTAAAAATTTTATTTTAATATTAAAAAATGATACAGGAAGAGAGCTCCATGTAATAAAATATTACAGAGCAAATATAATTAATTTTTAATTAATTTTTAGTTACAATTCTCTTTCTTTTTTATGCGAACCCAGACGATGTCAATTTTTTCTTTTCTTATTCATTTGATTTGATTTTATCTTTTTCTTTTTCTTTTTCTTTTCCTTTTTTTCCTTTCTATTTTTATTTTTATTTTTATTTTATTTAATTTTTTAATTTCTTTGCAATCTATTTAAAAAGGAAAAGTAGACTAATTTTTCTCCAGTTTCTGAAAGGATTTTTCTGTTGCTGAGGTGATGTGTTATCCCCCGTGGGGATCTTGATATCGAAATGGCCATTCAACATCTTTGAATTAATCCTTTTTTAATATATATATATATATATATATATATATATATATATATATATATATATATTTTAGCATCATCTCTAGTTGTTATAAATTATAATTTATTTCGACGAAAGCAAATGAAATCGTGGTCTGAAGAGATGAGCATATTCGGTACTGCAGCATTAAAAGAACGCGCCCTGAGTCTATTCACTTGTTTCACATTCAACAGTCTCGAATACAACAATAGATAATGTTCGGCCAAAATAACAACCGCTTAAATACATATTCCATAGTTTAAGTTACCCAAACTCGAAAAGGTCTTTGAACTGTGATTAGGGATCTTTCATTAAAACCACTTTTATTTCAGTAAAGCCTATACAGGTTTATACCCATACATATCCGGCAAAGCGGGGAAGTTGAAATTAATATTAGATCAAGCCTCGGGGAACCACTGTGCCGCTGGACTACCGACTTGTTGTGTCACACATGGTGCGCATATTGAACATTCGTGAAGCCTTGTGAAATCGGTTATAAAATCTACATCCCTTTGAATATCTTGCTCGAATTTTGTTAAATAAATCTTTAATTGTTGAACATGAAGCCTATTTAATTTCGTTTGCCTGGATATGTACTTCTTCAGATATTCACATCTTTTAATGAGGTCAGTTTTGGGGAGTATAATTTCAAATCGAAATTCATAGTGCTTAAAGAAGGCCGGAGCGTACAACGGCCGAAATTTCGTAAACATGGCAATAAAAATGAAGACAACAGATCGAGCAATGTAAATAATTTAAATACTATTTAATCTCAGAAATATAGGCAAATACACCCTGTATATTAATTTTTAAATAATAAAAATTTAAAAACACTTCATTGTATAGAATAAGAATATCTTTATATATATATATATATATTGAATCCATTGCTAAAAAAGTAGATCCATTGTGTCGTGCTAGACAATTTTTCTCTTCAGAATCTATTTTACATTTTTATAAGTCTACCACTCGTCCATGCTTAGAATATTGCTGCCACATATGGTCCGTCGTCCCTGTTGTTTACCTTAAGCTACTTGATAAAATCTGAAGAAAAATCAGCAATATTATTGGTTCTAATCTGGCAGCTCGTCTTTAGTTATTTTCCCATCAGTATAGTGTTGCATATTTATAACTTTTCTATAAATAGTTTCATGATAATTGTTCGTGTGAATTCTTTGCTCTGATACTGAGACTTTTTTAATTTAAGTGCAGTACTAGACTGACGTCAAGATCTTATCAATTTGCAGTTGAGCTGGCTAGATGCAGCCGTAAGTTCTATGCTAATAAGTTCTTCTCTCGCACTTCTCGTTTGTGAAATTCTCTTCCTACTTCATGTTTTCCAGCCAAGGTTATTCTTCAAAAAATTAACAGTAAAATATTTTATAGGACCCAATGCAAAACTGCTGTAATGCAAAGGTAGCAGCTAATATATTGAAGTATGTATAAAAAATCACTTGCAAATTCAGTAAATGAGATCACCTTTAAGTAACTTGAAATTGGTTCTAGCAAAAGAATAAAGGCTATAATATAGTCAGTCAGTTGAGTATCTTACTTGATAACCTGCAGTAGACTGGCTGCCAACCAAAGCTATAAGAACCCATTCTGTCCTGATATCCAACTATTTTGTCCAAATAAGTCAGTTAAGTTCCATACATGATACTGCTTGGTGGATCATGTCTCTTTCGATCCATGACTGACTAGGTAAATTTTCCCGCAGTAGGTTGCCATTTCTTTTTGCGGTAGACTGGTTGCCATCTCTCGGGGGTGGGGTTCTATAGATACTATGGTAATTGTTCACATAAGTTCTTCGCTCTGGTACTGAGACTTTTTTTTTATTATTTAAGCGGAGTACTAGATTGGCGTCGAGATCTCATCAATTTACAGTAGCCGTAAGTTCTATGCTAACAGTTTCTTTTCCTCGCATTTCTCGCTTGTGGAACTCCCTTCCAGCTCCATGCTTCCCAGCCACGTTTAATCTGCAAAAGATTAAATGCAATGTCAATCGCTATCTACTATCCTTCTGATTATCCTTTTCTCTTCTCGATCATTATTAATGTATCTGTTCCTAATTCTTCCACATCATGTAACCCATTGTGTCGTAGTGGCTTTACTACCTTGCATAGGATAATCTGTCAATCAGTTAATTGCCATTACGTGATACACGCTTGGACGGTTACGTCTCTTTTGAGAGATGACTGACGGGGTAAAAGATTTTCCCGCAGTAGATTGCCATTTCTATCTGTGGTAGACTAGTTGCCAACCAAGACTATAGAACCTGATCTGTCCTGCTATTCAACCCATAACTGGAGGGAGAAGAAATGGAGTCATACCTTTTCCAAGGGTATTTGTGGGTAAGTTAATGAAACAAATTCGGCTGGAATTCGAACTTGGCTCTTTGATTTTTCGTTCTGAGCCGATATCAATTACGGTTTCTGTTTTATCAAAATTACTGAACTATTCCCCAGCCATTTCAGTAATTTGAAAAATGATAAATATATATAAAATTATTCTCAGTATTCTATAATATCGGAAAATGTAATTTCAAGAACATACAAAAGAGTACAGATATTCACATAGAAGGAATTAATTTTCTTATCCCATATGAAATACAAGCTTCCATTAAAATTTGAAGTTGTGCCCTAGAATTTTAGTTATTCTACAAGTGCGCCCTGAAGAAAGAAAAAAATGGTTGATAAACACTGGTATAAAGTATAGGAGACTTGTTTCAAACCTATAATTTCACGCAAGGTGTTGAACCTCGCGCGCCTCCGCTAAGATGAATAACAGGCGTCTTTATTTAATGAGCTGACAACGAAATTGCCGTAGTCAAGCTGCACATCACGTCAACAGTACAAGTACAACCTTACGCTTGTTATCGTCCTGTCTTGGTTGCAGTACTTCTTGTTGTTGTACAGTCGCTGCAGGGGAATATTGACTGCATAATTTTGCATACTGATACCAACGTGCATATATTTACATAAATAATTTTGAAGTCAGGAGACCAGAGCTGCTGTAGTAAGCGTAATGATTGTACTGAGAAACGTGGTTGTTGATGCGAGCAATTTCACAGTAGCAACTGCAGAGTGCACGATGTAAAGATTGCGTAGTCGTTGGCGAATTGTTATCAACACAAAGGATAGATAAAGATTTAAAAAAAATAACTTCTTCCTTCTATTAACTCATGGAGGATATGAACAGAATGAGATATACAGACAGAGTCAGAATAAAAGATAGACAGAGATAGATAGATAGATAGATAGATAGATAGATAGATAGATAGATATTAACAAACTGAAAGACAGAGATACACACACACACACACACACACACACACACACACACACACATCTTTGTGCAAATTAATTGAAACAAGTGTTTTACTTCCTTTTCTTTCACCATACGGTCTAGTTTAGACCCACTAGAGTGACAGTGTGTAACCGATTTCTAATTTTTCCTCAGATTAGGTCATTTGATGTAGTGTGCAATAATATGAATTTATTTTCGGGATCTATGATGAAATTTGTTTGTCCTTGGAAATATTGCATCATCCGTGATTGCATCAGATTTTTATCACGCCCAGACATTATTGTCTCGATTAGTTGTCATATGGGAATTGTCTGCGATGGACTTTACTCCAAGGGAGCGTACGAAAATTGTAACACTGTATGAACACATTGTAAAGCCTTACTGAGAGATCGCGGATATTGTTGGTATCAGCCTTTCAACTGTCAGTCATGTCAGCGAGACGAAGAAACAAACTGGATCCATCAGTCTGAAACGCAAAGTAAATGCGGTCGGAAGAGAACAACAACGCCAAGAGACGACACACACACACACACACACACACACACACACACACACACACACACACACACACACACACACACACATATATATAGATAGATAGATATGAAAAGAATTCAGTTTGATCAATATATAGACAGACTCTGATTGATATATGTGTGTGTATATGTGTGTGTGTGCGTGTGTGTGTGTGTGTGTGTGTGTGTGTAAATAAATACATATAGACAAACTGAGACACAAAAAGAGAAATGCAACTGAACTAGATATGCAGATCGGACCAAGATACAGCTAGATATATATGAAGAGACTGCATCATTAGTTAATGCATTGAATTCAACTCTTATAGACTTACTCCTCTGCTCTTTTGCCAAACTTAGCTAAACTTCGGATGTACAAATAACAGATCACTGATGACATTCCACGTGGTAGCAGCCTGTTCTCAAAACGCAATTCGCTTCTTTGATAAATTCGGCCCCTCCCCCGGTCATTCATCTACCCAGACAGAATTAATAGACTTGTGATTTTGTATCTGTAAGAACAGATGCTGCAGAGAAGGATACGTCTTTTCACTAAAAGAAAATTTCAGGAGATTGGAGCACATCTGAACATTTACGATGGAATAATAGACATGCTATATCGTGTCTGTGGGTAAAGAGGCTGCAGTAAGGATATTTATATGTCTTTTCCCCCACATAAGCATTTCAGGGAATTCGAGACCTTCTGAACATTCGCCATGGAAATAGCGATAGACTAGTGATAGTTTTGCGTTATCGTGTCTGGTGGAAAAGATTCTGAAAAGTGAAGAATAGGTTTTTTCCCCGCAAGTTCATTTCTGGAGATTGTGGAACCCTTCTGAACATTCGTCATCGAAATAGCAACATGTTTGCGACCTATCATCTGTAGGAAAGAAGTAGTTCAATGGTAAATTATTTAGACCTACAAATTCTATCAAGGCTGGAAAAGGTCTATTAGTCAGCTACAGACCAAATATGGCAACAATACTTCATTTTCGTCCCGTTCTGGCTCTTACAAAAATAAAGTATGGCTGTGTATGTCAGGTACTTTCTGATCCTCCTTTTCGTTTCAGCAAAGTGTGTTTTCCATAACCGCTGCAAAGACCAAATTTCATCATATAAAATACTTTTCATTTTTTTAGGCGCTATATTTGGTATTTATTGCTTATTTACAATCGGTGCTGTTTGTACTGGCCGAAGAATTACAGTATGAAGGAAATTAAATGAAATATGAACAAAATTAATAATGTTAGACATTAGTTCATCTAATCAAACAAATTCAACTAAAGATTAGTTAGTATTTAAAATTTAAAGCATGGCAGGAGGAAGCAAGTATTTTCTGGAGATATACAATGAGCCAGCCATTTTTCCAACGTCTTTATGAATTGTATATAAGGGTTCTACTTAAAGTCTGGAAAGAGTTTAAGCCCCAAAAGACGTTTCCGGTAAGGATTTTCCTTTTGAGTACAACCCGGTACCTACAAAGAAAAGAAACAACGCAATACGTTAAAACACAGGGTTGGTGGAGTTGACAACCAGTATAGAAGGGTGACTTTGAATTAGAAATCATATGTGGCCCTACTTTAACTAAGGTCAGCTCAACATTTTTCGTCTACAGTGATTTTCCCACTGCACAATGCCCAGCGTCCACTCGATGTAGAAGGTTACAAAAAAGAGTTTATGCGAATATGTGGGGAAGATAACGGAACTTAGACTTGAGTAGGTCAAGACTGTAGTTATTGGGGAAGCATCTTCTTGGAAAACAGTTTCACAAACCGGGTAGAGTGTTATAAAGTAAAAGGTACAGTCAGTTCCACAAAACAGGTAGAAGGTTAAAGTGTAACAAGCACAGCTTACGCGGATATGTGGGGAAGATAACGGTTGACTCAAGACTTGAACAGGTTATGCATGTAGTGATCGGGAAAGCATCTTCTTGGGAGTCACTCCCACAAACCGTGTAGAAGCTTAAAGAGTAAGAGGCATAGTTTATGTGGATATGTAAGGAAAATAACAGTTAACGGTAGACTTGAGCAGGTTAAGATTGTATTGTGCGGGGAAGCAGCCTCTTGGGTGTCGGTTCCACAAGGCGGGGATTTGTGGGTGAAAATCGGCTTGTGTGGAACTTACATCTGGCCAATGAGGTTATGAAGGGAATAAGGTTGGTTTGCTGCAATTGTAATATATTTCTGTGACCTGACAAAAATATGATTGATATCAAACGCAGTGACCGAGAAAACTATGATCAATATCAAAGGCAGTTACTGAACTAGGAACTGACCGGGCTCGACGTTGCTTAACTTCGGTGATCGTACGTGAACCGGTATGTCAACCTGATACGGTCTATATTGTTCCTCGATCAGCTCGGAACGAGAAATCGGACAGCCGAGTTCGAGTTCTAGCTGAATTTGTTGCATTCACTTATGTGCAAATACATTTGGGAAAGGGTTTACGGCCATACACAGAAGTTAAGCAACGTTGAACCTGGTCAGTACTTAGATAGATGACCGCTTGGGAATACCAGGTGCTGTAAGCTTTTAGTGACGGATGTGCATTGTGGTGCATTAGATATCGGCTCGGAAAGAGAAATCGGTGAGCCGAGTTCGAATTCCAGTTGAATACCCTGCATTCACTTAAGCACTGGTACCCTTGGGAAAGGTATTAATCCGTCCCTTCCCTCCAGTTATGGGTTAAATAACAGGGTAGGACTTGGGGACCCTGCCTTTAAAAAAACTAAACAAATCCTAATTAATCTTGATACTCAAAAAGAAAAAAAGTATTACTAGACACAAAACTTATATAAAAACAACAATAAATTGTTGAAAGGAAAAGGTATTACCAGCAATAAATAAATAAAAATTTAGTTGGCATTAAATGATCCGCCAAGGTTGATATGCCATAAAAACAAAACAACCAACATTTGGGAAAGATATTAATCTGTCTCTTCTATCCAGCTATGGGTTAAATAGCAGAACAGATTGCGTTCTATAGCTTTAGTTGGCAACCAGTCTACCGCAGAAATTAATGGTAACCTACTGCGGGAAAATCTTCTGCCCTGTCAGTCATGATCGCTTAAGTTTGTATAACTTATGGCAATAAACTGACAGATAGCCTGTAAGTCCTTCCACCATACTCACACCCAGTATTCCCAAGCGATCCCACATCCAGGTATTGACCAGGCCCGACTTTTTAGCTTCGGTCATCATAGGAGAACCGGTGTTCCATTTTGGTATGTTTGAAAGCGCGATGCCTTTTCTAAGACAAACGGATAATACTTTTATAATAAGACTGTTATGACACAAGTCAACATCGATCGTAGCAGGTGCAGACTTTCCACTCTCGCTCTTTACTAGAAAGACGTGTAAGCCTTTTTATTGCAAATTTTTCATGTTCAGCTGCTGTAAGGTTGTATTATTGTATTTATGTGGTGGGCCCGTCATTAGGTTTATTGTGTGTTTAATAAATGAAAGTTGCCTTTGTTCACTGGATTTATAGAATCTCGTCTAAAGATGGTTATATCTCCTTGCGTAGGTTTTGACGACAATTTATTCCACACACCTGCAACTACAGTGCCTGTCATAGAATATGATTTTGCGTTCTCAACTTGCTAAATATAGCTAGTTAGATGCTCACGAGTGCCTACCCAAGTCTTGTTTCGACTCGTAAATGAAATATTTATCGAAGTTCGCTTAGCCTGACACAAAACCCGATGGAAGAACGAAAATAGAGGTAGGAAGATTATGTTAAGTCAGTTCTCAAAATGGAAATTATCTGCGTGCATTGAAGATGAGCATTCGAAATTTGGGATTTTACAAGGTTTCGAAAACTGAACTACTAGTGAGAATGCATAATTATTATTGCGAAGCAGACACAATTTTGTGTATTAAATGAATATATGGAGGCGTCTGTTGTGATCTCAAAACTTGAAACAAAATGAAACTGTAAAATCACTTGAAAATAAAATTATTGGGATAACTTTCTATTATCCCAACTCATTCGACAACGCCGACTTTGTGAAAAAACACCCGCGAGGATGGTTTCCCGATCAATACGATCATAGCCTCTTCAAGTCTAGAGTTAACTGTTATCTTTCTTAATTTTATAAACTGCACTTGTTACCTCCTTCAGTAACCTTCTACCTCGTGTGTCTCTTAGGCCTTGTATTGAACATTAATAAAAAATATAGCATTTTACAAACGTTAAAGAACTATCTTTACTACAAAAAAATGGCGAAGTATTTTTCAACGAGATACTAGCAGACAGTAGTACAAAAGTTATAGATGTCATTTTTATATTTTTTTGCAACAGTGTAAACTGGGCCGTGTTTATTTTTTTAACAATAGTGTAAACTACACCTATGTAAAACTTTTGACAATAGTGTAAACTGAATCTGTTTGTACCTTTTTGACCTTTGTATGAACCGAACCTGTGTCAACCTTTTGACTTTGGTGTAAACCAGACCTGTGTCTACCTTTTGATTCTGGTGTAAACCGGACCTGTGTCTACCTTTTTACTCTAGTGCCAGCCAGACCTGTGTCTACCTTTTCACTCGAGTTTAAACCGGACCTGTGTCTACCTTTTGACTCTAGTGACAGCCGGATCTGTGTTTACCTTTTAACTCTGGTGTAAACCAGACCTGTGTCTATCTTTTGACTCCGGTGTAAACCGGACCTGTGTCTACTTTTTGACTCTAGTGCAAGCCAGACCTGGGTTTACATTTTGTTTTTGGTGTAAACCGGACATGTGTCTACCTTTTGACTCTAGTGAGAGCCGGATCTGTGTCTACCTTTTATCTCTGGTGTAAACCGGACCTGTGTCTATTTTTTGACTATAGTGTATACCGGACCTGTATCTACCTTTTGACTCTAGTGTAAACCGATTCTGTGTCTAGATTTTGACTCTAGTGCCAGCCATACTTGTTTCTACCTTTTGACTCGAGTGTAAACCGGACCTGTGTCTACTTTTTGACTCTAGTGTAAACCTGACCTGTGTCTATCTTTTGACTCTGGTGTAAACTGGACCTGTGTCTACCTTTTGACTTTGGTGTAAACCGGACATCTGTCTACCTTTTGACTCTAGTGTTAACCGAACCTGTGTCTATCTTCTGACTCTGTTGTAAACCGGAACTTTGTCTATCTTTTGACTCTGGTTTAAACCGGAGCTGTGTCTACCTTTTGACTCTAGTGCAAACCAAACGTGTGTCTACCTTTTGACTCTAGTGTAAACCAAACCGTTTGACTCTAGTATAAATCGGGTGAATTGCAAAAATTAGGCGTGACAACCCAGGTTCATCGGAAGATAGATGTCGAATCATACTGTTTCAATAACTGTCAACAGCTCTCTGATTGTAGAAGCAGGATCTTGCCTGGGAACAGGCAAGTCTTTCCACTACTTTTTATAATTGTTCTGTTGGGCTCATGTCAGGCACAAGTGCTGGCCATACTCTTCATCAGAAGTATCCATGATGCAATTAAAACCCATCTTAGCAACTTGGGCAACTGGTGACACGGTTCATTATCCTGCTGGAATTCTAGTTGGGTACACAGAGTCCCCGTGTCTACTTTTTGACCCTAGTGTAAACCAGACCTGTGTCCAATTTGTTGACTCTCGTCATACTGATTATCGTTTGACTCTAGTACAAACCGATATCTATCTTTTCATCAATTTATTGCGATTCTTGCCCTATACAACATGTATTCGACACTAAATGACTCAACAGGTGTTGATATGGCATCAAATTAACCAACATAACTTAGTTTCTTATTACTTGATTCGCCTTGTTAATTTCAACGTTAAAATCCTGACAAACTGACATACATTGATGCTAATTTTATTGTATAAAGGTGATTCATTTTGTTTTCTTCTTCTCTACTGTCTTCGCATTCACAAAATAAGCCAGAATTCGTTTAAATATATTTTTTGAGAGTTTATATAATTACGCCTTTTTCACCTGTCGCAGGCATCCTCATCTTATACTTACCTACACAACCCACTTGGTTTAACACGGTAAAGTTGTTCAAATCCTTAATCCGATGATAACAGACGCTTGCTTATCTACTTAAGCTGCTAATCTTTCTTCGTGAACTGAGGCATGAATCATCTTTTTTCTTTCATTTTGTTCACCTTTCCTTAACGAACTGCGCTATTATTATTATTTTTTATCCCGCCTCATATATCATGAGAAATTTTGGCAAAGACTGAAAAAATAATTTCAAAAGATTAAAGATTTAAAATTGGAATTATTTCATCTGGGCGCACGGCAAGAAAAAAAGAAAGAAAGAAAAATGAAAAGTTAAGCATCATATTCCATCATTTGCCAAAAGTCATGTGATTTGGTGCCTACCGTTGTGTACGACTTTTCTAGATTGGTGACTTGCAACATCTCGGTATGAGGTGCGACATCGACGACTCGTCGGAAGACATATATCGAACCATATTGTGTCAATAATTGTCAACAACTTTCTGATATTTGTAGAAGCAGGATATTGCGTGGGAACAGGCAGGCCTCTCCATTACTTCCCATAATTGATCTCTTGTACTCATGTCAGGCACAAGTGCTGGCCTGGCCACGCTGTTCATCAGAAGACTCCATGATGCTCCTTAAAACCCATACTGAGCAAATTTGGCAACGGATGACATGGTTCATAATCCTGTTAGAATAACCCATCGTATTTGGGTACACAGAGTCACTGAGTGGGTTAAAATCGTTAGGAAGCAGTGAAACATAATGGTCAATGGTTAATGGTGTGTTTAACCAGACGACGGACTCAACCACGCCATGTGAACACACCAGACACACAATATACATATATTACTAAATTCTGATTTCTTTCTTTCTTTATATATATATATATATATATATATACTTCTCGTGTAAATTAATTGAAACAAAACGTGTAATGTCTTTCTAGAATAGAATCTTTCACACTTTCCCTGATTACGTATACGTCGTCTCTTGGGATGATTTTTTTCTTCCAGCCGCATTTTTCTTTACGTTTTGGACTGAAGGACCCAGTTTGTTTATTCGCTTTGATGACACGATTGACACCAAAATATACACGATATTTCTATAAGGCTTGCCAGTGTGTTTGTGCAGCGTTAGAATTTTCGTACGCTTCCTTGGAGTAACGTCCATCGCAGACAATGGCCGTAGGACAACTAATCGACAGTCGAAGCAACAATGATTGGCCGTGATAAAAATCTGATGCAATCAATGACGACGGAGTATTTTTCAAGGTCAAACAAATTTCATGAAACACTTTAAAAATAGATTCATATTACTGCACACCACTGGAAATGACCTAGTCTGAGGAAAAAAATAGAAATCGGTGAAACACTGTCACTCCAGTGGGTCTAAAACTGACCGTGTGGTGAAGCAATTGTTTCAATTAATTTGCACAAGGGTGTATATATATATGTGATAAAAATATAGTTTTAATGTATGTTATATTTATGGGTAAATTGCGCAACATCTAGAGTAGTGCTTATGTAAATCTAAAAAGTGGACACTGAGTTCAACATTGAGAGACAACAATCTATTTGATGCTTGCTCGCATTCTTCACGACACATTGCACAAAACAGACTGAAACAGACTGTTTAACCAGACGATGGACTCAACCACGCCACATGAAAACACCAGACACTATTATGAAGCACAATATACATATATTATCAAATACAGAATATATATATATATATATATATATATATATATATATTGTTTAATTAATTTTTGATAATAATAAAATTACACTAGTACACAGTTGTATTAAAGAGTGCTTAATACAATTATATTGTAAAACTTTTGAATATTCTTCATTTGTAAATGAGTTATTACGTGACCTAGGTTTCTGCCATGTGGTATCTTTAGACGATTTGCAATAATTGATTTTACCGGTTTTTTTAGCGTTTTTTTACAGCCTTTTTTTTCGTTTTTTTTTTTTCGTTTTTTCTTATTTTAAGAATGCTCACGTAACGGGGAATTTTTAACACGCAATTTTCAAAATTAGAAGAAATTATAACGGTTTCATCCATGGTTGTATGAACTTAATAGGTATTTTATGGTATGGTTACACTTAGTCATAATTTCTGTTCTTTCATTCAGTAATTCATTATTGTTTTAGAAATAACATGATAGCTAACTTTTCTTCCTGTAGACTGTATTCTGATTTCTTTACACACACACACACACACACACACACACACACACACACACACACACACACACACACACACACACACAAACATACATATATATATATATATATAGATAGATAGATCTAAGGTATGCTATATTTATGGCTTAAAGTGCTCATTATCAAGAATACAGCGTATGTAAATACAAAAGTGGAAGATAACACTCAGAGGCGACAGTCTGTTTCATTCTTGAACGTAATCCTCAAGCCCTATGCGTCGTGCTTTTGCTCGTCTATTTATTTATATGTACGTCAATGATGCATTGTGAATAGTCTATTGTATTGTTTTCTCGGTTATTTTGGTGGGCGCTAATGGTTATTTTGGTGGGTGGTAATGGTTATTTTGGTGGGTGGTAATGGTTATTTTGGTGGGCGCTAATGGTTATTTTGGTGGGCGCTAATGGTTATTTTGGTGGGCGCTAATGGTTATTTTGGTGGGTGGTAATGGTTATTGCGCAATATCTGGAGTAGAACTTATGTAAATATAAAAGTGGACACTTATAATTGTGGATTCTGATGAAGTTTTTTGGCTTTTTATATTATTGTCTCTTAATATTTCTATTTATTATTGATTGTTTTGTTATTGGTTATTATTATTATTATTATTATTATTATTATTATTGTGTTTTCTGTGTTTATGTGTCGTTAATTTGTTTATTATTTATTTATTGTTTTGGATTAATTTTTATTTTATTTTATATTTACTTATTCTTGTTTATTTTTCCTGCTTTTTAGTAATGTAATAAAAATTGTTTTCCTGTCTGCATTTTCAGAGGAGTCAGTCATATGTGATATTTGCTTGAGCGATCATGTCTTGAAAGAGACATAACTGACTAGGCAGAGGATTTTCTTGCAGTAGGTTCCCATTACATTCTGTGGTAGACTGGTTGGTGGCCAAGGCTATAAAACTGAGTTTATCCATGCTAATTAATCCATGTCTGGAGAGAGAAGGAGGATTAATATCTTTCTCAAGGGTAATTGCGCGTAAGAAAATACAGAGTGGTCAATAAAGGTGATTATATATATTTTTTAGTTTACAGTTGTAGAATTTATTGGAATAAGTTGATAGTGTTTTCTTTATTTCCCATAATATTTTGGTTTATTCTGTTTTTAATTTTCCAAATATTTTTAGAAAGGGTTGTGCTGTTTGAGATAGATTCCGATCATTTATTTAATAATTTTTGTTGGTCTGTGAAGGTGATTATAGCTATTTTCTTCTCCAGACAGAGTTTACAGTTTTAGAATTTATTGCTGTAGGTTGATGGTGCTTTCTTTATTTCCCATGATATGTCTGGTGTGATTTGTTTTTTGTGTTCAAACCCCCCTATGTATATATATATATATATATATATATATATATATATATAGTGTTGACTTGTGACTTGTGACAATGTTTAGCGCAAAGGCTGTTGCTTTTTCAGTAGTTTTACTGTAAAAGGTATTTAGCGAGCTAGGTTTTTGTCGTAGAGTACTCGATATCGGGGTAGAGATAGAGCGTTGAAAGGATTAATGCTGAAAACATTGTCACTCAACTGAGCGTATGAACCTGCCTAGTTGAGAGACAAACTTCTCATCATTAATCTATCTATCTATCTATCTATCTATCTATCTATCTATCTATCTGTGTGTGTGTGTGTGTGTGTGTGTGTGTATGCACATCAATATATAAATATTAATCAGGTGTAAATAGAACAGTGCTCAATGCTGCAAAAATGTATGTTAATAAATATACATATCCGACATTTTACTCACGACTCTGGGTTATATGCATTTCAGACATCTTCAAGTGATTAACATATCATCATATCATACTGGATTTTAAAATATATATATATATTGTAGTACTTGTTACAATAGTTTATAACAGCACTTAATGTATCGAGCACTTTTTATAAAAGTAAATGCTTGAACAGTTGGTTTTAATCCACGTGTTCATTCACTTTCTTGCTATATATATATATATATATATATATTAGATTTGTTTTTAATTAAAATTAATATAATATTTTACATTGCGATACGGAAATTTCGATGTTTCGAAATTTTCACCGCGTCATCAGGCAATTTCATTATATTATGCTCTACAATATTTTTTGTATTCAGCACTTTTATAAAAAAAAGACGTAAATGCCGGAGAACTCGAAATAGGTTGGTTTTCTTCACTTGGATTTTATATATATATATATATATATATATATATATATATATATATATATATATATATATATATATATATATATATATATATATATATATATATATATATATATATATTCTAAGAAGACCAATTAAAAAATATTTTTGATATTCGGTAAAATTCTGAGAAGTGGGGTTTTGCTAAGGAAACTTTCATTGCTCTTGGTATTGGCCAGCGACTCGTTTCAGGTCAATAGCAAGAGTATCAATCCCTGTTGCAGACGCATGCTGGGTCACTTTTTCTGTATGTCCATAGGTATTCTACAGAGCCCGTCCTCGGTTTATGCTATAACTATACTGAGAGCAAACCGGATTTTTAAAAGATTCCAAAGGATCCGTTTCGTGTTTCATGTGGTACGCTATTGGCAATAAATAAATAAATGAGTAGATGCAGCTCTATCGACCTTTCAAATAATCGATATTTTTAATCAAAGGTGCCGTTTAACTCCAACCGTGTAATCGATTTGAAAGTTAATTCAATGTAAAATAATGATTCCATAATCAAATCTACGAATTCGTGTGACCGAATAATGAATGTCATGGATCAAAACGGAATGGATCAAAGAGTTAGTTTTCCTAGAAAATATCACGTGGGAATTTGCCAAGAGAATTCGAAAATAAATTCGCCCTCTTTGAACTTAGAGTATTACTGGGATTAGGGGTTTAAATGAACAATTACTTTACCGACGCCAAAAAGATCATTGAAGGATGATAATGATGAGGGTAATTTTAACAAAACAAGATAAGGAATTTACCCAGGAATTTATACCCTTAAAGTTGTGTCGGTAGCTCGTTTCTGGAAAGTAAATGAAAAATGTTTAATTTCCGTAGTTTTAACACAATTTTCGTACAACAGATTAAATGATCTGACACAACAGCGGAACTCGTGGAATTTCCACGGAAGGATAATTATGATTTCCTGGAAAAATTTTACTTTGTCATACTACAAATGATAGTCATGTCTTCAAACATAAAGGTATTGAATAATAAAATAACGATAACACAGAGTGCAACTTTATTAAAATATCTACAAAAGTAATGTCCATAGAAGCTAATTTACTGTAATCTTATATTAAGTGGTGTATGCACAGACCATAACCAAAATACTGTACGCTATTTTTGAGAGATTTTAAAAGAGAAAATGTTTTTTTTTATTACTGAAAAACCATGGCTCCTGTGTCCACTGTAAACAGAAAAAAACAACTGAGTAATGGCCATGGGTGTAGAGGCCATAAATTTCGGTATTAGGTTGCGGGATGCCTACCTATTTCTACTATATTGTACTGAACACACACATATACACACACAATTGCTGCTACAACCACCAGCTTAAGCTGCTACTGCTACGGTAATGCTCTCTCCCCCTACTCTCTCACTCTTTACTACCCTTCTGTTTGGCAAAGCTGAGAGAAAGGCTGAGGAGATTAAAAAGATAGAGAGGAAAGAAAAGCTCATATAGAGAGTAAGTGTGTTATCTTTCTTCAGTGGCATAACGGACGGACGAACTAAGTAACTAACTAAGGAAGGAACAAGCAGAATTATTATATGATGTTTAAGATAAAGGTAAGAGAGTTTGTTGCTCACCGAAGCTATATATGGTTTACATATGTTCAAAGGTCGACGTACAGAGTTTGAGAAAGTTAACTTTCTTGGGTTTCTGAGAGAAAATTCCTTGAAATAACTGCTTTCTGGTTAGAGGTCAATAATATAATTGGGGAGTAATTTTACATTGGCGAGTAGTTCATGTCGGTCGTGAGGAACTGAAACGAAACCTTTTGAATTACTTCAGACACCGTTCTCATTAACTTAATTTTTCTCATCATTTTATCCATATATATAAAAATGGATATGTCAGTTTGTCTGTGTGTGTGTTTGTGTATCTCCATTCTAACGAACCCTACTCCCCCGAAACTCTTCGTTCGATTTCCACCAAAATTAGATCACCTGTCGATCATGACATGAGCCTTTGATATAGGCAAACATTTTTCGAATCGGTTTAGAGGGTACGGCAGAAATCAACGAAACGCTTAGAATTTACGAACTTTTCTCCTTGGAGACGCTTTATGCGACTTCAATCAAAATCGGGTAACTTGTAGATCAAGGCCCGAACCTTTGATGTACACAAAAATGTTTCAAATCAATGTATAGGGTTCGTCAAAAATCAACGACAAACATAATTTTGGGTGGTCTTTTGCGCACTTTTATGCATTTTTCCAAGACGCTTCACTGAAACTCAACAGAAATCGATTCACTGGTAGATCAAGATCTTATGCCTTGATATACGAACAAAAATTTCAAGAAGAAACACTTAGTTGTATTCCAACAAAAATCGAGTTTTCTTTGTAACTTGTGCCCTATTATATGCCATAACAATTTCACGTTTTCTACAAGGTGCCAACCCCTCCGACGATGCAGAGACAATGCATTCCCTTCTGCGTCACAACGTCATCGCATCACATTACAGGCTCCCGTAATGCCCGCCTCCGTTCTTCAAATTGTACATACATAATTCTGTTTATTGGCAAAATTGAGCAAGCACGAATCCCGTTTTACAAATACAACAAAAACCAATACATTTTTTTAACTTACGCGTCACGGCAACCTCATATTGAAGCTTTTTGAATAAGCACTTCCTTACCATTTCAACATAACCACTAAAAAAAAACTGAGCAACGCCGGGCTATACAGCTAGTATATATGGATATATAAAGAAATTAAATTTCTTTCTTTCTTCTTCTCGGTTCATATTTTTTCTTAATATTTTCTACTGATAATCATTTTGATTTTTAAAAAATCTTCTTCAAGAAACAATTCTCTAACTAATAGACTATCTTTATTGCATTTTATAAATTTGATCCCATGTTGCAATATTTATTCTGAGTATAGCTGGCCGCTTATATTCGAGTATGCCCGTCCTGTAGTTTATATTGAAAACTGTAACGTAATATCAGTCCTCTTATATGTCAATAAATGTTGAACAATCTCCTCATTGATGAAGAAGAGACTTGAAGCAAGAGAATCATGATTCTACAGAAGGATGCTGAGAATAGCATTGAGGCAACAAGTGAGAAATGGTGAAGTTTTAAAGAAAATGGAATCGAAAAGGACACATATTTAATATCAAAATAGGCAGTTGAATTTTTTGGCACATAATCAGGAAAGGAGGTTTGTAAAATCTGATACTCACAGGACAGATTGAAGTCAAGAGACGGAGGAAAACTACGCATAACCTACTTAGCGAGCTTGTGTAAATGGATGGCAGAACAGGGTTTAGGAGAGATAATATACATTTTTTAAGAGCTACAAAGAAACTGGATAGCCATCACCTCAAACCTTCTGAAGGGACACGGTACGTAGAAGATGCTGAGCGGACCTTAGCGGAAGAGAGCGCATAGTTTGGATAGTATATACTCACACCCTTTCTTATGGTAACTTATTGTTCCATGCTTGACCAGCTTGTAACACGGTTAGTCATGGTTTATCCTGGTCGACACGGCACCAGACGTGACGCCGCTCTCGAGTCGCTAGTCGTGATGGCTTCGACACAGTAGCTGGTCTTCAGGTCGTCTATTACAACGATGTTCTTCCTCACCCACGCTGTGAAATTTGATCCTGAGGAAGACACGTTGAAATTTTGTTAGCTGTCTCTTTACCACGTTAACCAGACCAGACGCAGGCTCACAATTTGGCTAATAAGAACTGCACCAAAAGTAAACTGAAGAACGCCTGAATGAGTTGCGGAAAAAGTCTTTATATACAAAAAAAAAAAAAAATAAAAAATAAAAAATAAAATAAAATCAACAACAAAAAGAAATAGAATCTAGCAGTCGTCAATTTCTTATCCTTACAACGGAGCGAAAGTTTTCAATTAAGAGTAATGTTTGTCTTCTCAACATT
Organism: Ascarosepion bandense; assembly: GCA_037127315.1. Lineage (NCBI taxonomy): Eukaryota > Metazoa > Mollusca > Cephalopoda > Sepiida > Sepiidae > Ascarosepion > Ascarosepion bandense. Next base: position 1,065,133 of record JBBBDQ010000792.1, on the reverse strand, counting down.
AATTCAAATTCTCGGTTGATAACGTTTATCACTCCAATCGGAGATTTCAAGTTGTGACGACTCAAAATGTTTTATTTAAGCTTTCCACCAAAGCTTTATGGAAACTTCCGAAGAAGGATATTTGTGACGGCGGCGGTAATTTCGTCTTGTGTGTTCGGCGCAGCAACAACAACTGAAGTTGGCTTTAACTCTTTCTCGGCTTTTTCTGTTTCTTTACATCTTCAGCCAAGACTCTATCGGAGGCTCGTTATTTGACTTTAACTCTTTTAGGTCGGTCGGCGGCAGGCTTCTCTACGTTTCTTTACATATTTGGCCAGGAGCTCTATCGGAAGTGACCGCTCTTTTCGTACAGTCGTGGCCCTCTAGTTGGGAACCCTTCTCTCTTTGTCGTTACATCTCGACTGGTCCCAAGTCTCGAGCGAGTGCGTGTGTGACTCTGCTCCCGAGTGCCGAGCGAGCGAGTGCTTTTGGCCCTTGAAGGCTTTATTTTCATGCATGTCCCAGATTCTCTTGGGTGGAGCGGGTGCATGACGGACACGGGGTGTCCATGCAAATTAAATCTTTAACCAATGAAATTACTGCCGCCCTCGCGTTTTGAGGCTGAGTAATTTTCTCCCCTTGGTTTAACCAATGAAGTGGCCATATTTCTCGTGACATTATTTCTTTTCGTCTTCCGTTTTTGATTACATCATTTATTTTTCTGACTTTAAATCTGTTCTCATGAATAATTTTGAAGATTTAATCTTACCTAACATTATTAAAACTTTACGCAAGCCTGAAACAATATTCTAGCTAAAGTTTATTTTCCGGTTTTACCAGATGCAAAAGCTTCCGCTTTATATCACATAATGGCCGACAATATGATGACCTCGTCTGACCTGTCGCTTTACACCTGCAAAATGTTTTGATCAATTCACTTTTCAGCGAGTTTCCAAGATTTTAAAAATTTGCAATATATATTTTTTTTTTCACAATTTCTTAGCCGCCCTCACATTGCGATCGCCAATACTTATTTTCCTCTCCACTCATATTATGATCTGCAGAATTAATAATACGACTAGTAATAATTTCCCCCACTACGTCGCACTAAACTTAGGATTACATTATTTTTTTTTCACATACTAAAATACTAGGGTTACATTTTTTTCCACATACTAAAATAGTGTTACAATCTATCAACAGTTAACTGCAGGTTTCCGGCTATATTTTCCGTACAAGACAATTTCCCGCAAATTGTATTTTAAAATGTCAGTCAGTCAGTTAAGTACCATACGTGATACACGCTTTGGGCGATCATGTTTCGAAAGAGACATAACTGACTGGGCAGAAGTTTACCCGCAGTAGGTTGCCATTGCTTTCTGTAGTAGACTGGTTGCCAGCCAAAGCTACAGAACCCAATATGTCCTGTTATTTACTCCATAATTGGAGGTAAGAAACAGATTAATACATTTCCCAAGGGTATTTGTGCGTAAGTGAATGCAAGGAATTCAACTGGAATTCGAACTCGGCTCCCCGATTTGTTGTTCCTAATCGATATCCACTGCACCACAACGCACATTTTTTTCAAATGTATTGAATTCATTAAATAAATTTAGTAAACACATACTTTCTTTTCGCTCCAAACTCTAATAAAAAACGGTGGGCAGTTATTGTAATTTAATTACAACAATCTGTTTTATCAGCAGGGAAGGAATAACTCAACACCGCCGACAGAACACCGTCGACTGCTGTCCGGGACAACTCAACACCGGAACAACTCGGCACCAGACAAACGTATCTTTTTTTTTTCATAACCGAATAAAAATAATATATTAACCCGAGAACAATAACCATATATAGTACCCAGCGCATTTTAATTACAATTTAATTAGAATTTTCAGTACCTGATTTTCTTAACTAAATAATATGCTTTTCAGTTCGTATTAATGTTAACTAGTGCAACGTTTGAAGTGCCTGCATGTAAAATATGTCAAATAAAGATTTATATTTAATATTTTTTGATATTTTCAAAATCGGGTATGATATACCTATGGTTAGTAATACTTAACTTTAATTGATGGTTAGTGTTCCAGGGTTAAGTATTAAAACTTTAATTAGTGAATATTTTTCTTCAAATAAGGCATTTGAAAAGACATTATGGAAAATATGAACCATTTTTTTTTTGTTTTTAATTATTTCTTAATTCGAATTATTTTATTAGTCATTTTTGTAATGTTCGATGAATGACTTATTGTTGAAGAAGCGGTTTCGCGTGTTACGTTTTCGATATAATTTGTGCCTAAGAAGAAATATTAGTCGGCTTTTTATAATAATTGATGGATGACTTATTGGCGTTTCGCATGTGTTGTTTTCGTGATGATTTATACCTAAAAATAAATATTAGTCACTTTTTGTAATGATTAATGGATGACTTATTGCTTAAGAAGCGGTTTCGCGCGCTACGTTTTCGACATGATTTGTGCCTAAGAAGAAATATTAGTCGGCTTTTTGTACGCACAAATACCCTTGGGAAAGGTATTAATCCGTCTATTCCTTCCAGTTATGGGTTAAATAACAGGACAGATTGGGTTCTATAGCCTTGGTCGGCAACCAGTCTACCGCAGAAAGCAATGGCAACCTACTGCGGGATAATCTTCTGCCTAGTCAGTCATGTCTTTTTCGAGACTTGATCGCCCAAGCGTGTATCACGTATGGCACTTAACTGACTGACTGATGTATGACATATTAGTGAAGTAATGTTTCGTATGTGTTGTCTTCGATATAATTTATGATTTAGAATAAATCTTTGTCGCTTTTTGTAACGTTTGATGGGTCACTTATTGGTGAATAAACAGTTTTCGCTTGAAACCAATTTAGTCGTTGATCTGAGAAAACTGACTTACAGCGCCATCACCTCTACCTAAAGAGGATGATCCCGTTGAATACCAACTCCTGTAAACTTGGATTTGCGGTTGGTATAATGCATAATATCTCGGAATCGTTAATCAGAGAGTCGCGTTCCAATTCCCCTTGGGTTTATTATATTCATTTACTTTCAAATACCCTTGGGAAACGTAGGAATTCCCCCTGCATCAATTGGTTATTTAGTAAGACTTGTATGACTAAACTATTAACCCACCTACCAAAAATAAATAAGTAAATAAATTCTTACAATCTAAAAATATTTTCTGGCTTTAAATATCCTGCAAAGTGTTGATAAGCTGTAGAAACAGAATCCTGTTCTTCTTTAACTTAGAAACTTTCTTGCTGACCATCAGAATGGATGACGCTAGTCTCCCAGAAAGCAATACACTGCGCCTCCTCAGCCTCAATCTCTCAGCTGACCTCAAATGGAACAATTACATCGAATCAGTAGCTACATCTACTGCTAAGAAGTTTAGGTCACTATGTTGAATCAGGAAGTTTTTCTGGTCAGAATCTATTTTGCACATCTATAAATCTATTATTCGTTCGTTGACACATCTGGTCCGATGCTCCTATTTATTCCGGAGTTCTCGACAAAATCCAACGTGGATCTGCAGGGTAATCGATCCTGATTTGGTGACTCGATGTCAGTCACTTTTTCACCGACGGGATGTGACTTCCCCCTGTCTTTTCTATAAATATTTTCACGGCTTCTACTCTGACAATTTTTCCATGGTGCCCCACGAATGTACGCGTGCTACTAGATTGGCAACTAGTTCCTACCCTTTTACCGTCAAAATAGTCAAATGTAACCGCTCCTTCTACTTTTCAGTTTTTTTTTCTTGCACATTGCGCCTGTTCAACGTCAATTGCCATCTTCTATCTTATTGAGTCTCTTCTTTCTTTTATCCTTTCTTTGACACCCCCTGTACCTTGATCTTCTCTCTCTTTCTCTCTCTCTCTCTCTCTCTCTCTCTTTCTCACGGTAACTCCCTGTGCACCAGTAGCAGTACTACCTTGCTTGGGGTGAATCGATTATAAAAAAAAATCGATCATGAGAAATTGCTTGTATAGCTTGTAATTTAAACATTTTTGAACGAATTTGATGTCATGAATACCATTTTTCTGAGAGTCTAGTTCTGATAAACTTATTTAAGAAGATTCGTGATTTTATGTTAATATTTTGCTTTTGAAGCCACTTACGGTGCTATACAAAACTATCCCTAGCACATCTTATTCCGTGTTCATTTACCTCGTCTCCTGTATTATAGCTGATTCATACACCGAGGTATTTGACGTATTTAGTGTTTATTAATTTCACAAATGAATTTTTTGGATGGATTCAGCCTACATCCATCACTACTTTCTTTCCAATTGCAGGTCATTTTTTTTTTAAATTTTATACTTGGAACACTTGATAAAATATTGATATCTTTTTTAAAGTTTTAAATTACTCTTATCCGAATTATGAATGCCTGTATTACCAGAAATCAAACTAATCACTGACTTTGGAGAGAAATCAGTAACGATGTTTTCTGTTAGTAGATTTGTTTGGAAGATGGTACAGATGCTTAAACAACCAATGCTAATTCCTTCACACCTGTGATTGTACACGCGCAGACTATATACACACATATCACCTAACGACAAAATCAAATAAATTAAATTAAAAAACACCGATATGATCATCAGTAAGAAAAAAAACAAAAATTCAAATTTTCAACCAACCAATGTTATCTAGGAAAACACTTGCCCACTTGAAGAATGCTACTGTAATAATAATAATAATAATAATAATTGGAAAACTTTATAGGAAAACTTTATCTATGTAACTTTATCTATGTAACTTTATAGGAAAACTTTATCTATGTAATGCTGGGGATGATAGGGAAGATAGAAAAACATGAAATGGAGCCATAACAACACGCCACTACCTGCCTTAGGTCTCCCCGCAGACTTGGTTGGTAGTGAGACCAAAGCAGAAATCGAAATATGATGAAAAATGACATAATAATTGATACAAAGCATACGTTGGTCTAACAATCACTACATCATTGCACAGTTTAACCTGCCATTACGCTAATAGCTCAATTAAATCACATAAAAACTTTGAATACAACAAAATCTTTAACAAGCAAACCAACCAGTCCTTACCATTAACTAAACAATACTACATAAAGTGAAAAAAAAATCGAGTACAAACATTAGCCGCATTAAGTATAAAAACTAATAACACAACAAAAGTAAGATCATCATATAATATTTATGCTTTTCTCCGACTTTGTTAGTTCTCACGGCCGTTGCGTTCTATCAATACCTCGTAAATAATTGACTATTTCGCTTTGAATCCTCGAATAGAGTAGGAAACGCTACTTAGTTTCATTAAGAAAAAGAAAGAAAAAAATAAAAGAACATAGAAGCGTTTAACGCCTTTATCAGTGAAATGGAAACAGTTATTAATGTCATATCTGATCATTTGTACTCACTTTTTTAAAATGGCGACTAGTATTTACGATTGTCATTGCAATATTTTGTTATTCTAAAATCTTTAACGATGCGACAGAGGAATTTCTACGGATATTTATTGTCGCAGAACTCACTACGATTTTATTCAATCAGTAACTTAATTAAGATTCATCATAAAATTTATAAATAGGAAAAACGTGAAAATTTAACAGGTATTTCTAGTCAGATAATAATTGTGCCTGTCCTTCTTTTCATTATTTTGCACGATCATTATGCCCGGCTAATATCTCATAAATAATGAACTATGAAAAGACGAGGCATCAAAAACGCTGCTTGGTTTCAGTCAGAAAATGACAAAGAAGTGAAGAAGTGTTTAACGTCTTTTTCGGTGAAATGGAAAAGTTATCAACATAATTTTTTTCATTTGTACCCACTTCTTAAACTAACGATCAGTCTTCACATTTATGATTGTTATTGCTATATTTTGTTAAAGTTAAGCTCAAATATTCAACGATGCAATAAGGGAATTTGTAAGTTTATCTTATTGTAATCGCCAGCCCCATTCGTATCATCTGTTTCTCTATCTCATCTCATGATGTACGTTGTGGTGCAGTGGATATCGACTCAGAACGACAAATCGGGGAGCAGAGTTCGAATTCCAGTTGACTGTCTTGCATTCACTTACGCACAAATACCCTTGGAAAAGGTATTAATCCCTTTCTTCCCTCCAGTTATAGATTAAATAATGGGACAGATTGGGTTCTATAGCCTTGGCTGGCAACCAGTCTACCGCAGAAAGCAATGGCAACCTACTTTAGGATCTTCTGCCCGGTCAGTCATGTCTTTTCCGAGACATGATCACCCAAAGTGTGTACCACGTATGGTACTTAACGGACTGACTGATCTATCTATCTATCTATCTATCTATCTATCTATCTATCTCCGTTCACTCACTGCAGTCTTACGGCCACCGTACTTTAAAACACCAGTATCCGTACGATTACCGAAGTTAAGCAACGTCAAGCCTAGTCAGTATCTAGATAGGTGACCGCTTGGGAATACTAGGTGCTGTAAACTTTGATGCACGTGTAGTATAATCAATAATGGTTCCGAATTATTAATCGGAAATACGAAGTTCCATTTCCCGTTGGGTTCGTTATATACACTTACGCTTAGACCTTTGAGAAAAATAACAATTCACCTATTCTTCCTTCCGTTGTGGGTTAATTATTAAGACTTGTATCATTATAATATTATTATCGAGAAAAAAATTCTTACAATCATTTGGGGCTTTCAGTAGCCTGCAAAAGGGTAGATAAACCATAGAAAACAAATATGTCCTTTAATTTCATTCACTGCTTACCTTTTTATCTGTTTTACTTCAGTCAGTAGAAAAAAAGTAGACAGAAAATGTCGAAATTATTAAATCAAACATGCTTAAATGAAGATATCAGTAAATCAGTTTAGTGCCATACGTGATACACACTTGGGCGATCATGTCTCGAAAGAGACATGACTGATTGGACAGAAGATTTTCCCGCAGTAGGTAACCATTATTTTCTGCGGTAGACTGGTTGTTAAGAAGGCTATAGAACCCAATCTACTCTGATATTTAAGGCCTAGTTGGAGATATGCAACGAATTAATATCTTTCCTATGGGTATTTGTCCAAAAGTAAATGCAACAAGTTCAACTGGAATTAGAACTTGGCTCTCCGATTTCTCATTCCGAACCGATATCCACTGCACTACAGCACACATTTGTTTTACTTACTAATTCATAAAATTCATTTTTTTTTTTACAAAACTATTAAGCGTTCTTCTTTTTCCAAGTTCATTAAATTCATACCAAGCCGATGAAAAACAGACGAAATGTCGTTTAGTTGCAGACGACAATTGTCTTGATTTCCAAATACGGCAAAATCAATGTTTATCATTTTTCCTTTTGTTTACTTAGTTTATCTTCTTGGCATTCTTTTATTATTTATATTCACGCTCGTCAGTGTCGCAACTTTCATCGCATAAAGTGTAAACAAATAATAAAAAATATATAATCAACCACGTTTTTGTGTTTGTTATTAAGTATAGCTTATATGTTTTCATTGAGATACTGTCAAATATTCCCCCAAAAGTAGGTTATGTGATTAAAAAAATCCCCAAAACATAAGAAAAATAAAATTTTATTATCGAAATATTTGTGTTATTTTAGGAGGAAAGATCAAAAGATAATTTATGCAATATATATATATATAGTGAGGTAAATTAATAAATATACATGATAAGGAGGGTGTACATATGTATGGTATTATTATTCAGGTGTTAATAAACCAGTGCTCAATGTATGAACAGAGCTGTAAATATACATATTATCCTACGTGTATGGCACGACTCAGAGTCTCATGCGTTATGCAATCATCAGGTGCATATTTTAAACTGACAGTTTAATAGATTTGAATTTAAATTCACTCGATGTTCATGGGAATTAAATCTTATAAAGTTATGTTACTGCTTTTTTAATAACAAGATTAAGATTTTAGATATTCTACGGTTATATGTGGATAAAAAGATTAAATTTAAATTAAAATTTAAAATTAAAATTAAAAATAATAATATGCAGGGAGAAATCAAAGGGGCGTAAACCATGAGTCTTAAAAATCTAAATATTCAAATATTACATGTACATAAAAAATGTAGGGAAAATTAAAATTTTAAAATTTTAAGTAAAAATAAAAATAAGATATAACAAAATATAAGAAAAGAAAAATTAAAAGAAAAATTAATAAGTAAAATTTGAATTAAACATGTAAGGAGCAAAAATAAAAGGGGTTTAATTCATAATTGTTAAAAGTAATATTACGAGTGAAAGAAAGAAAGAAAGAAAGAAAGAAAGAAAGAAATAGGCAAATGTAAAATAAGAATGAAAAGAAAAATTAAGAGATAAAATTTAGAATTAAGAATTAAAAAAGTAAGGAGCAAAAATAAAAGGGGTTTAATTCATAATTGTTAAAAGTAATATTACGAGTGAAAGAAAGAAAGAAAGAAAGAAAGAAAGAAAGAAAGAAACGTAAAAAGAGATTTACATCAGTAGAATTCGCAAAAATATCCTAGAAAGAGCTTCCACATTAACTAAGAATGCCTTAGGCATAAACCAATGGAAGAATGTAGCTGAAGCAATTAATTGGTTCACAAAAATAAAATAAAAGTGAGTGTACTTTCATCCAGTTCGATATTTGTGACTTCTAATGACTGACAGTTAAAAGGCTGACATCAACAATATCGGTGATCTCTCTGTAAGTCTTGCCAGTGTGTTCGTACAGCGTTTCAATTTTCGTACGCTTCCTTGGAGTAACGTCCATCGCAGACAATGACCGTAGGACAACTAATCGACAGTCGAGACAATGGTGTGATAAAAATCTGATACAATCACAGATGACGCAATATTTTCAAGGCTTATCAAATTTCATCATACAGCCCCGAAATAGATTCATATTATTGCACAGCACTGCAAATGATCTAATCTAAGGAAAAAATAGAAATCAATTACACACTGTCACTCCAATGATTTTAAGACTGACCGTATTATAAAAAAAAGGAAAATAATAATCCGTCTCTTCCCTCCAGTTATGGGTTAAATAGCAGGACAGATTGGATTCTATAGCCTTGGATGGCAACCAGTCTACCTCAGAAAGCAATGGCAACCTACTGCGGGATAATCTTCTGCCCAGTCAGTCATGTCTCTTTCGAGACATGATCGCCCAAGCGTGTATCACGTATGGCATTTCAACTGACTGACCCATCTATATCTGAAAAACTTTTAACCGCATCCTTAAATTTGGCTAAAAATTACTGCTCCATCAGCGAGCAAGACATGAACATCATTAAACAGGCCCAGTAATCTACTTTTATTTTATAATGAATGCCTGTGGACAACACTGATTTCTACTTCTCCATGGGGGCGTATGATTCTGTAGAGTACTACAACTTGGTAGGGCTCTTTTTGCTCTGGAATCTTAGGAACATTTTCGAGTTATGTAACACCAGACTTTAGCGAGACAACGGATAATCCTCCGCAAAACTAATCCACAAAAAACGGATAAACTCAGAAAGGATTTAATAAAATTATTCAAAGACCATGATCTTAACATTACCACCTTAATTTATACTAAAGTCGTATATTTCTTAGATTTTGCCTTTGACCTGAGCAATGGTCTGTACAACTATACACTAAGGACTCACACAATCAAACATACATCAACAGGGAATCAAATCACCTCAGAGAATCACCAGCTATCTAGACAAATTTACCCAATTTCGTTTAAGTACCAACTCTAGCAATAATGAAATGTTTGACAATTCTAAAATTAAATACATTAATGCTTTAGTAAATAGCAAACCATTTGTCATACCGTCCCTCTCCTTGCCTACTTTGGCATTCAAATCTCCCATGATGATCCTGATTTCTTGGCTTTTACATTGAGCCCTGGTCTTCTCTAGAGTGGAGTAAAAAGATTCTATTTCTTCCTCGGTGCTTTGGGTTGTTGGTGCATATATGACTACAATTGCTATGTTGAACGGTCTCCCTTTCAGTTTGACCAGGAGAACTCTTTCGGAGAACTGGCAGTATTCCAAAACACATTTCTTCATTTCTTTGTCCAATATTAAGCCGACTTCTGTTTTTATTATTTTTACCTTCGGCGTATATTATCCTATGGTTGTCGCTGCTGAAGTCACCATTATTTGGCCATCTTGTTTCGCTTATTCCCAGAATGTTGATTTTTAGTCTGTTCATTTCCTGCTTGGCATTCTCTAGTTGTCCGCAGCTGTTTAACGTCCTGACGTTACATGTCACCAAGGTAAAATGGGTACAATGGTGCAAAGCAAATGACCAGGCACTAGCACCTGGTATCAAGAACTCCCACGATGTCTATAGACATGGAGAAGCCCAAGAAGTGACACAAAAAAACAGATGGACTACATAACCATAAACAGCAGATTCAGAAATGCAGTGGTTCAAAGCAAAGCCTATCCAGGCGTTGACTGTGGAAGCGACCACCTCCCAGTCATCTGCAAATTAAAAGTGAAACACCGGAGAATGAAGAAGCCTAATGCAGCACCAAAACTGATATATAACGCACTTGTGAATGACCTCAAACTACAGAAAGAATACACTAACAGCGTGAAAACAAAATACGAAGAACAAACTAGGAAAGCACACTCAAAATGGGACTCGCTAAAGGAAGCAATACTGTCATCAGCAAACAACATTGCCCCAAAGGAAATTAGGCGAAGAAAGAAAAACGAGTGGATGACTGAAGAAATTCACGACATGATGCAAAAGAGGCAGAAAATGATATCAAGACATGGAATGGAGTACAGGGAACTACACAAGGAAATAAGAAGAAAATGTAGACAGGCTAAAGAGAAATGGCTCAATGAAAAATGTGCGGAAGTAGAGAGATTGAGTAAGAATAATAAAGCAGACATGCATAAGGAAATAAAAGAACTGACAGGACAAAAAACCTGCTCTTCAACAGGATGTATAAAATTTAAGGATGGTACAATCATTTTGGAGAAAGAGGAAATACTCCAACGATGGAAAGACTATATAAAAGATCTTTTCCACGACAAGAGAGAGCAACCAATAATACGCAAAGATGAGGACGGACCGGAAACATCAAAGTCTGAAGTGGAATTTTCAGTAGCCAAACTAAATAGAAACAAAGCAGCGGGACCAGAGGGCATAGTCATAGAGCTGCTGATAGCCCTGGAAAAATTTGGTATAGAAGAAATTACTGAAATAATAAATTAAATTTATAATCGTGGGATTATACCAGATGACCTCAGCAAGTCTATCTTCATAGCACTACCTAAGAAGCCAGGAGCAAACGAGTGCGAACTCCACAGAACCATCAGTTTAATGAGCCATATAACAAAACTGATCATCCGAATCATGATGAATAGAGCGAGAATCAGAATCAGGCCAGAGATAGGACAAGAACATTGTGGTTTCGTTAAAGAAACGGGAACAAGGAATGCCATATTTATGATTAGGATGCTCTCCGAGAGGGTAATACAAATGAAGAGGGACTTATACCTGTGCTTTATTGATTATGCGAAGGCGTTTGACAAAATACATCTCAAAGAACTGATGGAGATGTTCGGCAGCATGGACATATTTGGGAAATACTTTAGAGTAATCAAGAATCTTTACTGGCAGCAAACCGCTTGCATACGGACAGGTAATGAATTGAGTAGATATACAAAGATAGAAAGGAGCGTAAGGCATGTATCTTTTCACCGGATCTGTTCAACTTGTACAGCGAGAATATTTTGAGGACCCTAGAAGTGATGTCTGGATTCGTAATCGGAGGCCACAATTTAAGCAATCTATGGTACGCAGATGATACAGTGCTGATAGCAGACACAGAAATGAAACTACAAGACCTCCTACAGAAGGTAGCTGAAGAAAGTAACAAGAAAGGACTAGAAATAAACTGCACGAAAACCGAATGCATGGTCATCAGTAAAAAGGGCAGCCCAATATGCCAAATACAGGTCGGGGATACTAAAATCAAGCAGGTACAAAAATTTAAATACCTGGGAAGCGTTATAACAGAAGACGGAAAGTGCGACACAGAGATCCGAAGGCGAATTGGCAGAAGTTGAGTAAGGTATTAAGAAACAGGACAATTTCGCTAAAAACAGGGAAGAGAGTACTGGATTGCTACGTGCTGTCTGTCCTTCAATATGGCACTGAATGCTGGACAATATCATCAAAGATGAAGGAAAAACTTGAAGCAACTCAAATGTGGTTCTACAGAAAGATACTGCGAATATCATGGATCGAACATGTGAGCAATGATGAGGTGTTGAAAATGATGGAAACAAAAAGAAAATTAATACTGTGCATCAGGAAGAGACAGCTGAAGTTCCTGGGACACGCATGAATTTTTTCACATGGTTGACAAATAAATTTAAACGAGTTTTAACAAAATAACCCAGCCTGTCACATTTGAAACCCATATAAGATGAAATAAAATAAGTTTGAGAAAAAAGAGCTTATATCTCAGGTTAATCTTAAACACGGCATATTATTGGTAATGAATGTTTTTAAGTTAAAAACATATGAATAAGAACATAACACTAATATCTTTTTTTTTTTTTTAATCATCTCACCCCAAGCAAGGCATTCCACTGCCACTATTGCGCATGGGGCTACATAGGGGATGGTAAAGAGAAGGAGTGGATAGACATAGGGAATGTCAGGAGAAAGGTGACAGATGAGTAAGGATAGCGAGGATGAGGGTCGGGCAGATGGGAAGAGTGCTTGATAGAATGGGAGCAGGTTAGTGTGTTAGGAGGTGTGTATTGACCTTACATTTAAACTCCTGGAGATTGTAGCTGTCGGGGAAGCAATCGTTTGGAAGAGAATTCCACAGTCGGTAAGTGCGAGGAAAGAAACTGTTGGAGTAGAAGTTACGGCTGCATTTTATCGGTTTCACTGTAAAAGGGTGGGATCTAGTTGCTAATCTAGTATCTCGTGCAAATTCGTATTTAGGGGGCACCAGTGATCTAAGTTCCTCGGAGCAGGAAATTAGGAAATAGTCCAAATGTCCAAATATATTTATAACTGATTTTGACCAACACACACACACACACACACACACACACACACACACACACACACACACACACACACACACACACACAGAACAAAAATAATAATAAAAACACATACACACAAAAAAATAATAATAATTCATCAAGATTTTAGAATTTATCCCAGGTGACCAAAACAAAGATGCTGAGATCTTGACTGCAGTATGTAGGCCAGGTTTGGTTCAAAGGTAGTGAATATAGAAATGAGCTGGAAAAGACCAAGATCACGCTCACATCGGATGGCGGCCACACATTGCTTCTGTCGTCTGCTAGTAAAAAAAGGAAACTGCATTTCTTAGGTGTGTATTTTACAAACTCTGATCGAATACTGGAGCGCCGTAAGTGATACATTCTCTGACAGAGGATGGGGTCCATATCAAATTTGACCGCGGGCCGTAATTTGCCTCCTGGCCGTAATTACTCTCCGGGCCGTAATTGGCTCCCGGGCCGATCTTTGGACATACCTGATCTAAGGTATCTTCTAATGTGACTTGCTAATCGTAATTGTAATTTCGTATCACAAGCTCCTACAATAACATCAACGAGATGTTGTTGTTTGTTATCAGAAGTTGTTGTGCATTCTGTTGAAAATATGTATGTCACAACTGGTTAAAGTAAATAATTCAATATAAGACCCCAGAGGAAAATTCGTCCTTCAACAACTAAAAGCTTAAAAAAATGTGAATGCAAAAATTCATACCGGCATCGAATGATTCTGTAGCACTACTTTACAAGTTTCGAAGGTAGATAGTCCTCGCCAAGACCTACTTCTTCACTTGCGCTAAGCCAATTTTAATAATCGAGCTGAGAAATACAGCTGACAGTTTAGATATTTCTGAATGGCTTTGTGCCATTCATAAGAAAGTCTCGGTCAGACCAGGCTATTTAAGAGCATGACACGATTAATATTTGGTTTTGTAGCAACGTATAGTATTAGACAACACTACTCACAAGCGAAGTCAGTTCTATGTTCAATTTCTTTATCTCTTTTTTTTTTTAATCGTATCACCCCGAGCAATCGAGAACGCCACTGATGCGCAGCGGGCCACATAAGAGTAAAAAAATTAGATAGGAGGAGAGTAAAGAGAAAGACGAACCAGTTAAGGATGGGAATACAGGTGTGATGACAGTTGCAAAGGTGGAGAGAAAGGAGAAGATATACAGGGTGGTGTTGAAAGAACTGGAGTCAAGTGGTTAAGAGTTGGGTATTGACATTGCATTTACTAATAATTTGAACTCCTCCCTAGACCGAGTTATTGATTAGGATGTGCGTTGTGGTGTAATGGATATCAACTCGGAGTGAGAAATCAAAGAACCGAGTTCGAATTTCAGTTTAATTTGTTGCATTCACTTACGTACAAATACTCTTGGGAAAGATATGAATCCATCTTTCTTCCTCTAGCCATGGGTTGAATAGCAAGACAGATTGGGTTCTATAGCCTTGGTTGGCAACCAATCTTCCGCAGAAAGAAATATTAACCTACTGCGAAAAAATCTTTTGCCTAGTCAATCATGGATCGAAAGAGACATGATCACCCAAGCGTATATCACGTATGGCCCTTAACTGACTGATCTGGATAAAATAACTTAATAGCAATACGAATTGGGTTCTATAGACTTGGTTGGCAACCAGTCTACCGCAGAAAGAAATGGCAACCTACTGCGGGAAGTCTGTCTAGTCTGTCATGGTTTGAAAGAAACATGATCGCCCAAGCGTGTATCACGGATAGCACTTGACTGACTTTTAGTATTTATTAATTCCCCATTTTATGTGGCCTTCTAATTAGGTGTCATCACTGCTTTCATTCCAATTCTAGGTCGTAGCTTCTGATTTGGAATAGTTTATCAACCATCAACATGAAGAGGATCTGCAACGAGCTGTCAGGTGGATCCGATTCGCCCAGCCGCGTCCACCACCCACAGTCCTCTGTGACTCCTGCTCATGACTCTTCACGGTGGAGAAAGGGGATAAAGAGAGAGGGTAACGATGCCGATACTAGGATGCCAACGACGTTCTTGATTCCGACTTCTTGGAACTTTTAGATGTTGATTTTCATTTCATGATCAGTTTTATCCCAACTATGAATACATGTGTTATCGGCATAG